>JAQFVV010012602.1:1080178-1680178 GCA_028023455.1 Epiperipatus broadwayi | reverse complement strand
ATGTTTGAAAATTAATCAAAATAAACTCTGGACACTACAAATAAATATGAACATTTCATATTTGTTTTCCAGCATGTGTGTGAAATAAAAGATAAAAAATAGGGGATAAATGGCTTATTAAAACAGTCATAATCATTAAATTATAATCATAAAGGTAATCAAGTTATAGAGAAAATTGTCATAAATTCTTATGATATAGCATGTAATGTAAGCATGTTTAGGGTAGAAGAATATTACATCTTATCTGACAATTATGATACTTTATAATGTGTTGACTTCTTTATATGTAATATTGTCTGATCTGCACATGAATGACATGTCTACTTTATTGGAAATAATGTGATTGAGCCAGGTATTGCTAATAATAGTGTAGTGGTTATCCTCATCAAATATTAAAGAAAATATTTTGAATTCCATTAAAATAAAGTAAAGCTTATGTGATCATATATTTCATGATGTTTAATGTCAGGTGGTATCTTAATTTTCAATTAAAATAAATTTAAGCACATATTAGCTAACCAATATCTTATGTTAAAAAGCTATTCTAGAAGTTAAGTTTTTCAAAAGAGAAGTAGATATTCGATCTTATGCTATGCAGGATTCATATTTTAGTTGTTGAGATGAAAATTTTCCATATCAGTTATATCCTCTGAGCAAGGTTCTCAAAGTTGACTATTGCTGAATAATTCACATGTATCAACATTTAATAAAAAAAAAGCAATTTGAATATTATTTTTAATTCTCATGTATTTGATGATTAACCATTATATTGATTAAGACTATAACCTTAAGACTATGCCATTTTTGTCTTTTAAATAAATCTTGTGTTAAAGATTTTCAGAGGTCCCTACTGTCATTTTTTCAGGCACATAGTCTTAAGGTAATAGCCTTAATAAATATTACTTTAAGTAATGAGTATGTGCTTCATAAATATAATTATTAACCATTATACTTAAAGAAATTTAACAATGAATTGATTATGTTTACCTACATAGTTAGTTGTATAATTCCAATTTAAAATTTGCTCACATCATAATTAATCAATAATAGAGAATATTTGATATTTATAACAATGATATGACAGAACACATAGCTGACAGAGATATACAGCAATATTGAAACTTGTTTTACATCTAATAGTATCTTTACACAAAAGCTGTTTCACAAAAGCTTAACTAAAACATTCAATAGTATTGAAATCCAAACTCATTTCAATTTTTTAAAAATACTTAATAATTTCATATTATGGATAATATTTATTTTAATAATAATTATTAATTTCAAAATATTTTAACTAGATTTTAAACTTAAATATAATATTAGTTAAATCGATATTAAACTTATTACTTTTGGGAAAAAAAGTATATGTATCATTTGTAAAATTCTATTAAGGATTAAAATATATGCACAAAATTTGAAATATAAATTTTAATGTCAATAGTTGTATTTAAATGAATAAAAAGTATAATATTTTGCTATATTGTTTTATTCATTGTTATTGTGTAATTAATAAAATTAACTTCTATTATCTCAAGTACTTTAAGTTTAAATTAATAATCTTAGCATGAGAAAAAAAAATGCCCAAAAAATAAATGCAAATGTTAATAACAAGTGATGTAAAAAACATAGCAATTACAATGAAGATAATCCTCTTAGAAGGAAATAAATGTATGGTCATTAATTTTGATCTTTATTAAGACTTAATTAATTTTATTGCTATATTCAGATGATACTGATGTATCAATAATAATTTTCTCTAACAGCAATAAACATAAAATTTTATATTTAGTTATTGATTAACCATATGTTCAAGAGTGTTAATGAATACCTTTATGTGTTTATGTAAACCTATTATTATAAAGCACTGAAAACTTTGAAATTATTCAAATAGAAGTCAATCTCCGATAATGCGGTATTTCTTAAATATTATAAATCTCCACATACTCTTCACTGGTAAACTCTTACAGACCATGCTTAAATTAGGACTTGAGTTTATTGTGTGCCTGATATTATAATCAAATATTCAATTGTACAAATCTATTTAATTCACCACAGGAAAAAGACAGTGTCTCACTTTTAACCATCTACAATTAGACAAACATGACTATAAATGCAAACCTATTATTATAAAGCACTAAAAACTTTGAAATTATTCAAATAAAAGTCAATCTCCAATAATGCACTATTTCTTAAATATTATAAATCTTCATGCACTCTCCTGCCAGTAAGAATTTAAAAAACAAGTGAATCACTTAAGTTTAGAGCATACATTTTATATACACCAACTCTTATAGACCATGCTTAAATCAGGACTTGAGTCTATTGTGTGCCTGATGTTATAATCAAATATTCAATTGTACAAATCTATTTCTCCTGTGATGTGTTAAAATAGATTTGTACCAACTGAATATTTGATTATAACATCAGCACACAATAAATTCGAGCCCTGATTTAAGAATGGTCTGTAAGAGTTGGTGTATATAGAATGTACACTCTAAACTTAAGTGATTCACTTATTTTTTAAATTCTTACTGGTGGGGGGGGGGGGGGTGTAGCGCATTATCAAAGATTGACTTTCATTTGAATAATTTAAAGTTTTCAGTGCTTTATAATAATAGGTTTACATTTATATGTCACATTTGTCTAATTGTAGGTAGTTAAAAATGAGATACTGTCTTTTTCCTGCGATGGGTTACAATAGATTTGTACAATTGAATATTTGATTATAATATCAGGCACATAATAGACTCAAGCCCTGATTTAAGCATAATCTGTAAGAGTTTGTGTATATAGAATGTGCACTATAAACTTAAGTGATTCACTTAAGTTTTTTTAAATTCTTACCGGTGGGTGGGAGAGTGCGTGGAGATTTATAATATTTAAGAAATAGCACATTATTGGAGATTGACTTCCATTTGAATAATTTTATGTGTTTATGATAAATATATTTCCAAGCTTTGTGATTTCGATGTTTCTCCACAATCTTCTCATGGTTTTTCCATGTTTATAGGCATGCGGAAACACATAGGGACAATCTTAAAATTATATTTCTATGTATAAGATGATTGATTATTGAATTCAATATGAAAGTGCATATAAGTTATTATTTTTCATTATTTCTAATAGTATTAATACTATAAAATAGTTTAGTTTTATCATTTACATAAGCACAGAAACCAAACAATAGACATTTTATAAAGATTCATATTTAACAATATATATAATGTGTGCCTCTAAATGCAGATTGCAGATTATATTTCTATATAGTATATAAACACATACAGACGTAAAGTATGGTACACATTTGCAGTAGTGTAATATTTAAATCCTATGAAATGAACATCTGGTATTAAATTGTGAATTAATAGCAGAATTTAGATAATGCATCTAGATGAGACACTAGGGATCGGATACAATTAAAAACAGGGAGTAAAATTATTATAACAATTATATATGTAAGTTTGTAGCAAAATTTATCTGCACTATTGATTGAGTTTTTTTAAAAAGTTAAAATAAATCTATTTTTACATTTAAAAAGATCAAATTAAAAAAAAAAAAAAAACCATTGCAGCGATTTGTTTGCATTCCATTATTAAAGTTTTTTTTTTTTTAAGAATAAAAGATTAAAATGTCAAATAAGAACAATCAGAATTAAAGCTAATTTTTGCTTCTTCTTTTTCAGAATATATATTATTGCATATCAGAATGCTAAAGAAAAAATGCCATTAATATGATCAACAGTATACCATAATAGAACAATATACATAAAAACATGTATATATTTTTTAATCTACTCAATGATTTTAAGTGGGCTCATTCCCATTATATAGCTTTGTTATAAATCTTTAATCATTATTATTATTATTTTATTTTTAGCACTATCCACTCTCTTTTAAAGAATAGAAAGATAATTCAAGCTAGAATTGGATAAAGATTCTCCATCACCAAAATTAGCCCTAAGCATTAAGCCTACAGTTGACATCCAACAAAGAGACAAAATCTTTTCTAATCTCAGAACAAAAAAAAAGAATGTATCTATTATTATTTAGAATTATTTAGGTAAATAAATCACAAATATTTTTCTAATCTTTCATTATATGACTGAGAAAAAATTTAGTTGATTCAAGTCCCTCCACCTTTTAACCCCAGATCACATATGGTTGGTGAATGCAATTGAAAATTATATTAAAAATAGTAGAATCTCTCTTAAAAACTTTATGAGAAGATCTGAATTTTTTATTTCTAAAAGGGGTATTCAACAGGGTTCTCCCTTGGTGGCTCTTCTGTTATGCAGTTTATATAGACCCTCTCGTTCGTAAAATTGAAAACCTCGTTCCCGGCCATTATCTTCCGCATTTGGAATTGCAGGTAACTGTTACAGCTTTCATTGATGATATTATAATAATATTTCAAAACAACTATAATATCCAAGTTGTGATGAATATCTTAGAAAATTTTCAGTCTGAAATGGCTTAGTTATTCAACCAATAAAGTCTGCAGCCTGGCAGTTAGCTATCGGTAAAAAAATACCATTTAACTTTATGGCTCTCCCGTCTGCTTTCTTGGGCATACCATTATATATGCCCAAGACAAAGATGAACTCTTACTTAAATAAATTAATTATTACAGAAATTGAAAATAATATAAGTAAATTTTCTTTAGCTAAATTATATGAAATTACAAGAGTTCAATTTTTAATTCCATTGTTTCAGGGATTTTGGCATATTATGCACCCTGGGTATCCCTACATAACAAAACAATACTCAGAATTAACCAGATTGCAAAGAAATATGTCTGGGGTAGAGCTTCAAAATGGATCCCAATATCAACCTTGCAAATGCCAATAGAATATGGAGGTCATGGCCTGACTGATCCAGGCCTATATGTAACTTACGTCAAGGCAAGTACATTTATTAACTTATTTAAAAGTCAATTTCTTGGGCCTTTTGTTGATCATGTTAGCTCCTTTAATGAAATTGGATGTAAGGAAAGATCTTTTATAACTGACCTATTCATTACTTATATGAATCTCCAGGATGATCTGAATGTGCCCAGTTTGGAAAGTATTAAATATAAAGACTTAATGAATCATTTTAAAAGTCATGACAATGCATGGTTGGTTATATCAAAAAAATGTGTTGAAAAAGTTCCACTCTATATATGCACCCCAGTCTTACTTGAAATTTTTTTCCAAATTGATGAATGGCTTGCTTCCAACAGCTAAGGTTCTAAATGAAAGGCTACATTCGAACTTGAATCTGATCTGTTTACTATGTAATCAAAGAATTTTCGGCATTTAGACAGATAAGATCTAGAGTGTTCACAGACCAATCATCAACTTAAAATTTCTATTTAGTCAATACTTTGAGAAATTTAACCCCCATAATGCAATGGTAACTGTGCATACCCTTAAGACAATATTGTATATAAGATATACTATGATATTCAATAACAAGGAATTCAACTGGCTGAAAAAACTCTAGTGATTGGGAAACTTATTTCAATCAATGTCAGAGACACTTGCCAAGAAAGATAATGACTCTAGTCTGGGGTGGCCCTAGAATAACTGAGATTATCAGATAAACATTTGTTTTGAGTAAAAGTTGGAATTCTACTGGATGGCTTATTCCTTAGGTTAATCAAACATTTTGTTACATGATTCACCCTTTGGAGTTGCATTTTCTTGAAGTGTTAAGAGTCTCCTGCTACTACATTGTTACAGGTCAACCTCCTTGAATTGGAGTTAACTGTTTAATGGCCTGGAGCATTTTCGTTTTAATAGTGGAATATTTCAAATTCTTTGGGTTTTGTTTATCATTTGTTTAACTACTTATATAAATTGTAAACATTTATGTTATTAATAAAGTTTTTATTATAAATTTAAAAAAAAAGAAATTAACATAATGGCTGATATAATTTTTGATACAAATTAGCATAATGATTGATATAATAAATGTTTTAAAATTTCCTTTTCTTTAAAAAAAAAATCATCTAAGAATTATTTATATAGGTATAAAAAAATTTGCAGATAAATTCTCTACATAAAACTAAAAAGTATTTTTGAAAAAAAAAAAAAAAAAACTATCAATAAACAAACATCAAATTCAAAATGTTTAATGACTAAGATAATTAAAATATATCAAAAGAACTATAGAAAATCAAGCCTATACTGCCTAAAAATATTGTTTTAATTACATTTGTATACTTTAAAAGTAAATAGCAATATTCTACTGGAAATAGCTTAGAAGTATCTTCAGACTACCCTCCCATACTTCTTTTCTATTATAACAATAATAACGTGAAAGGCTGAAACCTTTGACAGAAGCGCCTTAAAAATGCTTATATGACAGCCAATCAGATGTAATGACTGCATAGAAAACTTTCAAGTCAAAACACAAGGCAGAGATTTTATGACAAAAAGAGTTACCACCTTCTTCTCTACTTAAATTTATATATAAATAAGCCAGTCTTAAGCATTTTGAAATGAGCATGAAGCTTTAAACACATTCATGTTTAATTCACTAAATATTATATATAAATAAACAACGTGAAATCTTTCAATTTACTACAAAGTAATTTTCAAATCCAATGAATTGATAGTAATAAATGTAAATAAATATATTAATTTATTAAGCACAAGCAGATAATATAATAATAATGTGAAAGGCTGAAACATTTGACAGAAGCACCTTAAAGGTGCTTATATGACAGCCAATCATATTATTATAACTTAATAAATGATGGTTAATTAACACATGTGCAGAAAAGATAGATTTGAAAGATTCAGCTACATTACTGCCTAGCATGCTTTCAATATGTCATGGATATCATATTCATAGCTTTAGTAATATAATTCCAGAGTTCTTGTATTAAAGATTTTTTTGTATTTGCTGTAATGATTTTAATTAAGTAATATATATATATGCAATGAAGATCAGAAAGCAAAAAAAAAACCACTATATTTTGTTTTTCATGTATAGTTAATATTTTCATTACATCTTGTGTGACTTAGTGCAGTGGTAAAGTGCACCAAGCTTTAGGACATAAGGTCAGCTGATAAACTCCAGTTTTCGCAATGCCATCAATTTTTATGGCCTTACCTTTTGGAAACTATTCCAAATTAATTTGACATCATTGTCCATTATTTTTATGTTAATGAATTTATCACACATGTCCTAGTCGATATCTTTCAGTGTATTTCATCATCTTTGTTTCACTGGCTATACGGTAATTCTTCAGTATCTGCAAATATTTGTTTTTAAGTCTTTTCATAAATATGTGAGAACATAAATATATAAATCATTCACTTTTTCTTTATAATAATCTTATTAGCATTTCTGAAATATTATAATTTACTTCTATATAATTGAAATCTAAACAGTGCTCTTGTAAAATTCATTGATTATTACATAATTTAACAACTTCTAATATTCACAAAGTAAATTATAATATTTCAGAAGTGATAATAAGATTATTACAAAAAAAGAAAAAAAAGAAATGGATTTAAAGTGCATGATTTATATATTCATGCTCTCACTTCTAGACCCTTAAGATTAGCTGCTATAAGTGCATTTGTATTTGAAAATAAGATGGTCATTCTTATTTTCTCAAATACTCTAACTTATAGCTGGGGTAAGAGTATTTTTGCAGTTTTAACATCACCGTTTAAAGGTACTAGTGAGAAAAAATGATTTTCTTCTATATAATTTTATTGTACAAAAAGGGTAGAAGAAAAATGATTTTGATAATTAGCAGCAAAATAAACTTTCATAATTATAAATATTTGAAAATTTAAATCATTCTTTACTTTAAATTTTATTATTTGTTTAAACAAACATAATGCTATAAATGATATATTCTTTATATATAAAAAAAATCAAATATAGTAACTTGTAAATTATACAATATTCTAATTATTCAAACCATTAAACAATGCAATAATTGCACCAGAAAGAGACAACTGAAAGTCAAGGATTGCTATTAATTAAAGAAACATTCAATTGATTTTGTTAGACATTTTGAAGAAGAAAAGCCTAGGTTTGAAATAAAGATAATCGAAATATATCAGCATACAAGACTGAAAACAATTCTAAGCTTTTATACATTATAAAGAAGAGAAACAAAGGCTGAAGTGTAAGACAAAAAGTTGATTGTCTGATTGTTTAAAATAAGTTGCTAAATGGTGTTGTTTACATAAGTATTGAAGCATCATTAGAAGCACACTATTATATCAGATGGTGAGGATAAATAATTAAAAGTGATAGTTGGTTAGACAGTTTATCCAACAATTAATCTATTTTCATATACTAATGAAATACCCAATTTAGGAAGTGAAAATTATTATAAAATATATGAAAAAATAAGACTAAGAATTCTAACGAATACAGAGGCTTTTAATGTATATTATAAAAAAAAAAAAGAGGTGAAAATGCAATTTTGTAAATAAATTTTAATAATAAGACAAAAAAAAAACTAATCTAAATGAAAAAAAAACCCAACGTTATGTTAAAATTCAGCCTGGAAAAATCTTGAGACAATTTTTAAGATTCCCAACAAAACGGATTTTTATTTGTCAAGTATTGGTGGTTGAGAGGTCAGCGACGGCTGCTTTACAAGTAGTTGTCCCGGGTTGGCGGGTTCGCTTCCCGGCTGATGCCATAACACATGAGAAAAAAAAAACGGATTTTTATTTTAAATTACTGACCCATAATATTTGCTGGGAAAAGAGGATCTAATAATTATTTGTTGAAGATAAAATAAGCAATAGCAAGACTGGCGAATAATATATTTTTTCTTTCATTCTAATTTAAGAGCAGATTATTGAAAAAACTTTATCCTTAGGATCCAATTTAAGGCCATTTTACATACTTTTTATCTTCACAGATAAAATTTTAGATGAGAAATGCAAAAAGTATATGTTTATAAAATATGAAACTATTTTTTTTAATATTTATAATATAACGTTTTCAAAACGATATTTTTAGAAATACTTAAAAAAAAAAAAATCTAGTGAGTAATATTTAAGCCAATTAATTATCAAAAAAGATAATTATTTGCCCATAGGAAGCAAATTTTTCTACTTCAAAAAAAAAATCCATAGAGAACATAATTCTATGCCTCCTCTATTCCAAATGCTAGAAGGTGGTAAATGTGTGTCAATGTCTTCTCGATTCCAAATGCTAGAAAGTGGTAAATGTGTGTCATAAATAAGATTGAATATATTATCTACTGCTGGAAAACCTTTTAATCAAACAATTGACTTAACAGAAAGAAGTAAAAAAGAGAAATTTAAGATATTTTTAAAAAAAATTATAATGTTAAGCACAATATTTTTTTTAAATAAATTTTATAAATTAAACTAGTTTCATTCTTTCTTTTCAATTAATATTTATTTCAGTTTCCTTTTAAGTAATACTAGTTTAACATTTAGTCGTTTAGAGGAAATTAAAAATAAAAACTATATACGTTTAATACACAAGAAAAAAAGCAAGCTTGAGAAATATGCTAATATTTAATTATTAATATAATGTTAACTAAAAAATAAAATTCTGTATTCCAATTTCAAAAGAAAATTGTGATTGATAAATAAAACAGTTGTATGGATGTTGTCTCCCTAAATGGATATTTAAATTTCTAATTACTTAGAACTATCAAGCAATTTTTTTTTTATCTTTGTTGTTTAATAGTGAAATAGATAAATGCGAATCTATTTCATGGTACCCATGTGGTCTTACGAATGACAGAGTTGGTTACAAGTTGTTGTGCGGCAAAATAAAAAAAAGCAGTTTTAAAATACTTCAAAAAGTGTCAAGCGTTGGTGGTCGAGAGGTCAGCACAACTGCCTTACAAGCAGTTGTCCAGGGTTAGCGGGTTCGCATCCCGGCCGATGCTATGACACAGGGAAAAAAAAACTTCAAAAGTGTACGTTTTATAATATTTAAATATAAGTATAATTAATATACTTGGAATTTAGATATAATATAAGAGATTATTTATGAGCTAGAGATAGCTAAAAAGAGCTTGAAAGTTTGTGTTGAAATCTACATTATAACATTTTATAATATATATTTAAAAAATTAAAATATAATTGTTAACAATATCTAAAGGATTTAATATATATATATATAATATTTTAAAAATGAATAAATGATACAGTAAGTTAATTTTTATCAGTAGCTGAAAGATTTAAAGAAAAAAAAAGTACTTTAAAATATAATTGCAAGAATATATATTGGAATGAATGATTAAATGTTGCATTATTTCAAAAAAGAACATAAAAAGATTAGCTACATTAATTACAATATATACAAAAAGAGAATTAAAGCTTCTGTCAATGTTTTTACATTATTTTGACATTACACTATTTTGCTTAACATATTTTCAGATAAAAAGGATTTAAAAATTACTATAACAATTAATTAAGAAAATAAAAAATAATTTAAGACTGTTTTTCTCCTCAGAGAGATAATGGGTCAACTACTGCTAAAACAATAATTTAAAGGTCAGTCATACATTTTGTATTCAATATTTGCACTGGTGTGCACAGCAACAACACAATGAAAATAATTCAGACAAAATTTTTAAATGCAAATACTTTTTTACCCTAGATAAGGGCAATTGATTCTCCAAAATTTTTCATAAATCAAGATTCTCATATAAAAAAAACTTAAGTTGCTAGCACATATTTAAAATATAAACATTTTAAATATGCAATAAAAACATCTTAAAATAAAAAAACATATATTTAAATAATGATAAACATTTTACTAACCATGTTGTCATTAACAAAACACAATAAAAGCTTATTACAGAAATAACAGTCAATGTGAATATATGCTTGAATAAATATATTGTAGTGTAAACACCTTGAACTTGCTGTGATTTTTTTAATATTTTTATGTAAGTTACAATTTCTGTTTATTTGTAAAATATTATAATCAATTTTATTATTTGAGTTAGAGTAAAATTTTAAAATTGAAGTTTAATACATTTAAATTTGGTGCATAAAAAATATCAGGCAAAGTGCTATGGGACTATAATATTTTACGTAGGTGACCTAGCGTCTTAGATCTGAACCACTGGATGGGGAAATTTTGAATATTTTGATATGAAATTTGCAATTTAGTTTTAGAATTCTAATGTGTTTTAAATAAGGCTGGTGAGAGAGTGGTATAGAGATTTTGGGGGGTTTCAATTTAAAGTTATTACATTTTAAAATCAAGGTTTAATAGATTTAAATTCAATATATATTATTGAAATTTTGTACTTTTTAAAATCATTACCAATAATCAGAAAATAACAATAAATTCTTTATAAGATCTATATAATCAATAATAATTTTATACATTAAAAACCCTTTTCAGCACCTGTTTGGTGCCTTTTTCAAATGTTACTAATCTATTTAATGTTGACAAATTATTTCAGACATAAAACCATCCAGTGTCCAATAATGGAATTAAGACAAATAATAACAATATAAAAAATTAAAACAAATCAAAATTCTTATATATAAATTCAGACATTATAAAATAATTGACTATATCATAATACCTTAAATAAATATTACATGTATTTTTTCTACACTTATATATGTATGTCATCTTATATAATTTTTTATTCATTTTTAATCAAGCAATTATTAACCAAATTTATAGAAATGTTGTAAATATTCATACAATTATTCACATTATTTTTAATATAGTTTGTTTCATATATTTGTCTTCTTTTTGGATCTTTGATGTAATTTAAATATTTAATACTTTTTGTAGCATCTAAGCCCATATTTCAAGTAATGAATATATAGTGCAGATTTATCATTCTTCTATTAATTGCATTATTATGTTTTTTTGGCTCTTACCTCTAATTATTTTCCAGTATGCCCAGTATTACCTCTAATTATTTTACAGTATGCCTAAAGTAAATCATTTTACAAACTTAACATGTAATTTTATTTACTGGGCATACTGGAAAACAATTAGAGGTAAGAGCCAAAGAATATAATAATGCAATTAATAGAAAAGATGATAAATCTGTATTATATATTCATTACTTGAAACATGGACATAGAATAGATGTTACAAATAGTATTAAATATTTAAATTACATCAAAAATTCAAAAAAAAAAAACAAATATATGAAACATACTATATTAAAAATAATTTGAATGATTGTATGAATATGTACAGGATTTCTGTAAATGAATGGAAAATTATATAAGATGATATATATAATTGTATAAAAAATGTGTGTAATATTTATTTAATATATTGTTAAGATATAGTCAATTATTTTGTAATTACTGAATTTATATATGAGGATTTTGATTTGTTTTACTTATTTATATTGTTATTGTTTGTTTTAATTCCATTATTGGACACTGGATGATTTTAAGGCTGAAATAATTTGTCAACATTAAATAAATTAGTAACATTTGAAAAGGGCATCAAAGTTGGTGCTGAAATAAGCTTTTAATGTATAAAATTATTATTGATTATATAGGTGTTGTAAAGAATTTATTATTATTTTGTGGAAGAGCAGCATAAGGATTTTTATTATTTTCCCATTTTGATAAACTAGAAGTATATCAATTTAAAGTAAAATCATATGTATTAAGTGAAGTTTGTTTACAATAGTTTTGGTAGGTGTTTTTTAAAAAAAAAAAATTCCAATCAAAAAAAAAAATCAAACACTTTTCACTTAAAAGACTATTTTCATATTTTTAGTCATTTAATGGATAGCTGTGGTGAGCGTGAAAATCTGAGTTCAAGTACCTTCTAATTACATTAAAGTATAGACAATATACATGTATTTAAATATTACATATTCAGCCTGTATTCTGCCCATCCCTCTTGTGTATATTTAAATAAACATATTAAGTTCCTAGTTAAGGTCAACATGGATATGACAATAATATTCACATCAACAAAGACTTTGAGCATTCCAAACTCAGATTTTCAATGTTATGGATAGCTGAATAGTTGGAGGGTGGAAAAAATTGAAGTTTTTCCATCAAAGTTTGAAAATTTGCTATCTTAATATAAACTGAGCAATGATTATGCATGGGAAATAGTGAAGTGGACCAAATGATAAATGCTGGTTCAGCACAAAATACATACATTGGAGATCATTTACCTTTGTCACATGTGTATGGTCATGTATATTGGTTGTATAAGATGCAGTGGATGGCTGTGGGGAGCTTGGAAGTCTGAGTTCAAGTAACTTCTAATTACATTAAGTTTAGTATAGACAATATACATGCATTTAAATATTTTATATATATATATATATAAAAGTATAGATACCAAATATTTAATATATATATATATATATATATAAACATTACAAGCATAAAGCTAAACTAGTCAATATAAAATCAAAACTACCCCAAATCTAAAATTAAACAAGACCAGAATAAAAATAATATTAAAACACAACCTAAGGTTTCACTGCTACAAGCAGACTTCTCAAGTGTAAAGAAATAATAAAAAAACACAACTTATATATACTATTAAAAACTACCCACAAATCTATTCACTTCCCATCCACCCTTAATATTAAAAGAACTCTTAAATAAGTTAATTGCTTCAGAATCATAAATTTTCAATAATAAAGATATATATATATAAAAGTACAGATACCAAATATGGAATATACATAAAGGGTATATATATATTAATTTATAGCAGAAATATCTAGTGTTATGTATATATATCAACAATAAGTGTCAAATCATTTTAAAATACAATAGTTTTACAAATTTTATTTACTGTGCCAATACTAAAAAGTTAAACATAAATAGAATTTTTTATTAAATGCTTTTATTTACTATGCACTAAAAAGCAAAAAAAAATAATTATTCCTTCAACTGCAATTGGGGTTTTGAGATTTAACTTGAAATAAAAGCATAGGGGTTCCAGAAATTAATTACGTCAATCCCTATTTTTCATAACAAAAGATTGACTTAATTAATTTCTGGATCCACCCCCTCATGCTTTTATTTCAACTTAAATCTAAACCTCCAATTGCAATTGAAGAAACAATTATGTTTTTGCTTTTTAGTGCATGGTAAATAAAAGCATTTAATAAAAAAAAATTATCTCTACTTATTTAAATGGTGATTTTGTCCATTTTATGTTTTCATTTTGAAATCATTTTGAAAAAAGTCAATATCCTATTAAAAATTAAGTTAAATTATTAATTTTCTAATTTAGTGTTGGTGCACTACATATCATGTGTTATGCTATCAATATTTTGGGTTTTTTTTTTACATATATAATTAACTAAAGAATAAAATTTTAAATCATTTTTTACATGTCATATTTCACAAACATTGGTGTATTGTTATTTTTTCTTTACAAATTATAACAATATATATATATGAAAAACAAAAAACACAAGTTAAAAACTTGCATATGCTTGTATTTATGACTATAGATGGCGTTATACCAAAAACCCCTTCAAGCGTTTGTTTACATAAACGTCAGAGAGTGTATTTCACTATCTCTAACTTAATTTCCACCTTCATATCATGATTTCAAGCTATTTGCTATCGTCAGTGAAGGACAGGATTAAGAAACTAGATCTAAAACACAAACTCTGAGCATTTAAGAAACAGTTTCTATTCAGCTTGCGAGCGTGAATCTTTTAGAAAAAAAAAGATTCACGCTCGCAAGCTGAATAGAAACTGTTTCTTAAACGCTCAGAGTTTGTGTTTTAGATATAGTTTCTTAATCCTGTCCTTCACTGACGATAGCAAATAGCTTGAAATCATGATATGAAGGTGGAAATTAAGTTAGAGATAGTGAAATACATTCTCTGACGTTTATGTAAACAAACGCTTGAAGGTGTTTTTGGTATAACGCCATCTATAGTCATATATATATGCTCTTTGCACAGTACTGTTGATCACAATAATTTTAATATTACAAAGAAATATTTTTTGTTAAGATTATTTATTGCTAGATAAATCAAAAATTTTGTTTTTGCAAAGATTTAAATAAAAACTAATAAACAAATCATTTTACAATTTAATTTTAAAGCATTTTATTACAGTAAATGATAAAATTTTATTTTTAAGCACACAGTGAATAAAATATTAATTCTTCTCTTTCAAGATAATTTTATTTGATCTATAAGTAATTACAAAAAAATAAAAATAAAAAGATAACAAGAATTAACTAGATGAGGTTACAGGGTGATATATACAAAGAAGAAATGATCCAAAAGTCAGTAGAATACAAAATGAGTGTTAGTGAAGAACTTAGTCTGTGGATGAAAGGTGAATATTATTCATCTAGTCTATAACAAAATACCTTTGTTAGTAAACCCTGTTTTGGCAAGTTATGGTTGGAGGGTTTTATTAAATCATAATAGTTATTTACATATAAATTGTTTAGGGGTTGGTTGGAGAGGTGCTGTTTAGGCCAGTTGTGAATTCCCAGGTTAATATGGCCAGGTATGGATCAGCCTCTCTCGTCTGTTTCTTGGATATTTTTAAGTATGTTGAGGAAGCAGTTATTGAGTTCATCAAGTGGTAATTTTTGAAAAATCACCTTGCATCTGGTCAACCAGATGGCAAAGTTTATGTAAGTGGCAAGCATGATTTCAGCAAAAATGCCTCTATTTAAAACCCCTTGAAGAGATGTTAGGTCTAATTCTTTTATCACTTTTTTGTTGCTGCTGAAATTGTTTATGTTTATGGTAATAAGCATTTTTGTCTTGAGAAAAATTCCAGTATTATTGTATGAAAATAATAAGTAAAAATTAGCTATGTAAATCATATTTTAACTAATGCAGACATTTTAAGTTTATTTGTATTATACTTTAGTACTTACTATACAGAATTAAAGTTTGTTTTTAATTATGTACTAAATAAAATTTGTACTTTTTTTGTTATTTTACTGACATTATTTACACATGCCTGCAAATTGTGAACTCAATTAAATATCAAAATTCAGACCCATATACTTACAATGGAAAATCAAGGCAACTATTTATAATAAAGCAACATATGTGTCTGTATAATATGGCCAAAAAGAATTCTACAATATCATCATCACAAATGAACTTATGGTCATGTTTTTGATACCCATGGATATAAGGATAGCATGCAGGGAACATGTCAATGGAAAATGCAAAGTAAAAGATGTAGAGTTTATTACTAAGGTAGAACAGAAAATCCATTAGTGTTCAATTAAATTTGAAATGCGCACAAATAAATAAAGTTAGAACTTACAAGTGAATATTTCATTATTATTTATATATCCAAGTTTAAGATCTTTTATCAGAGAGTTCCTTTTCTCCAGAGTAAAGCATACATGTTAAGATTTATTCTTTTTTAAATTTAACCTTGCCCTTGTCTGTCTATAATAACTATGTCAAAAAGCATTTATCTACTGTGCAGTTATGTATTAAATAAATAACATCTTGGATCCCAATTCTATCAAAGAATAAAATTCTTTTCTATTCTCCCCTACTATTGCTTACTCTTCTTTCACTCACAATTTACATATAATTCTCACAAATCTTGAAAATTGGTCAGAGTTTTTACCTCAAGCCCATTTTTCTTCTAATCCATCTGTTTATGATGGTTGATCTATATTCTCTATTCTTGTTTTTACCCAAGTGCTTATTCACACTGACTAGCTTTTCTTTTATTCTTTCTTTTATTATTTTTGTTATTCCTATTTATTATTATCATGGATTGTTCACCCCCCCCTCTTCTGCAATTATCAAACATATTATCTGATATCTTAAATCTATTTAAACCTGACCCTTTTTGAGTTACAATCTTATTCTCTCATTCAAGTCTCTAAACATACTATCATGACCATTTATTTCTCAAATTCTCTAATGATTATAGCCATTAACATAGGAATCTACATGTTAATTTGCCACCTTCAGGATATGGCCATAAGAACCTGATTATCAATGTATACCATAAATGGACTGCAAAATTTATGTAATAGAACATAAAAGCAAATGAATATAGTTATTAGATTGCAAGCTCCTCATTGGATTACCAAATTTATACAAAAGAATATCCTGAAGATAAAAAGCTCCCCAATTGAATTTCAAACTTTATATAATAAGAAAAAAGCAAGCAGTTGCCAGACTTCACAATCACAAATGTATATATTACATTATTAGGTGCATCAATTTCAAATCATAGAAAAAAATAACATCTATTGATGATGACCAGACCTTATCTTCTGGTTTCAAATATATTTCCAATTTTATAAGAATGGTTTAAAACTTCAAGTTAAAAAATGGTTTAATTAAAATATAAAATACTATGAGAATGACTCTTTGATAACTATAAATGAAATTTACCTTTTATCAACCTTAAATAAATCAGTTTTATTTTAAGAATGACATAAATTATCCTATTAGCATACCACAATTTAATATTCTAGATTGAGTCAGTATACATTATTAATATTTAACACACTAAACCTATTCCAACATTTATGTTTTTTGCAATGCATTAATGAACCTTTGAACTTCAAACATTGATATAAAATGACAATACATATATAAAGTGATCATAAGGCATAAAGAAAAAATATGTTAGAAAAAAAATTGAGTGATAAAAAATACGTTAACAATAATTGTAATTTAATAGTTAAATAAACAAATAACTGGATATAATAATAATAAAAAAAGTTCCAAGATATAAGTTTAATATGATAAAACTTGAAGTCAATCTGAGATTCTGAGTATAATACTTCACTTCTTTTAAAAATAAATTTATTGTTATCTAATTACATCTAATTCTCTTTTTACACCATAGATTGGTTCCCAAAAATTACATGTGAAAAAAAATTGTGTAAAAAAAATACTGTGTATTTATGGAAAATAAGGAGATTGGTTCCAGACCTAAGAAATCAATGAAAATAATTAAATAAACCATATGAGAAATTTTGTTACAATGTTATATTTTTTGTGTGCTATCAAATTTTGATTCATACACATTGAACTAAAACAAAAAATGATTTGTAGGAAATATAAAACCCTTGAAAATTAAACATTCAATGTTTTCTCTACACAAGCCATCAAAAACTTTAAAATTCAAAGCATACTATCACTTCCACGTTATAAGTAAAAATAAACATTTTATTTCTTTTAACTTATTAATTTAACAACTAACACATTTGAAAAGGGAAATTATAGCCGCCCCCCCCCCCATCAGAACATTTATCAAAAATACGGGTGACAACTTGCTTGTCTATAAAACAGAAAAGTACCCAAGATTTTATTCGCTAACACTATCTCATGGTAAATGCATATGTTTATGCATAATTAGAATACCATTGCTATCACTAACTATCACTAAAACTTGCAATGTATAACCTTCCATCTATTGATTTTTGGCAAAATTAATAAATATAAATTTTAACTAAATAATCAATAAAATTTTAGCAAAATTAAATTTTTTTAATATCCATACCAACAAAAACTTTTTTTTAAAAAATCAAATGCCAAAATGCAAAGTATCAATAACAAAAACGTACTTCCCTTTCAAAATAAAATGACAAAAATGTTACAATGCAGACAAACAAATTTTTCCATTTGCAGGAATATTGCTGAAAAGGAGATTTTTATTTTTAAAATAATGAGAAATAAAGAGATGAAATATTTTTTATTAAATTAGATGATAATAACAATCATCCTTTTTTTAAAAGTTTTGTGATTTAATCATGACAAACTAGACCTCAAAAATAGATCTGTAAATAAACATTGAATTAAAAACACAATTTTCTAAAAAGGGGAATAAATTATTTTATATTACTTACATAAAATTATTTAGAATTTTTTAAAAAAAGAAGTTTAACAATAACTTAAGACAATCTAAAAATTACTTTGAGAATGTAAGATGATTTTTTTTAAGCCTTCCAGACAATAACATTTGTTTCTTCATTGAAATCATGAATATATTACAGGAGCAATAATCCCAAACTAATTTTTTTTTTTTTACCAATAGTGTTATTTTAAAATAACTTGTGTAGAAAAATTTTTTTTTTAAAAAAAAACCTCGTTATTTCAAAATCATGCAAAAAAAAATGTGTAAAAAGAGAATTAGTTCTACTGTAATGACTCCTAGGCTCATTTAGCAAAGACTAATCAGGCATGCTTACAAATTAATAAAAGAGATAAATATTAAATATCATCAGAAATATATACTTGTTTATGTATTTAAGTTATTCAAAATAATTACTTGGATAAATTATATAGCTATATACATGGACATTTTTAAAAAATTTATACATGTTTTTTTGGACTCTTGGACACTTATCTAATAAAGAATCTACACTTAATTCCATTAAAGTTATTTCCAGTAATTTTTTACAACAAGCATATTCATTTTCAAAAGCAGTTCTTATTTCAAATAGGCAATTCTTTCAGGGATTCTTTACATTACAAAAGAAGTCACATATTGATTGCTTAGCTGCAGGAGAAAATGTAGAGATTAATGACCACTCTTCTATTATTTGATACATTGGCAATAATAATAAATTCCATGCTTTCTGCTTGTAATAAGGTTATAATATTTGCAACTCTTCTCATAGTTGCTCTTTCAAATGACTTCCTAATATTATTTTAGAACAGACATTTTTTTTATACAACATAACAGCTTTTACAGCTGCAACTACTATTAATTTATTTAGTTTTCCAAAATTAGCTTCCTGATGGGATGGATTCCCAGCCTTGCTCAAAACTAACCAAACTCATTAAAATTATACTTACATATATACTTGCCTGTCTATTCCGTCAAAACTATATTTAAAAACAAAAATCTTTATTATGTATTTTTTCTTTTTATCACATCAGTATGACAAACAATATAAATTGTGCCTTTTGAATCTTTTTTAGAATAGTTGGCACTAAAAAACTATTTTTATTTTAATTGATTTCTGTAATTAATGACTTCTTTTTTCCTTACAATATTTCCCATTTAATTAATTTTCAGAAACAATTTACGCAAACGTTACACATATAATTTTATTTAAAGGAGGAGAGGGACAACTTTAATTTCTTTAGCTTTTGTAATACTAATCGCATACAGATATATCAATCAAAATATAAGAAATTTTAAATTGCATGTTCTGTATATTATAATATCACCAATTTTAATTCTTACTTAATAGTATACCTTTTAAAACAGAGGTCTTTAACATTTTTTTTTTGTTTACCGCCCACTTCGACATATTTTGGAGATTACAATATGCCTACCACTCATCTAACATAAAATTTGATAATATTCTTACAGAACATAATTTTATTCAAAAATAATAATGAGAAGTAACCACGGAATAAGATATAGGAAGTAATCAATATAAATATGAGCAATAGTATTTAGAGACAAAATAAAAAATTTAAATTGAACTAATGCAAAAAAAGAACTCAATATTATGTATATATATGAGCAATAGTATCTAAAAACAAAATAAAATTTTGCGAATGAAAAAACAGAACTCAATATTATGTATATATATTATGATAATTATAATAACGTAAAAATAAAAATATATCAAATCCTAGTATACTTCTTTTTAATTTTTTTTATGTTATTATAATAATAATTACACAAGGAGAGTGAATAAAGTTATATTTTTGAAAGATAAAAATAAAAAATAACTGGATATTTGTTTAATAACTAACATATATACGAAAAATAAATGTTTAGTTGAAATTATTTTTAATGAGAACCTTGTGCTTGATGTTGATTAACTAAATAATTTATGTTTGGTTTTAGTTTCGTTAAAAATAGTCGAAGATCAGCCCTTTCTTGTGTATCCAAGCAATTTCATTCCTTGGTCAAAAGTTTGTTCACAGCACTGAATCCTGCTTCCACCAAATATGAAGTTGGAAAGGCTATCAGGAGAAAAAATATTTTATTTCATAAATGTAGATACAGCTCAGGAATCCCCCCCCCCCACAGTTGTATGCATACTCTGAAAATGAAATTTATTTTACTCTCAGTGTCATATTTTAATTAGAATAACTCTTGCAAACTAATTTCAACTTCAATTATATTCACATTAAAGGGGATTCCATAGATGCCTCCACTTCCAGGTTAATGATATCTTAAAAATGGGTTTCCAAGTCAAGTTTGAATGTATGAGGATGATTACTATATGTTTCCAAGTCAACAAATATACAATCACTTTTTTTCTTTAACATATAAATGTTCTCCAATAACATTAACAAATTAAAAAATTCTTCTTTTTTTTTTCAAAAACTCTATTTTTTTATATTAATACTGAACATATATATAATACAATTTCCAATTGTTTTATATTCTTACAGTCATTTTCAATATGTTTGTTACCGTTTATGTTAATATAAAATGAAAGTTTATGTAATGAAGGTTTTATTTATAAATATGTATTTCTTGTTGTTTGCAGATTTTTGAAAATGACTGTAAGAATATAAAACAGTTGAAACGTTGGAGATTGTACTATATATATATATATATATATGTTCAGTATTAATATAAAAAAATAAAGTTTTTGAGAGAAAAAGGAGATGGATTTTTAAATTTGTTGATGTTTTCAAGTCATTAAATGTAACATTAACTTTTATTGACAACAACTTAGAAAACTAATTCAATTCCTTATTCATCATATTTGGTATGAACACATTTAATTTATCAATAAATAGACAAATTACTTTCTTACATTCAATAAGAGTCATAATTTTTTATCGGAGATGCAAATTAATTTCATTTAATTTGGTAAATATATTAACTAAATAAAAAAAAATCATTTTTCTATATTTTTAATTTCTGACATATATAGACTTCTTTGGCATTTTCAAAAAACTCTAAGATAGTCACATATAATTCCATATCACATAAAAGGCATATATGATTCATTACAATCTTTACAAAACTGCATGAATACTCAATCTTTTTTTTCCATTAGATTTAATTTTGTAATTCTACAATTATTTATTTCTTTTCTATTAAATTGCAATTCTATCATAAACATTTTACTTGCTCATAAAAGAAAAACTTTTTATATATAGCTCAGTATGCTTTCAGCCTAGTCAATCAAATTCATAGCACTCAAACTCAGTAGCTAAAATTTGTAATTATAAAATACCAAACAGTAGGTGTTGCAAATTTACGCAAGAGTCCTTTTGTTAATCACATGGGAGTCAGTCATTCATGATGAACCATGTCTCTTCTTCTTTTGATCATATTGTTCAGCACATACTTTGTTAACATTCTACAGGTGAAAGATATTACAGAATTGACTTCATGCTAGAAGATCACTGACTTAACATAAAGATCATTTTTTACATGCTTGCAATGCAATTTATTATTCAGAATCGTGCACTAATATTGCCATAAGATAAATACCTCTACAAGCACACAAAAAATAATCCCAGTGTTAAATTATTGTTCCTCAAGCTTGAAATAAATTCTGATCATATCTTTGACCTACAAAATGTTAATGTAGTATGTGCTGAATGCAATGATTAAAAGAGGAAGATCAAAGAGACATGGTTCATTGTGAATGATTCTCACATGATTAACAAAAAAGACTTGCATTGCTTTGTCCAAAAAGCAGAACATGTAAATTTATAAATTTGCGTAATAGCTTATGTACTGATATTTTATGATCACCATGAATTTAAGCTGAGTTTGAGTGTTATGGTTTTGATCAATTAAGTCAAAAGTATGCTCAGCTATATATTGAAAGTTTAAAACAAAATATTTTTTTTTCTAAATATTGACAATATGTTCAAAATATACAAACTGAATAAAAAAGTTTATAAAACAGGATCATAAAATAAAGATATACTTTTTAAAAAATTAAATGAAAGTACTAAGGTATTAAGTTAATTACCACCTGAAAAAACACCCACTGTGGGCACTACCAATTGAAGACCTCTGCTTTTAAAAGAATGCCTTACTTTTGTGTAACACAGCAATGATAAAATCAAAACATTTGAACATGCACTTATTATAAATTCACTTTATAAATTGCATATATAAAGCAAGCATTTTGGACTACAACCATCATTCAATAAAGGTTTATTAATTTACTTTTGATTACAACAAAAAGTATTATTTCTTTAAATTTAAATATAGGTTGTTGTTTTTTTCTATAATTAAAAATTGAATATATCTTTTACTATTTATAGATGCATAATTCTTCTTTTGTATACTTTACTTATGCACAAGATTGTATATTGTTGAAAATTATCAATGATTGCTCTTATACTTCAACATATAGTTATAGACATTAGAAAAAAAAAATGTAAATAATATGACTTTACATAATATGCATTCAGAAAAATATTTTCTTCAATTAAACAGAATTGCTCCTGTATTTATTTAATGTATAATATATAAATTCATTTTATGATTTTTATAGTGAGTTGTAAAAAAGCATTATAAAAAATAATAAAGAACATAAATGATACTAATAAATTCATTTTACAAAAAAACATATTACTAGTAAGAACTCAAAAAAGCCTTTCAAAAAATACATAAAGGTCTACTAGTGATTTTAGCACATAACATTTAGCCTTAGATAGAAAAGATTCTACAATTCACTAAATTATTGGATCATTTTCAATTAAACACTAGGTGAAAATATTAAACTTGCAAGTATATATTATTAATATCAAATGCTTTTCAGTGCTTCCAAAATGCATGTGGCATAGGGAACCAGTATTTTATAGCTCTTTTTATGTCTACTTAATGATAATAAAAAGAATATGAAGAATATTTCATTAAATATTACTAATAAATTGGATAAAATTTTAAAATAAAAACCTTAAAGTTGTCAGAAGGATTGTAGTGACATTTTACCTGTAACTAGATGTTGTTAATTTATTTTCATCATCTAGATAAACTAGTAAATGTTTTTTAAAAAATTTAAACTTTACATTTTCCAAATTTATTCAACTGTTAGCAGTAGCACATATGTTAATATAGAACACACTATTTCAAGCACTATCATTCTCTATTCTTCCGTTATGCCTGATTGTTGCCTTTGACAAAATAATCTAGTTGATTAGAACATCACCTTAAATTCAGTATTTATGATTCCAAAGTTACCTATTGAATTACTATACTAACTGACAGAATATATAAAAAAAAAAAAATACCAGAATATGTTTCATATTAAACTATACATTATTACTAGCAGTTAAATGTATTTAGAAAAGCGTAAATAAAGTGTGAACATTTTTAAACATTTAATAATTCAATTAGATGATAAAAAAAAACTCAATATATAGTTCCAAAATCTTAGGGTGTTCAAATATCAGATCAGGAGATGTGTGTATATATATATAATTTCTCAAAAAATAAGACCTTTATCTATTTGACTTCTGGGTTTATAGTTTAAAGCTGATTGTGCTATTCTTGCCAATTCAAATGATGATCTATAGCAGTGATCTTCAACTCTTGGTCCGGCGGCCAGAAGCCGGGCCGGCCAGGAGCCGCAGGAAAGTTTGTAAGAACAAAATAATAAGAGTTTAAACTTTTAATTAATATAAACAATTTTTATTTATTTTTTCATCTCATTTTTACCCAATTAAAAAAAAAAAAGAAACAGAACGAAAACAAAATCTAATCAATCATACATAAATTAATTTGTTTTTTTAGTTATCACAGATGTTTATGGGGGGGGGGGGATAGAATTAAATTTGTTATTATTTTTCTAAAAAATATCAAAATTAAAAAAAAAAAAGTTTTTTATTATACAAACTCCATATATATATAATTTCATCTTTTATATTTAACATTGTTTTGATCAGTTATAACAATTATGCTCATCTAAAGCTAAGCAGTTTACATCTTTAAGAAAATTTATCTATAGACTTCTGCGTGTCCGCGAAACCTTATTTTTATTTTTGCCGGGCTGCGAAAGCTTATCCTGATTTTTACCGGTCTGCAGGTGTGAAAAGGTTGAAGACCACTGATCTATAGAATATACTTAATGGTTTGAATGCAACATATAAAGACATTAGTTTATTAATTGGCATTCAAAAAAACTCAAACCCTTTACCAGCTAATGATCAAAAAAAAATATTCAGTAACATCTTGTCTTGAATGAATATTACCTTAAATATGTGAGACAATATAAATATTTCAGTAGGTTTTTAAGTAAAAAGATGAACTTATATGATGAGGTGCAGTTAAAAGATAGAATACTTTATCACAGAAAAATAATTAATACAACTAAATTAGTTGTATATAGAGCTATTATTCTATTTTAGTGTGGAAGTGAGATTTGGACCCTTATTAATGTAAAATATGGAACATTAAAAAAAAATTATTTAAAAATGCTCTATGTAAATTAAAAAATATGATGGCAAGCTCATAAAACTAGTCAATATGTTTTTCAATTACAGAATCTAGTATGGAAAAGTTATATCTTTCTTGTATTGGACAAAAGAAACAAATGAACAATACAAGATTTTGTAAAACAACATCTTCAAAAAAAAAAATAGTGAATTTGATCATGTGTTTTTTTTATAGGAAAAGCAGACAGTCGTTTACATTATAAAGATTATATCCAAAACATTCTAATGAGTACTATATTGATTGTTTTCAGTGAAAAGATATAGTTGACAATGGAATGCAATAAAAGTTACCATTAAACAAGATGCTGAAATATTTCCAATAGAAAAATTTGCTGCAGAAGAAATTAAAGCTTCTAAAAATATTGAAAAGAGAAATAATGGAACAGTGTAGACTATATGTGGTCATATTTATGTTTCAAAGACTGGTTTGTATAGTTACTGCAAAACCCACCACCAATATATTATTATTATATCTTTTTCTCTTTTTTCTCTTACAATTAAAATAGCCATCTTTGCTTGCAAGTGGGTGTTCTTAATGATGATGCATATATACATTCATGGTGTTATATATTTCACAGATAATTAACTGTATATTTACATGTGAATTTTCAAAAATAAATAAATCTAAACATAAAATAAAATCATATATATATATAATATAGGGATTTGAATACAGACTTTCAAACTCCCATCAGCTATCCACTCTATCTCATACAACCAATACACTTGATCACATAGATGTGAAAAAAATAAATAATCTTCATTTTTTCATACTGAACCAGCACTTATCAGTTGGTCCAAATCATCACCCCCCCATATATATATATATGTAATAATATTATAAATCGATGTCTGTATTTCTTCTAAATAATATATGTAATCTTAGATTATATATATATAATCAGTGCTATATGGCAAATCTTCACACTTTAATGGACAGGCCTCAATCTACTCCACCCTCCAACTCTTCAGCCAGCAATATCATTAAAATCCGATAATTGAAAGCCCATACCCCTTATTAATACCAATATTATTGTCATGCCCATGTTGACCATAAATTAATCTGATCTCTCATGTGTAAGACCTTGTCCATTTAAATATACAGAAGAGGGATGGGCAGGATACAAGCTAAATTTGTAATATTTAAATACAAGTATAATTTATATATCTGGAGTTTAGGTGTAAAATAAGGGATTTGAACACAGACTTTCAAACTCCTTCAGCTATCCACTCTATCTCATAATCAATACATATGGCAACATACATGTGAAAAAGATAAATGATCTCCAATATACATATTTCATGCTGAACTAGCACTCATCAGTGCTTGACTTATGTTACGAGACCCTTTAATGGGCAGGCTTCAATCTATTCTATCCTCCCAACTCTTCAGCCATCCATGTCATTTAAAATCTGATAGAATACCCAAATCCCTTTGTAATGCCAATATTATTGTCATGCTATGTTGACCTTAAGTCAACCTGATCCCTTTGTGTATAAGGTCTTGTTCATTTAAATACACAGAAGAGGGATGGGCATGATGCAGGCTGAATTTGTAATATTTAAATACAACTAGAATTTATATGCCTGGAGTTTAGATATAATAAGGGATTTGAAGACAGACTTTCAAACTTTAGATATCCACTCTATCTCATACAACTGATACACATGACGACATAAATGTGAAACAGATAAGTGATCTCTAATATACACATTTCATGTTGTGCCAGACCATTATCTGTCACACATTTATATAATCAGTGCTCAACTTATATAAAGATGGAAATCTTCAACTTTAATAAACAGGCTTCAATCTATTCCATTCTTCAGCCATCCACACCATTAAAAATATGATGATGGAATGTTAAATCCCTTGTTAATGCCAATATTATTGTCATGCCCATGTTGACCTTAAGTCAATATGACCCTTCATGATGGACAGAATACAGGCTGGATTTGTAATTTTAAATACAAATATAATTTATATATATATATATATGGATG
The DNA here is from genome assembly GCA_028023455.1 of Epiperipatus broadwayi. Lineage (NCBI taxonomy): Eukaryota > Metazoa > Onychophora > Udeonychophora > Euonychophora > Peripatidae > Epiperipatus > Epiperipatus broadwayi. The sequence continues at coordinate 1,652,845 of JAQFVV010012602.1, read as the reverse complement.
GCTGAAGCGCTGGAGGGTTGAGTAGATCGAAGCCTGTCCATTAAAGTATGAAGATTTGCCATCTAAATATAAACCGAACACTGATTAAATATATATGTAGGAGATGATGATCTGGAACAACTGATGAGTGCTGGTTCAGCATAAAATACGTATATTGGAGACACATGTATGTGGTCATCATGTGTATGGGTTATATAAGATAGAGTGAAGTGGATAGCTGAAGGGAGTTTGAAAGTCTGTGTTCAATTCCGTAAATTACCATCTGAACTCCAGATATATAAATTATACTTGTACTTAAATATTATATATATATAGGCATTGATTGTTTGATAATCGTAAAAAAATAAAAATGAATTAAATGATTCTAAATATAATTATATCAAAATAAATTAATTGTGAGCATGCAATTACGAAAATATGTAGGGCTTAATTTTAAGATGTAGATATTAATCAATTTTCATTCTTGATATGTGCACTGGTGCTGAATTCCTGAAGTCTGTTTGCTAAAAATAACATTTCTTCTCACTGCTTCAATAATACAAGGTTAAACACTTAACTGTGAAATAGTTCAAAAGAGAATCTACTCCACTCAGCATGAATACAAAATATGGCTGCATTAGGCCGAAGAAACTAGCAGGTTGTAATTTCAGGATAACTTTTCAAGTGCAATGAAGCTAATAGCTAGGAAAACTACTATAATATTATAACATTTTTTGGATAAGTGAATTACAATTTAACATGGTAAAATTAGTAACCAAATTATACCCATATAAAATAAGCCCCCTTCCTGCCCTCGCAATAATGACAATAATTTTAAGAATGTGTGTGTGTGTGTGGAAAGAGACAAAGAAGGGAGGAGACAAATAAGGAAAAAATATTGATGTAATAATTCTTAAATTAAAAAAAATATAATGTGAAAAAAAAAATATTAAAAAATATTTATTTTTAGAACTATAATAAAATATTTTTTGATAACAATGTAATCGTATTTCAGGCATTAAAAAATTATTATACAATATGCTCATAAAGTGATTAATTTTTTGTTAATTCATATTTAGCATAATGCACCAAATAATGATTTTCAATATAATGGACAGTCTCAAATTTTATGCAGGGACTACTGCAAAATATAAATCTAATGTTCTTTAATTTTAAAATGAAAAAAAAAAATATATAGCGAAAAATAAAATTTATATCAATATATAAACATTACATAAGTCAATTAAATTCCTATATTAAAAATGAATTTCATAAGCAAGACATACTGATATAAAATAAATCCTTAAGTTTAAAAAAAAAAAAACAAGGCTAATGGAAAAAGATAAAGATAGCAAAAGAAGAATGACCTTAACAACAAATTTTATAAATAATTGAATAAACTTCACCACAGTCCAAAAAATTTAATGAATTATAAATATAATGTAATTATTTGTATTTATGTGTTGGATTACTTCTATCACCTAATATTAAGTATTGAATATCTTTAGAAATATTAAACTTTATTTAAATTTTTCACACAGGTTAGTATATACCCATTTTGAGAGGTATTGTTCACTCTCCTTTAGAAGTTTCTAGCCTGAGTAGTGACAGTACTAGTAGCATAGGAATCGAACTTGAATCCTTAGATTCTTAAATAGGATGATGCCATTGATTAAAGCATTAACTTAACATTCAATATTTAAAAATCTAAGAGTCCAGCTTCGATTCCCATGCTAGTACTGCCACTGGTCAGGCCAGAAACATCTGAAAGATAAGAATACCACCAAAATGTTGTGCATATATTAACCTGTGTGCCATTACTAACAGTTGAATGTAATTGGAAAATTCAAATAGTTTTTAATTTTTCTAAAGACATTCAATACTTAATATTAGATGATGGAAATAATCCAATATATAAATACAACTAAAATACCATCATCACAAACCTTCAGGAAAATAATATAACTACGTAAAAGACCTGGTATTCTTTGGTGCAATGGTAGAGATTCAAATCCTGAACTCAAAGTCAATAAGTTGTGGTCCGGATTTGTCACTTTCAGTGCTTAAACTGCTTATGAACCCCCAAGCAATAGACATTTAACTATATTATATATAAAGTAAAAAGTAAGACTGAAGAAAGATGAACCTCACTGAAGGTTTTTTTTTTAAATAAAAAAATAATAAAAAGAGTACTGCTTTATTTTTTTAACACCATAAAAAAGAGGAGAAAATGATACATATATTATAACAGAAAGATGTTATTTGGAGGAATGTGAAAACAAAAATGAACAAATGCACATAAATAGTGTAGATAATATTCAGTCCCATGTGCCTCACATTAGGCAGTCCAATTTTACAGTGTGCCATCTGAGCTATATTGCAGTAATATGTAATATGATGACAATTCACTTTCAATTTGTCAATGGTAATTAAATTAAACATTTTCTTTAATTTAGCATTATCCCATAACATGCTTTCCAAATACTGGTTATATTTTCACATGTATTATCTAACTCTAAATGATTGATATTTAAAGTATAATCTGCAAAAAAATAGTATTAATATCTGATGCTCGTATGAGTCACAGTACTGAACACCACCTTCAGAATGAAGAGCTATTTTATGGAGCCTAACTTTTCTGCATTTTTATTAATTCCTCTCTGACATTACTTATTGGGTCTAGCTAGCATGAAGCATATACTCTGAGAATGATGAATGTATGTACATACTAATTACTCTTATCAAGAAGGAAAAAATTTAAGTATATATGAGTACAAAAGTAGACTGAGTTAGCAAATTAACTTCCATAAGTTTTAATGCAAATAAAATAAAGAAATCAATATAACTAAATGGTATGAAATTGTCAAATTAAACACTATTTTGGTTTTGCTTATTTCATTATTACCCACCAGTATCAAAAGATTTTACATATAATAATCTAAACAAAGCTTTGTTTAACTTAAAGTTTACATATAATAATCTAATATAAAAAAGTTAAAAAGTATTTTAGGTCAATTCACACTTTTTCTAATTGACAATTACATGGTCTTTGCTTAACTCAAAATATCAACTTAAAATTAAAAAACCGCTTTTTGTAAATATTTCAAATAACAAAAGTCTGAGATTTAATTTTTTTTTAAATTGTAAAATATTCAATAATGTTTGCAATGCTGTTTAAATTTATAGACTTGACAATACATGATTAATGTTTTGGATCGATCCATCTTACGAAAAATCTTAATACACATAAGAAAGCAATATATATTATTCTAATGGTAAGAATTGTCCCTCCACGTAGCAAAATCTAGAAGACAGGCAATACACACTAAAGCTGATCGAATCTGGATGCTGGGAGCCAGAATCCGGCCAACATTCAATCCTTTCACACCTGCTCAATGATCTAATACCCTATGGATGACATTTCTCAAGTTACACATACATTTAATTTATCCACGGTCCGGCAATCACCCAGGGTGGAACAAGAGACTCATAAATTAACTAACTTAACACTGATTTGGTCAGATATACCCACATATGACTAAATGAACCACTAATATATCAATGATGGATCATGAAATCTAATAAAATGATCTACATATAGATATAATGATGTTTGTGCAAATAAATCTAGAGTTGGATAAAATTGAACTCACGGACAATAAAGATATGGAAACGAGTTATACTTTAAATAACATTAATTTAATAAATAACTAAAATATACAGAATTATGTAATGAGAACATGAAAGATTATGCATGCAGGCATCACATAACTAATGAGATTATATGTTACATGTTATCTCATTATAAAGTGTTCAATAAAATGTAGTGCGGTATTTAAGTTTATGCCTATATTAATATGCCAAATTTCTAGCTCTTTTGTAGTCTGCTAAATCATTTGGAACTTAATAGCCAAAGTTATATAACTAATTTAATAGCGCTCCTATGGCGTCTATCTATACCAAGTTAAGTCAAGCACATAATCAGGCTCCGAGATGCTTAGGTTAGAGTGTTGACCTAGATTAGGATATACACTGATGCTAGATAAGCATTTAATATAAAGGGAGAGAAAACTGGTTTATGATAGGTTTACCTATATACTCTATGGCACATATTAAAATAATAAAACTAGAAGGTGTGAATGGGTCATTATTCACGGGCTTCAGCTTCGAAAGCTCGGTCACCCTACAAACGATCAACTTGCTCCGAATAGGAACCTTAGTAGTTCAGGGAGTCAGATAAGCATTAATTATGAATAATCTGGATCCTTGTGCCCCAGTTCTAAAAGAGTGTGCTTTACCCGAACTAAGTGGATAAGTGTGATCTCAACCAGCAACTCATAAAGAATCATGCAGCAAGCAGATAATTGTACATAGTGTACTTAGCAAGGACACACCTGCAACTTATAGACATATATAACACAAATACATAAATTTATCTTAGCATGCCTTAAAAATAGATAGCATCTATTTGCATATCTATACAACCCAGTTCTCAAATTTAGTATTTCAAATATACTATTTAGGGACTAAATTAATTAGTAACCTAGTTTAAGATTATCACCTGCATCTCAACATCTATAAATCTAAGGAGAACAAAGCATATTTGCAGAGTAATTATGAATAAAACAGTAAAATATGCTTTGAGAATATCTCTGTGGCTAGTTCCTATGATGTACGAGTTACATATATAAATAGTTATAATTTATAACTAGAGTTAAGCAAACTACAATCTTAACTAGAGCAATACTGATTGTTATAATATTAATATTCAAAATTAATCAGTAAAATAATAACATGATTTCGAAACAGTGAGTGAAAATTTAATAATTCAATTATTTAATATTTATTAAATAAATACTCGCAGTTTCGAGTTATTTTACATATTAAATACATATAATATTACAATGATAAAATTATAGAATTGAATATATTAGAAATAGGTATAAAAGACCACAGAAAATTATACATTTAGTTTAAAATAGATTACCATAGTTTTACATTTTAAGAGAATTTAATATTACAAGTTTTACAATCAGACAAGATTCAAACAGCGCTTAACAGCTTTCTTTGCAGATTTTAGAAAAGTTGTTAGTAAAGGCAGATTTAGTAAATAGCTAGCTTTAAAATAGAGAATTGAAAGTCACAGTTTATGAATAAAGTTCTGAATGAAAATTTACCGGTCAGTTGTCTTCATTGCAGCTCTGGGCACTTGGGACGATAATAAGTTGACACTTTTTGCGATGATTTAACATTAATGGAGGTTCTTCCATGGCTGCTTGGCTGATATATGGTTCATTGTGTTTTATCAGACCAAAGTTCTTTCCATCCCCGGCAAGGAGAGAGAGGTAAGTGATTGCCAACCTACCCTGCCATTTCAAAAATAAAATGAATGTAGGTTCGATTTACAATTCACTTATTAAAAATAACTCTCTTTTTTTTTTTTTGGCCACAAAACTTTAAGTATTTATATTTTCTTAACTCCGGCTACCTGTTTATCTTTACAAGCTTGACCATAGTTGAAAAACCCATTACTTTATTTTAGAAAAACATATTTAATTACTAAAACTAGCTGAAAAACCCATTACTTTATTTTAGAAAAACATTTAATGATGACAACTAATTTAGATTTTGTTTTTCTACCTTCCCCCCCTGCAGTTTCTTGTGACAACTCTATAAAATTCTGCGAATTGTCATTAAAATTTAAGATTTATAAAATCAAGTTCACGCTAATTTAAAAGTTGTTTACAAGTAACAACTAAAAGTTGCTTTGATAATTAGTATAAACTAATTTTATTACTATATATGTAGAATAACAAATCGAGAAATTAGTTATATACATATGCAATTTCAGCAATATAACCATAAAATTGACTAAATAATTTAGACTAAAATATTTCTAAAACTAGAAATCTTTAAAAATGAACACATATTTGTAATATATACATATATTATTAAATTACAGACTTACTGTTCGCATATATATGTGTGATCCCGCATATATAGCAATTTAAGATTGTTTAAATGGGTACTCTGATAGGGATTAAACCTGATATAGATAGGTGTGGGGGTAAAATATGTGAAACAGGTAGGTGGATGAAACTGACTGTTCATTATATACATTCTAGTGCAAAAATAAAAATCATTAAATTTCAACTTCATGCACAAAATCTTGATCTATCCGTACAAGAAGTGAAAATAATCTTTTCAAAAAAATGTTTTTAAAAAAATGTACATTATATTTATAAACCAATGAATCCCTTTTAAGCTTACAAATTCTATATTTCAAACCTAAACCTTCTTATACTGACATAATTAACTTTCTTATCATTATAATTTACTGAGAAATCTGTACACATGATTATTATCAAGTATTTTTAGTTAAAAAATCCATAATTAACTTACAATGTGATTCCCTGTCCTAGCATATTTTTCTTTAAACCCGTGTGTACAAATAAGACTTGACTTCTATTTCTCTGAAGAACTACATGGTTGAATAATGATTACTCAAAGGGGGTCTGGTAGCCCTTAAGCACAAACATAGTTAAGCATCATTGCAATGTAAATATACTCCAAAGTAATCTTCCACTCTTCTACACTGCTTCTTTGCTTCTGCAGATTGAAGTTTTTTTTGTTATTGATGCAGTCTGGATTTGCTGTTAGAACAAACTGACAAATGTTAATATCTTTTTTACTCATCTGCCCTCATTATCTGCAACAAATACCATACACCAGATTGAATGAACTCTGTGAATGATTTATTTCTGAAGCTGGACCTCTGTAATTTGTTACAAAATTATCTTCATTGATATGCTTTTTATAACTTTTTTAGATTATCATCCACTTAACAATAAAAAAATAAAAGTTTTCCAATGTTCAAAGGCAAATTCACCTTATCTGAAATGTTTTTTCAAAAACTGGCTTTTCCAAATCCTTAATTATTTATGACTTCTGTTTTTTTTTTACATTGTAGTTTTTAATATTTTTTATTCACACAAATTAGTAAGCAGGATTCTGGACAATAGATTCAGATATAAATTATTATTTTCACTGTGTTAAATACCTTTAAATATATATCTTTAAGAATTATATTTTTTAATTGATCAAATTTACCAGTATAAGATAAGGTTGTGTATATTCAAGGTCTACTGTAAATTTGAGTAATTAGTGATAATAATAGTAGTACATGTAAAAAATCCATATCACTTTGGAATTCAGAATTAAAAGCAATGCAGCTGCAAATAATTACTCAAAGTTATAATAGATGACATTAGAATAAAAAGAAATAATAAACACTTCCATACTTCCCCATTCTTTTTAAATTCATATAAATATAGATACAATAAAAGACAAATGAACCCCAAGATGCATTTCGTGCTGAACCAGCACTCATCAGTTGGCCCAGGTCACTACCTCTCATATATATCTTTATTATATGCAAAGTATTTATCTAGAGTAAATTATTACATTTTCATTTACCATTGTCAAACTTCCTCCATTCATAACTTTGATGCCGGGAAGTATTTATTATTTCTATAAAGATATTACATACGGGACAGAGAAAGGTGAATAACTCCGTGTGTGTAAATTTAAAAGAAATCAGATATATTAATCTTTAACTGAGGCTTAAAGTTTATATCTGTGCTAGAGATAATCTCTAGTTTCGAAAATGATTAGTAATAATCATTGGTGTATTTATTAGAAATGGATGGCGTCAAAGTTGTGAGTGGAGAAAGTTTGACAATGGTAAATGAAATGTAATAATAGAATAAAAAGCTGTTCTAAAAATTGTTCAGAAATTAGAATTGACAAAAAAGCAAAAAATTGTTTTAAAATTTTGCATATTTTTCACACAATAAATGTGGGATACATAGAATATCTGGAAAGGGGTGATGATAAATGTTTTAACATTTGAAAAGAATGAACTTAGTATTGGCTAGGGAATTCAGAATTTTTTAGACAAAATATAAAAAGAAGTAGATACCTATGCATTGCATGGAAAATTGTGGGACAGCAAATAAGGATTTTAAAGAAAAATTGATTGAATTCTTTTTTTTTTTTTTTTGTATAAGGGAAATTAAAAGTCAATTAAAAATGTTTCAAGGATACAATATATAATTGAAAATAAATTAATAAAAATAGAGTTAAATTGGATTGTATGGAAAGAACAACAAGCACATTCAGCAAGAAAGATTTTACATTATGGATTATGGGTAGATAAATTATTTCCATATATTAATATAAAAAAATGGAAAAATGTATAGACAATGCATTACTAGTACATAATTATGAAAGGTGCAAAAAAGAATAGATAAGTTGGTCAGAGAAAAATGAGTTATGAAAAACAAACATAAAAAAAAATAGTTTGGAGTTATATAAGAATAAAAATTAAAATATAAAATGATACTGTGGATCCACAATATTCATTATATTTTGTTCCATGCCCAACAATAATAGTGCATTGTTAGTTGTTATATAAGCTTTAATTGTAATAAAATACATATCATTTTCTGAATTGCATATGTATAATAGTTTTCAAAATGCTCCTATATATATATTAAACATAACTCAATGTATATGTAAACAAAGGGAGTAAATCACCCCCACCAGTTATAAATTAAAAGTACTTTCAATTTTGAACAAAAGATCAAGAATAGAATGAGCCCACCTATTGATGGAGCTCTGATGTTTATAAACATACCTTTATCAACATTATTGGTAATTTAGAATGAAATTAATATGCAGATGCTTTTTTGTGCATAGTATATATATATTAAGTTATTGTATAAATAAAAGTAAAAAGTTATAATAATGTTATTAATAATAAATTGAGCAATGAGCATATATATATATACTGTGTATATGTCCACTCAATCACATTAACTCAAAAAATAAAAAACACATTGTATTGTTTGTTGTTTTTTTATAAATAAAACAGTGAACTGTTAAGACTTTCATTGCAATTAAACACACTCTGGAGAATCTTTTCTATTTTCAAAAACGTTTTATCCTATGAAAATGTAAGAGCATTCTTATTATCAACAGTCTATGATATTTTGATGTTTTTAAGCTCATATTGACTTTGAAATCTATAAAGTTACACTTACTTGCCATTCTTAGTTAAATTTTAAGCTTGCTGATGCAATACAAAACAGTTTACAGTTCATTTTTCTATACTACTAAATCAATAGTTTTCATTTTATCACTTAAGAAAGATACTTTATGAATTTTCTTAATTTTTGGAAAACTTTTAACATTATGTTTAGAAAACATTTTATTATCATTAAATATTATACAACATTAAAATTCAGAAGAAAAAAAGAAGTTGAAGAATAAAATGTAAAATTTTCAATATATTCCAAAGAAATATTATTAATAAATGTTATTGCATATAGTGTTCTGAAACAGAAAAAATTACCGCTGTCGTATTATAAAATTTATTAAATTTACAATAAGGCTATGACTTGTAATAATCAAAAGTCGACTAAGCAAATACTGTTGGTTTTTTTTTTAAATGGACTTTATGAAAGCTTTTTTCTATATGATCTTTGTATATTTATGATTACATTTTAATACTTTTATTTTTGTTTGTTTACTACTTTTTTTTTACATTTTTTTTTTTTTTTTTGGATAGCACATAACTGAAATAGTGTATCATAGCTTTACTATATATGGAAACACTGAAAGAAGTTTATTGTTATTTGGTGTGGAAACAAGACAAAAAATATTGAATCATTTTTGGAGTGTAGAATATTGAAAGAGTAAGAGAACAAATTATTTGGAGAGGGGAGAGATTTAAAAATAAAAGAAATAAAAGAGAGAACTTATTTTTGAATGAAATAGAAGAAAAAAATAAATTCGTGGCTATTAAAAGTAAGGAAAAAGAAGTACATTATGTTATATAATGATTATAGTAGAGGATTTGAGGAAGGGGGCATATAGCGTATGCTCAAAAACATCTGATTTCATTTAAAGAAAGCCATTCAACATTACATCATGTCTTTATAATACTGTAATAAGCTAATAAATCAAATGCTGTTATGTTGATATTGACACAAAATATTGCAAAATACTTGTAATTAATTAATAAAGAATATTATATAATTTAACCAGTAGATCTGTGAAGATTCCAGTAATTATATTTGTTAAAACTATATTTTTTTTAATATTTTGACAAAAAGTAATTAGTACAGTATTACATAAAATTTTAAAAATGCAACTAAAACAACAACAATAAAAAGAGATGTAACATAAAACTTTAAGAACATTAATTAGACAAGAATTTTTAAAAAAGGTTACAATTTTTAAATATATGTGATTACAATTTTTAAATATATGTGAAGTTATTTAAATAAAATAATTGAATAGTTGGTTGCTTGGGAGTTCATATGCAATTTGAGTACTGGAAGCAAAGAAAAATATTTACATGATGATAGAAGTGCTAATACAGAAATGAAGTTGAGAATTAAAATAATTAAACAATCCCTTTAAGATTGCTATAACATAATTCTCTGAAGTTTTAATTTACTAAGAGAGAAAATTTAATCATTAGAAAAAAAGAAAAGAAAATAGAATAATCTAGAGGTTTGAATGCAAATGGTAAAGATATTTGCCAAAGAACATGTTATGGGTACATAGGTCTTGAAAACATTGAATGAAAAAGGATGGCTTATTGATGAATTATGAAGAAAAGAAATTATATTGGATCTATACTTAGAGATTTGAGAAATTATGAAGAGAGTTTGGAAAATTAAAAAAAAAAAGATACATGAATAAAAAAAATCAATAAGTAACTTTAAAACAGGAAATGGATGGGCATTTTTAAGAAATAAGTTTAGAAAAAGTAGTTTGAGCTAATATACAAAACTTGTCACCTGGAAAATGATTGATAATAAAACTGAAAATACATTTCTAAGAAAGTCAGCTTTTTTCTCTTTATTATTTAAATATAAAAAAATTGATAGCAGAATTGGATTTTTGAACTTCAGCACAACTTGAAAAAGCAAATTATCGTATATAATTTATATAGTGCATCTTACAAATATACTTATTTTATGATGAAATTTTAACACTGATTTTTATTCAACTTCATGGTGGAAGATGCTACATTAAATCATTCTATAAAAAGATGATAAGCAATTGCATATAACACATAATGGTCAATTGTATCACTCGTTTTGATTTAGAATTCTAATAATGATACTGAACAGAAATATTTAACCATGATAACTATACCATCATCATTTTCAAACACTATCAATCCACTGAAAAAGATAAAGGTCTCTCCATGTATAAACTACTTTCTCTAATCCAACACCTTTCTTATCCACATAATAATAGCGAGTTTTCATTCACCTACCTCATAAGTTTTTTTTTTCCTAATCATTTACAATCTCCTGAGATCTAGTTTAAGATTTCAACTGTCCATAATTTCTTCTAGAAATATATCCAAGCCACCTCCATGTCAGTCCTTTAATTCTTTCAATGATATCAATAAATAACTACTTGTTCTCACATCCATATATTTTGCTATCAATCCATTCTTATGGTTCTCAATTTACATCTTCCCATGTTTCTTTGAGTAGTGTGAAGACTGCATTGCTCTTCTGCTAAGTTTTCAGGTAACAGATCCATTGAAAGTACTGGTAAACACATAAATTAAAAACCTTAACACATAGGCATATTTTCTTTTTAATGTTATCAAAAGTACGCACATTTGAAATAATTTTGATTCGTGGAATTTTTTTTTTTTTTAATTAATAATGACGAAATAATATAAATATACACAAAGAAAAATAAAGGGCATACATTAATTATTTTTAAATGCGAAATATACTTATTTTTTATATATATTTAAATATACTTATTTTTTAAACTAAAATAAAACTAAGAGATTGATATGTATCTTTTAAACTAAAACACGGTAAAAATCAAAATCTAGTTGGCATAGGATTACGCTCACAAAAAAACAGAAGCTTTCTAAAGAAATACGTTTTATGTAAACAGTATCAAGAATTATTCAACACAATTATCATGCACCTTAAAAATTGATAATTATATTTTAGAATGATTAATGTTTATATTCTATTATACGTCAATAATATTTTTTATTCAATTTTGGGTATCAAGAAAGCTAGATCGTGGTCGCAATTACATTTACGCAGTTAATTGCAAAACTTATAATAAGTTAAAAGAATCATTTATAGAACTCCCAGCAGCATTTAAATCTTTTTTCTAAAATTCCACATTGAGATAGCTTTTTTCTTCTTTTCAAAACATTTATCTATTTCCTTTTCGCTATTGCTATACTTGGAAACATTTAGAGACTGTATGATTTGACTCTTAAAGTTCATTCAGCCATTACTTTTCTACACTCAATGATAATGACTTTGAAAGAAAATAACATCAGAATAAACTAAATGTTCATTTAGAAAAAAAGAAAAAATCTTAAGAAAGCTTTTGCCTCCAAAGCATATAAACAAATTATTAAATGAAGCAGATTAGTTTATTATATTTTCAAAATACTAAGTTACCTCTAATAAAATATTTCCAGTACAAATGAATAAATGTCTAACAGTTTACATTTTAGATATATATTTTTAAACAACTTTTCATTTTAATATTGTACGTGGTCAAAAGAAGGTTAATGTTAATAGGCAATAGGGCACCAAATAACATACTTTATTTCAGTATCTCAATTTCTGAGTTACATCATAAACTTTAAGAAACTCATATCTTTCACATATATATATAAATTAGTTCATTGTTGAATAGTAATACTATTTTAATCAATTATGGTAACGATTATGAAATTGTGTCTGGATATCACTGATAATTTAAATATCATTAAAAGAAGGAGTCCTTGAAAATAAGTAATGCAGAAAAGTTTTTCTTTCTTTTATTAAAGTTCTATTCAGAATATAAACTTTAAATATATACAGTACAGAATAAAAAGATAACGAGAGCAAAATACTAACAAACCTCAATAAATGAATAAGAACACAGAAAATAATCAAAGAATCAGCATCAAAAATCAATATAATTAATAAACACAGTATTATCGCAATGGACATTATTCAATAGATAATTTTTGTAAATAAATTTAATAGAGGTATACTAAAAAATCCTTGGTTGACTATCAATAAACCAATGTTAATCATGAGGCATAATTTTATAAAAGCAATCATCAATATTTTATCTGCATGCACATACATAAGTGCAAAAATAAATGTAAAATTAAATGAGTATTAAATAAAATTCTGGGATCAATATATCAATGCGGCCCATCACCAATACTCTAGATCATTTGTAACCATGAATATACTGGCCATCATTAAACTAAACTAATCATTATCATTATAAAGTATAAAGTGTGGACTTTAAAGATGACTTTCATTACTTTAGTACCATCTAAATAACTCTAAATAGAATTACATAGATGTCCAAAGACATATATTTTTCATATACCATTAGGCCATACCTAGATTTGGAATTAAAAGGACGCTATTGACTGTGAACAAGAGAAAATAAACAATACTTAATAAATTTCAGTGTTAAATAATCAAACTGGAATAACTTAAAATAATGACTAATAAATTTATTTATGAAATAATAATAAAAATTAAAAGCTCTCTACATTACAAATAAATCATTCTGAATTTGATGATTAACAAATATCAGAAAATATTTCTATAGATTAAAAAAAATACAGATATCTAAATAAAAAATTTATGTAATGCATATATATATATATATTGTACCTATTTAAATTTAAAATAAATTTCAATATGTGATGTAATGTCAATTGTAAAAAAAAAAAAATGGATTGATTTTAATAGTGAATACATTAGACCTGGAAGCATTGGAATATGTTGTTATTACAACAATAATATTGAAAAGAAATATTAATTATTAATTATACTAATGTGAATTGACTTTATTCATTTTAAAAATGATTGTGTAAATAATAAAGTGTATAGGAAATATGCCTATGTGTTTGAAAAGGAAGGTTTTTAATAAATGAGTTTTGCCAATTCTTACTTATGGATCTGAGACTTGGACACTTAATAGAAGAGCAATACAGAGACTTCAGACCATTCAAAGAAGTATGGAGAGATGCATGTTGGAAGTAACAATAAGAGATTGAAAACGCAATGTATGGGTAAGATAACAAACAGGTGATGCTGACCTCATTGAAAAAATTAAAAGACTGAAGTGGAGTTGGGCTGGACATATTAGTAGAAGAGATGATAATAGATGGACAATTAAAATTTTAAACTGGATTCCAAGGGATTATAAAAGATCCAGAAAAAGACCACATGTGAGATGGATGGATGAAATAAAAAAGTGTGCAGGGATGATGTGGAGAAGAGAAGCTAAAGATAGTAAAAGATGGATTGAACTTGGAGAGACCTTCATCCTGCAGTGGATTGATAATGTTTGATGATGATGATAGTATTGCTGAAATTATTATTTCTTTATTATACATATTTTCATTACTGCATTCACAATAGTATGTTACAAATGAATACACCTAATTGTTTAATGTCTCAAGTATGTTTGTTATTTTATTTATATAATATTTTGTTGAAAAATATGTGTAAAAGCAGGTTTCCATTGTAGTATGGAAGAATGTAGTCTAAATTGTTTAGTTTATATTAAAGTCAAATGATACTATTGATATTTTGAGATGCAAGTGTTGTATATTATATGAATAATAAATTATAAATTATTTATTTTTATTTGTCATTATTTTATATAATAAGATTTTTATTTATAAAACATTGGCTGAAATAGACTAAAAAAATTTATAAATAGAACTAAACAGATTAAACTCACTCTAGTGACTTGGCTTCAATAGAAGCAAATCTAAGTTCCTTCATGTAATTTTTTTTTATTTGTTTTTAAAAGTATTTGATTACTAAATGGATAGAATGATGGAATAAAAGTGATAGTATTCATCCATTAATTGGACAAATTTATTGAGAATTTGCAACAGGTGATAATTTTTAGAAAGAATGAAAATTAATTCATAGTGTCAAAAGCTATCAGAATATTTCTCTGCTACAAAAAATGGACATTGCCTACTTTTCAATGATGAAATCTAAATGCTAACAACAGAAAATGGGCACAAGAATTATGTTTACTTGCCAACACAATTTTATAAGACCGATGAATTATTTACACAGAAGATATAAATTGGCTCAATTTCCAATGAATCATCATGGATAAAATTAGTCTCTATTCACTTATAAAATGTTATTAACAGAAACCTGTTTAAAAAAAAAAAGAATATCTATATTACATTATTATAAATATAAATTAGAGTTTGTACATTAGAACATAATACCAATCAAATATCTGCAAGATGAAAAAAAAAATGTGGATATTTAAAAAAAGATCAAAATTAACAAAATGTGCTTCAAATTTAATAGCTTTTCATGATTTTTCTATTTTTCTGAAATAACAAAATAACATTGTATCATGGATCAAGAAATAGACATTAGAACTATGATACTATTTTGAAAATGTCATATTCGAAGACAAAAAATCAGGTCACTTGCTAATAATAATAATAATAATCATTGTTATCATCATCATCATCATCATCATCATTATTATTATTATTGTTTCAAAGAGTAAACTTTATTGAGACTCAAAAAGAGTTACTTAACTTATATTTGAAAACATGAAGTCTTAGAAATAAATTGATTTATGATATTATATATATATAATAAAAGTAGAAACAAACTGATTCATGATATTTCATATATAATAAAAGTTTACAATCTTGTTGGGGAAAGCACGATTTACATTAATTAAAAGAAAAATAATTATAGTTATAAAGATAGCTTACAATCCTATGAGACCAGCCTTTATTTATTCACACCACCAAATCAAACCCATTTAAAATATAAGCTTAACTAATAGGTGGTTGAATATGCACTATCATTTTTTTTGTAAATGTCATCATCATCATCATCATCATCAACCATTATCAATCCACTGCAGGATGAAGGTCTCTCCAAGTTTAATCCATCTTCTCCGATCTTTAGCTTCTCTTCTCCACAACACCCCTGCACATTTTCTTATTTCATCCATCCATCTCACATGTGGTCTCTTTCTGGGTCTTTTACAATCTCTTGGAATCCAGTTTAAAATTTCAATTGTCCATCTATTATCATCTCTTCTAGCAATATGCCCAGCCCAACTCCATTTCAATCTTTTAATTTTTTCAATAAGGTCAGTAACACCTGTTTGTTGTCTTACCCATACATTGCGTTTTCGATCTCTTCTTGTTACTCCCAACATACATCTCTCCATACTCCTTTGAGTGGTCTGAAGTCTCTGTATTGCTCTTCTATTAAGTGTCCAAGTCTCAGATCCATAAGTAAGAACTGGTAAAACACATTTGTTAAAAACCATCCTTTTCAAACACATAGGCATATTTCCTTTTAGTATCAAGTTATTTCTACCAAAAGCACTCCAACCAAGTTTAATTCTATGATTAATTTCCTCCATTATGTTTCCATCTGTATTAATAATCTGACCAAGGTATTTGTAACTGTTAACTACTTCTAATTCTTCATAATCAATCTTTATTTTCATATTTTGAGCAAATCGATTAAACATTACTTTATAGTCTTTTTAACATTTATCTTTAGTCCTACTTTTCTACTTCCATCTGCTAACTCCTGCATCATTTCCTGCAGCTCTGAAGCATTATTTGCAAAAACAACTACATCATCTGCGAAATCTAAATGACTTAAATACTCTCCATTTACTTTCACTCCTTTAGTTTCCTATTTTAATCCACAAAATACTTCTTGCAGCACTGCTGTAAAGAGTTTTGGAGATATGAAGTCACCTTGTCTTACACCTTTCTCAATGTTGATTTTTCCAGTATCGTTATGTAATCTAATTGTTGCTGTTGCATTTTTATAAATATTCTTTAAAATATGACAATATCCTGGATCTATACCTTGATGATCCAATGCTTTAATCACTGAAGAAATGTGTATAGAATCGAATGCCTTTTCATAATCTACAAATCCAAAACATAATGACAACTCATATTCGTTTGTCCTTTCTATGACTTCTCTCAATACCTGGATATGATCTATTGTACTAAAACCACTTTTAAATCCAGCTTGTTCTCTTTTGGTGGAAATCCAAAGTTCTCTGTAGACGAGTTGTAATTATCTTGGTAAAAATTTTATATAAAACTGATAAAAGGCTGATAGGTCTGTAATTTCTAATATCTTCTTTATCACCTTTTTTAAATATTAATGTTATTACTGCAATCTTCTGGTACATCTTTATCATTTAGACATTTGGTATATAACTTTGCTAAAATTGTTTCTATTTCTTCACCTGCTTCTTTTAATATATCAATTATAATTCCATCATTTCCTGGAGCCTTTCCTTTCTTCATACACTTAATTGCATGTCTCACTTCTTCATTTAAAATTCTGGGCAATTCGAAAGATGTAATAGATATAGGAAGTACTTGTTCTTTATTACTATATAATTCTTGATAAAAATCTTCTACCAATTTCATGATGTCATCTCTCTTTTTAGTAATAATTCCATCTTTTTTTCTTATTGCAGATATAAATTTCCTACCAATACCAAAATGTTGTTTAACATTTTTGAAACTTTTATTTTCTTCTACAGCTTTCCTTGCTATTTCACAGTTATACTTTCTTATATCATTTTCAACTCTTTTCCGTACCATTTTACAAAATTCGAGATATTCAATTCTTTTTAATACATCATTTTTGTATATCTTCATATTCCTTCTTTTCTTCATAAATTCTCTAGTCTCAGTAGAAATTTTATTAGTCAATTGCTGCTTTTTTCTACCAGCTATGTTTGTTGCAGTTTTTAAAAGTGTATCAGTTAATTTCATATTAATTTCATTCAAATCTGAATCATGTTCAAAATCTCCTAACACTTGAAACCTATTTGTAAGTTCTAATTTAAATTCATTAGAATGTTTCTGAAGATTAGGAATATCAACTGTAAATATTGTTTTTCTTAATAATTTTTGTCTCTCTAGTTTTACATTAACACGTAACTTACACCTTACTAATCGATGATCACTTCCTGTGTTAAATTTATTAAGAACATTACAATCTTGAAATATGTATTTTCTGTTAGTCAAAATATAATCCAATTCTGCTGTACCTTCATTTGGATGCTTCCATGTCCATTTCCTTTTAACATTTTTCTCAAAAAATGAATTCATAATATAAAGTTTTTCTTTTTCTGCAAACTCCACAAGTCTATGTCTTCTCTCATTTCTATTACCATAACCAAAATTACCTACAGCAATTTCATCTTTCATTCGTCTACCAATTCTAGCATTAAAGTCTCCCATAACAATTTTAAAATGTTGTTTACTCTGATCAAAAGCCTTTTGTACATCCATATAAAAATCTTCTACTACTTCGTCACTATGAGAACTTGGTGGGGCATAAACCTGAATTATCTGCATTTGGTATCTGCTATTAAGTTGTATAACTAATCTTGCCACTCTGTCCGATACACCATCAATCTCCACAATATTGTTCTTCCACTTTTTATTTATAATGAATCCTACTCCACTTGTATTTCCAATATGTTTGCCTTTATAATAGAGTATATGTCCACTTTTTAAATCAATTATTTCTTCTCCTTTTCTTCTAACTTCACAAAGTCCAATAATGTCCCATTTAATATAAGACAGTTCTTCTTCTAATTCTTGCAATCTTCCTTCACTTGAAAGTGATCTGCAGTTGTAAGTACCTAAATAAAAAGTCGTCATCAAATGGCAGCCTGGGTCCGCAATCAGGGGATTCTTAGCACCCTCCGCCTTCGGCCACCAAATGTTTGCTTTATTAAGTGCTAAATTAAACAAATGTCAGAATGAATTAGTTTCTCTTGTTTAATGAAAAATAAAAACCCAGTTAAAGAAATCCTTCATATATATATAACAACAATGAGTTAATTATTAATGTGTTATATATCACAAATTAAAACTTAAGACTTAGTAAACATAGTGATGACCTAAGGTCAAGCCAATCCCTAGGCAACCAAGTGTGGAAAATATAAGTATTTTATTTTTTGACTACAACCAATATAATACATGCAACAAGAGATAGTCACAGCAATGAAAAAAAAAATGGAAAGGCTAGTATACCAAACACTGGACACTAAGCATGATATAAAAGCAATCCCAGTTCATTTTGTCATCATTTGTTATTTTTCAAATGATGCAATAACTGTATAAAGCCAACATCTTAAGACTGAATGTTCAATTACAAGAGAAGATGGATGACTCGTTCGAATATTCCATATTATCTGTATAATTTTCACAGCAACAAAACTATAAGAAATTACAGCCAACATTTAAATAGAGAAAAGTTTGATAAATTTATGTGGTTTAACAAGAGAAATGAACTGACTTTAAATTGATATATAAAAATAAAAACTGCACTATTATTCGAACACAGAAAAAAATGAAATAGAACATCATCAGCATTTATATAAATGATCACGTATTTTTTCTTATATAAGCAATTAAATGCCAAATAGCAAATAAAAAAAAAATAAATATGTTATAGTCTGCTGTGCAATGTGTTCTGGCTAAATTAACATTGCTATAGGACTGGAGTGCCACTATCCTGACCATAGAAGCACAATGACTTAATCTGCTTGCCTGTATAATGCCTAAAGAAATGTCAAATATCCTACACTAAAGGTCTAAATGGGTCAAGAAGGGAAGCAACTGCAAAAAATGGAAAGATCAATTCAAATGTGTTGCTGAGGAATTCTAGCGAGTGAAAAATGACTTATCGCAGGAGATTGATCCAAAGAGAGATAGATTATATCCATAAGTCACTATTGCCAAACTCATGTACATTAATCAAGATGATTTAAAGAAAGTTTTGATTTTATTATGCATTTATATATGTTCGTAAAATTCTAGTTTTATTTCATGTCCACACTTGGAAACATGCCTATAACTTGAAAGAATCCACTATCAGTGAAAGCAACAAAATGAAGGGGAGGGGTAATTATTAAGTTAGATAAAAAAATTATGTTATATAAAGTTTAGGTCAGTTTTCCCTGCGTAGTGACTTGATATTGATCATCACCATTATGATATGAAATGGGATAAGATTTTTGATATTATTCCATATTAAGCTCATACACTTACTACAAGACTGAGTTTGTGTTATTTGTTTTTTTTTTATTGTTATCTAATGATCATATTTATTTTTTCGGTATAAATGACTAACCTTCTTGTACTGATGTTCTTTTCCATCAACCCTAGGAAATTATATATAGATAGGGAGTCCCCAAAGAAGATGGAACATCAATAACTAAAATTAGATGAGGCTATTATGCATACACTTGTATAATATTATAAATTAGCTAGTCAGCTTCTTGGTGGATATAATAATAATTTTTTTTATTAATTTTATCTGGTTTGTAAATAATTAGTGTCTTCTTATGTATCTCTACCATGGATAAGGGTTGGAATAATGAACACACTTAATCGATGATATGATAAAAATACATTCTTGATACACACAATTACATTGTTTTATCACGTTAAAAAGTTTTGAATTTTTTATTTATTTAATAAATGTCAATTTGATTTAAATTACCCTGGTCTCTAGTTTATCAAAATCATCTATACATTCAGTCATTAACTTACAACTGGATATATATATATATATATATATATATATATATATATATATATATATATATATATATATATTGTAACCTCTGTCTTCTTCACTTATTCACTTTATTAGATGCCCAGGCACCAATTCTATAGAAGATAGAATAAAATTTATAATTGTAAATTGCTTTTAAACTTATTTAAAAGATTCTTATATTATAATTACTCTATGGCTTAGCTCAGTTGAGGTTATAGGATATGGTCTTCATATAGGATGCAAATAAGAGTAATAAAACATTTATGGATAACAATTCTGTAACACTAATTTAATCATATGCCACACATTTATTCAATTATAAAACTATTGAAAAAATTATTAATTATCACATTTAGTATAGGATAGATAATGATGAGGGTCGGGTACCTTTTATATCCACATCACCATCTATTCTAAGCAAAGTAAAATATATTATTGGCACTCTAACATGGAGATTTATCATCTCCAGACAAATTAAATAAAACTTGACTTATACTGGCAAATTTAGATATTCTAGGGCTATGTTATGTTAAGCATATATGTGTGTGTGGAAATTGAGAATCGAACGTATATAATCAAGCAATTCATATGGGCTATTAATTCAATAAACATTTATTAAAAATAAATACAAAATAAATAATAAATAAATAAAAAAATATTATTTTATGCACCTTGCTAACCAATTACATTTCTTCTACAATAAAACCAAAATTGACTAATATTTAATATATGAATCATATATTTTCGAATATGTGTGCTTTTATAATATCATAAATATAATGTATTTTTAAAACATACTTTTTATTAGCTTATTTATAGAACTTGGATGATGCCATAAATCAATCATCTTTTATACATATTATAAAAATTTATACAACACTTATCTGTTATAATCAGTGTATATCATCTAACATTAACTATACAAAAATAAAGAAAGGCAGGAGAAAACAATAAACAAACACTTATACCTATATGCGTGAAGGTTAAATAATATCTCCAAACTCAATCTAAATAATCTAATCGCCCCTTGACCATTTCTACCTCCAACTACACCCAATACACTTCCTACATGAACAAACTTATAACAGACAAGGTTTTAATTCTTTATTTTTTAAAATAAACTCCATTAATGAAATTGAAGCCAAATAAATACTTTTTTTTTTTTTAAAAAAATAATAATAATAATTTATAGCATCAAGCACACACTCAAATATAGAATCATCTATAATATGATTTCTAGATCATATAAAATAATAGATTATCATATTATAATAATAAGAAGTTACATTGTTTTGTTTTTTAAAAGAAAACAAAAAAAATTGATTGTATATCTATTATAAGCAATAACGAAAAATACTTATCAATATCCATTCATTACATGTTAAATTTTTGTTTTTAAAAATTTTGAAAGTTGAATGAAACATACATCTCAATTTCAAAGACAACAGTAAATTATAACATAAAAAACAAAAAATGTCTATCCGATTGTTAAAGCATAATTTGTTAAGAATGACAATAGTTTTTTTATCCTAGAATTCCGTGACAGGCGTTATAATAATATTTGCATGCATTGGAATTATTTTATTATATATGCACGAATAGCAAAATTATACAGTATAAAATTATCCTCTTGATATAAGATTAAATAGATAAACTCTTTCATTTTAAATTTTATTTTGCAGAATATTGATAGAAAATTCTTAAAATTGAAAATCAAGCGTTTAATTATAGCGTTTAATAAGAAAATTTTAGCTAGCTTTATTTTAAACAATTTTGTCATTCTGATATTATTTATTTTTGGTAATACTTTAAAACAAATCATAATTACTTAGCTTACATAACATCCAGGCATTTTAAAGGTAGTGAATATGGATCATCATTTGACAGAAATTTGGAGCTGGCTTCCCTTTTGGGGGGTTTATCTCTTCATTTTTATATTATTCCAGTAGTATAATACAAAACCCTCCACAGTTTATTATCAGAATCCTTGCGATGTTTTTTTATTTTATTTGTTCTAATATTCTTAGAGAGTTATTGATTGTTTTAAGCTTTATTTTTTTATATCTTCTTCCTTGGAATTTTTTTATACTTTCCTTCAAGTTTTAAACTTTCTGTCTTTCCCCACTCACGCTGTCTGTTTTTTTTCTTATTACAATCAACTTTGGAAGTGTGCCATAATTTTACTTACAAAATTTTAACAATACAATATTTGAATGGAATAAAACATAATAATAAAAAATATATTAAATATTAATTATTAATTTAGAAATGCTATTCACTAATATACAAATAATCTTTATCATTTTTAAATATAAGATTATGAACAATACATAATTAGTAAGTAATAAATAAAATATAGAAAAAAAAATTCTATTTAATAATATATCTATGTATCTGCTTATTATGACATGTAAATTTTTCTACTACATACAAACATCCCTGATGTTGTACATCCTCCTCTTCTACTACCAAACATATATAATCCAAAACTCTACCAATCAGTACACCCAATTAAAGTTTTAATTTTTTTAAATCCTAATTTTAACTAGCAAATTACATCACAATTCATTTTACTCAGATAACTATCTTTAGCCATTGTTAACACAAATGTGAACTTCCCACATTTCTTCCTGGTGCCAACCTGGAAGGTCACAATATTATATATATATATATATATATATATATATATATATATATATATATATATATATATATATATATATATATATATATATATATATATATATCAAGTTGTAAGTTATATATATGCATACACATTTCATTCTTATATAATAATGTAATGTTTGGATAGAATTTTAAATCTGTTGGAAGCTGTATAGAGACATGGTAGTTGCTATATAGTGTAAATTCACCCCTAAAGAGAGCTGAAGGCAGATTTCTCCCTGAGTTTGAATACTGAGGCATAGCGAAATCAGAAGGAGGGGTGAGGTATGGATGAACTAGCCCAAATTGTATCTAAATTTGAAGTGTAAACATAGAGCTAGCCCATTGGAGATAGATATGACCATAGATTAGGTACTTCATCACATCATTCATAGTATCCTACCAAAAGATGCTAGGTCTGACCATAGTGAAATGCATCCCCCTCTTTTGGTGAAAAACCCTGACCGTTACATTACATAACAAGACACGTATGTCAAATTAAATTTACATAAAAATTTTAAATCTGATATTGAGAAAAATACATGGAAACACATGATAAAATGACTGAAAACATATGGAGGAGGTGGTGAAGTTGGTATTAGCTTGACCTATGGTCCCATAAAAATTGGGCTCATTTCGTGAGAGTACTATAGTTTTCATAGCTAAGTCTTATTGTTCATTTGTTACATTAAGTTCCATGTGAAAAAAAATAGAAAAATATTAGTCAGCATTAATCGCATCTTGGGAAAATGGGAAAACACTGCTTCAGCATGAATTGCATCCTGTGAGAATGAAAAAACACTAGTATGCATGAATTACATCTTGGGAAAAGAGAAAATTACTAATCAGTATGAATTGCATACTGGGAAAATGGAAAAATACTAGTTCAGCACAGATTGTGTTTTGAAAAAATGGAAATACCCTGGTTTACATGAATTGCATCTTGCGAAACTGGAACAATATTACATGGCATAAATTGCATCTTGGGAAAGTGGACACTAGTCAACATGAATTATATCTGGGAAAAATTGGGAAAACACTAGTCAGCATGAATTGCACCTTAAGAAGATGTAAAATTACCAATCAGTATGAATTGCATCTTGGGAAAATGAAAAACACCAGTTATAATGACTTGCATCTTTTAATAGTTATGATATTGAGCAAATTGTTTGGGTTAAAGAACTGGCAACTGTTATACAGAAAAAAAACTAAGATTTGCAGTGGGACTATAATTATACAATTTTTAAACCAAGGTTGCTAACTTTATTTTATTTTTCATATTGGTCAAAAATAAATATGATTAAATTTTTCTGTGTGCACACATGGAAATTTTTAAAAAAAGCATGCTACATAATCAAGTTTCATTCTATCTTTGATAAGATGTAAAATTTAACTTTAATAAAGATATTGAGCAAACATTTAAGAATTGACGAAGGAGTTCTTGGAATGAACATGAGCACAGGACTAAGGTTGACTGCTGTATATTATTATGTTTCAAAGGGTAAACTTTATTGAGACTCAAAAAGGGTTACATAAGTTACATCTGAAATCATAAGATCTTAGATATAAATTGATTGATATTACATATGTAATAAAGATTTACAATCCTGTTTGATAGGAAAGAAAATATGATTTACATTAATTAAAAAAAAATATTATATAACAGGACACATATATGTCAAACTAGGTTTAACTTTTGAATGTGATATTGAAAAAAATACATGGAAACACATTATATTATGATTGAAGACATATGGAGGGGTTGAAGTTGGTGTTAGATTGATATATGGTCCCATAAAAACTGGGCTTATTTGGTGAGAGTAGTATAGTTTTCATAACTAAGACTTATTGTTCATATGTTAATCAAGTTCTGTGTGAAAAACAATAGAAAAAATACTAGTCATTGTGAATTGCATCTTGGGAAAATGAAAAAATTCTAGTATGCATGAATTGTGTCTTGGGAAAACAGAAAAATTTATAGTCATTCATGAATTGCATCCTGGAAAAGTAGAAAAATACTAGTTCAGCATGGATTATTTCTTGGAAAAATAGAAAAAGAGTAGTCAGCATAAATTGCATCTTGGAAAAATGTAAAAACATTAGTCAGCACAAATTGCTGTCTGGGAAAATGGAAAAAATACTATTTCAGCATGAATTTCAGCCAGAAAAATGGGAAAACACCATTTAGCATGCATTGCATCCTGGAAAAATTGATAAATGTCAGTTTAGCATAAATTGCATCTTGGAAAAATAAAAAAACCCTGGTTTGCATGAATTGCATCTTAAGAAAATGGAAAAATACCATTTCAGCATGAATTTCAGCCTGGACAATGGGGGAAATGCCAGTTAGCATGCATTCTATCCTGGTAAAATGGAAAATACCAGTTTAAGATATATTGCATCTTGGGGAAAATGGAAAAAACCTGGTTTGAATGAATTGCATCTTAGAAAAATGGAAAAATACTACTTGGCATAAATTGCATCTTGGGAAAATGGAATCTAGTCAGCATGAATTGCATCTAATGAAAATGGAAAAACAATAGTCAGCATGGATTGCATCTTGCAAAAATACAAATCAGTATGAATTGCATCTTGGAAAATGGAAGAACACTAGTTCAGCATGGATTTTCACCTTGGTAAAGTGGAAAATGCCAGTCAGCATGAAATGCATCTTGGGAAAATGAAAAAACACTAGTTATCATGAGTTGCATCCATTAATAGTGATGATATTAAACAATTTGGGGGGGGTTTGAAGCTTGAGAACTTGCAACTGAAATACAGAAAAAAAACTAAGCTTGCTGTGAGACTATAATTATTCAAGTTTTAAAACAAGCTAGCAATCTTATTTTATTTCTGATGTTGATCAAAAATAAATATGATTAACTATTTTTATGTGTGCACATGGAAATTTTTAAATAAAGAATGCTATGCAATCAAGTTTTATTCTATCTTTGATAAGGTGTAAAATTTACTTTTAATAAAGATGGTATTAAGCAAACTTTTAGGATTTGAAGCAGTTCTTGAAACAAACATGGTGACAGGACTAAGATTTATTATTATTATTATTATTATTATTATTATTATTATTATTATTATTATTATTATTATTATTATTATTATTATTATTATTATTGGCATATATAACTGTATGTTGTTTATCAATATACAATTTAAGTTAAATAGAGATGTATTTAACATGCTTAAAATATAGAAGTTATGTTTTTCTAAATTCATACTTACATTTTGTGGCTTAGTAATTATCATTTTAATTTAAAAATATAGTCATTGATTATAAATTAATTTCAAGTTTTTAATTTTATTTTATTGAAATAATATGAATCAATGGGTAGATTTATCTTTAGTATATTTTTACTTCAATTAACTATTTCTTTCTGTAAAGATTAAGAATGTTGTTGAATTATATTTTGAAAGACGTGTATTGCAACATGTTTGTGTTACATAAATATACACTTTAGATTTACCATTCAATAGGTGAAGTTCAATGTATAATTTTAAAATCAGTTTCAATTGAGAACCTATTGCCTAAGGCATAATTGAATCATATATATATATTTTAAATGTTTATGGTGTTTGCCATATATATATAATTTTTTATCTAATTTTATACATTTGTTAATAAATGTTGAATTAATTTAAAACTATTAAACTTGCTTGGTTGTCATTCAATTTTACATTGCAAATTTATTGGTTAATAGTGTTTGAATAAAATACTCTCCACTAATTGATTATATCACACAATTCATTAGAAGCAGTTATAAAAAGTTCAAAAGTCTAACCACAGGATGGGTGAGTATAATTACATATCATTTTTTGTATTAAATTTAATGTTCATTATCTAACCAGGTACAGATTTTTATATAACAATAAATTAATTGATTTGACATTTTTAAACATTTAATAAGTAATTAGAAGTACATTACAATTATTTTACTAATAACAAGTAATATCAATTATTGACATGATTTGAAAATTAAGAGTTGATGTATGTTTTGTATAGTACAATAGAATTGATTTGATAATTTCACATAGATATTATTCAGTTAATGGTAAAATCATGTAGTAATATTGATAAAATGATCTCAGGGTTCTTAATAAAACAAATTAAATATATTTTGTTTTATCATATTGTTGAATAACTGAATGACATCCTAGTAGACTATAGGAGATATACCTTCCCTTATAACTTAATGCATGTAATGTGTTATAATAACAATAGTCATAATTAAAAATATTAAATTTAAATAATACAAGCATGAAGTAATAAAATTTAGAAGAACAGAGACTTCACCTAAGGTGACTTTTGAATACTAAGAATGGAAAGGGTACCTTTTATGCCATTATGATATTCATCAACAAATGCAATTTTAAAATCATCTTCAAAATAATGTACAGCTCTCATGGATATAATAATATAAACAATATAGTCTTAAATATATTTAATTTTTAAAGTAAATCAAACAAATGAATTTAATTTGAATTAAATTCCAATCTTCGGAACTGCTATTCTAATGCAACTTTGCATTTTCAAGTTTGGATCTGTATTTGTAAATGATACTGCATATCTGATATGAATAAAGATTTCTATAACATCTTTAACAATTAATGAAACAAGAAACCATATAGAGACAAAGACTAAAATTTAATAATAATAAAAACAAATTTATTAACATTAGTTCAATTTACACACAATTAATAAGATAACATTTTACATGAAGATTTTTTGCCAAACATAGGTGATGGTATAGATGATGCATTTATAAAAATAAAACAAAATCATTGCTTAGCCCCTTTTTAAATCAAGCCCTTATTTATAACATTAAACATTCTTGTTAACTAAAACTTAGTTACTTTTTCTAAAAACATCTACTGTGGCTAACTATTTTTATTTTATTACACTTGTTTTAAAATAATATGGAATCACTTCCAAATAGAATATGAGTGCTATTCTATGGTTATAGAATAATCATTTACTGAGATTTTTTTAATTTTTTAATATATATATATAAAACTTACTATTATATCAGAGATATACTTTCATGTCCATCTGGCTATTATTAATTAGCATGTTTAAATAACAATTCTTTATTTATAGAATCACTAAATAAAATAAAGAACTTAACCCTTAATTAATAAAAAGTTTAATGTTTCTAGCAGATTGTCATGTTAATATTAATTATTATCCCTGACATAAAAAAAATATCTGGCATTATGTTAATTTAAACATTAAGATGATAAATTCTTTCAGAAGCCACATATACAGCACACCAAAATTTTTGCTTATATCAACATAATAAATTTAAAAAAACATTTAATGACCTTATCAATCCATTGGTGAATTACTTCTGGATGGTGATGACAATAAAACATATGTGCCCATCTTATTATGCTATTATAAAATAAATTTTTAATTTTAAGAAAATGTTTGTTAGTTTTATTGTACTCCTGGCAAGGCACAACAGTACTATGCATACACTAACCATATTACTATATGCTATGAATAGAACAGTGTCCCTGAAGCAACTATATGCTCCAAATGCAAATTTATCAATTGCCATAACCATTATAAAGCATGCATTGACTTCACCTATATGGAGGAATAAAACTAAGATATCCTCTTGAAGGAAAGACTACTGCACTTAATTATTATACAAAGAAGAACAATGGCATGTTCCAACACACCTTTTCTGAGGTAAAAATATATATGGATGTGGTAATAGCACATGGAAGTGGAATATAAACCATAGAAAAATTCTGTTTAAGGATTCAGCTATATTAGCTAAGCACAAATGACAATAATAAAATATTAGAACAAACCCTCTCATGAAAAAATATCTATCATTGGGGAGAACAATTCTCAATCATCCAAGGTACAATAATTAACATGCAATAACAATAAAGCCAAATGAATCCCACAATGATAAAAAAACAGGAATAACATTAATCCTAAGCATAACCATGGCAAGATAAAATAAATATCACTTGAAACTAAAGATAATAATTTATCTTTAAAAAATTCATGCATAAAATAATGCACTAAAATCAACAAACAAATACAAGTCAAAGTGATTATTTTAAATATATATATATACCTTGAATACCAGAATAAATTTTGCAAATAATAATAAATACACATATAATGAATATCAACATGATATTTTAAAAAATTGAGTGGACATCAATGGCAAAAATGCAAAACAATTCTAAATGCAATAAATATAAAATATACTACCTTATTAGCATTATAATGAAATCACTGTTATATTAGCTAAAAAATTGTAAGCTTCTGATAAATATTAGGTACTTATCTATTTACCCAGACGTGTAAAATGCATGTTGATAAAATAATACTTGTGAATGAAAAGCAATAGAAATTTGCTTTAATTGGACAAGTGTATCAATATAATTTACAATATGACAGTTTATAGAAAATTTTATTAACTCTGATTGACCTTTCATAATTTATTAAAATTAAATTAAATAACATAAAATAAATAATTTATAACATTACCTTTTAAATTATTATCAATAATTTTTATTTATGAGAAGCTCAGATATTGTTTAACTTACATTTATATTTTAAATAAATAAACTATAACATTTCTGAATAATCAAACAAACTTAACTAATATTTATTTTAATAAATAACATTTTAAAGTAGTGCATAAGCATTCATATCCACACACACACACCAAAAATTAATGCAATTAACATATTATCTTGAATTTAATATGATGAATATTGAAGCTCACAAATATTAAACAGTTTTAAATATTTTATTTTATAATTAATAAGCTAACTTCATTCTTTATAACTTTTGTACACAGTTAATTAACAAATAACTTTAATTACTCTAATAACACATTTTATAGCTAATGAACTTATTAACTAGGCTAAAGTTTGTTAAACATATAAAATTAACTCTAATAAATCTCCCACTGAATTTCAACTTTATTAATTAATTGAATAAGGTTTGATTTTTAATTCCTATTATACTTTATTCTTGTTTAAATATGTATATGCAACTAAATATAAAAGTTATCAATTATAATAACTTATGCTACTGAAATAAATTAAATCTAACTCCTGACATAGCATGTCTAAGCTGTTTACATAATAGAATATATATAATCAATTTCATAGTCTTTTTTTTTAGAAATTTTTTTTAAAAATAAGCTATTTAAATACAACCATGGCAAAACATATGGTTACAATATATATATAAATGCATGAACAGTAATATAAAATATTAGAATCATTAATAAGTTAATATATATTATTCTATTTTAACAAATTACAAATAGTTAAATATATATTATAACGATATATAATTTGTTGTTACATTATTTTAAAATTTAAATAAAAAGTCATAAATAAAAATTGATTTATTAAAAAGAAAAAAAACTTAGCTTAAAAACTGAAAATTGAAAGTTGTATTTAACGTATATATATCGCACAGATGGGAAACTTTAAAAACTTTTAAAAATGAAAGCATTTTTTTTTTGTAAAAAAGTAAAGATGTAAAGATTTGATATTTTTGAAAATAGAAATAGTGTTGATTTCTATCATCTTAGAAATTGGAAATGATTGTTTTATTAATTAAATGATTGTTCTAAAGCAAACTAGCCCTTGGGACACTTAAAATAAATTAAATGGTAAGAGAATAAAAAGAAATTAAATGACCAATGCAAGCACGAAATGACAGCACGGACCGTAATTGAAACACCAGAGGATTAGTGATGTCTTGCTCGTTGAATCCAAAGATTGGATGATAAGAGGCTAATAAAAATATAAAAGCCAAATGATTATTATAATTGGGATTTTAGAGCTGACTATGAATATACCGTTATAACTGGCTGTATTGCTGATTTTATGATGTAAAAGTCTGCAATAAATTAAATTTCCGGATAACCAGCTGAGGCCTCTGGATGACAGTTCCTGACCAAATGCATGGCAAGTAGCGGTTTCATTTCAAAGAAGGACAAAATCTACGAAAGTGATCACGAAGATGGACTTCTAAATCTGCTCAATCCATAAAGTATGAACTCTTGTGTCTATCTAATAAGAACTTTTCTAAAATTGCAATTAATAGCTGAAAATAAGAACAATTATCTGGCCTAAAATCAATTATTAGTAATTTTTTATGTATCTGTTTAAGCAATCATTTCCATTTCTCCTTTTTTTGTGTGTTATGTGTAAATTAAAATGTATCAAATTAAAGTTGGGTATGGATAGCTGCATGGATAAAAAATAATAACTATGTTTAAATTCGTTTATGTTTATTTTAAAGGGTTAGTTTCAGGCTATTTGTTTCTTAGTTAGGATGATGCTTGTGGAGGAATATATGGGTGTTTATATCAATGTAAGCATGTTTAGCATACAGGGCAATGTGCCCAATTGAATGCATGACCCCAAAAAGGCAGTTATATTATTGCAATGGTCGCAGACATATTTCCTGTGCCATTGACCCCTTCTAGCTTTGCGGAGGGATTATAAGTCAGCAGAAAGACCGCACTTCCCCCATACATAGCACTCTTTAATTAATTTATATACATGATTTCTTAATCAGACAGATACACATTCCTGTACTGGACAAGGATCATGTCCTTCAAATAATATCATGCTCTCAGATGCATATTCCTGTCAGCGTGATTTTATACCAGCATCTTCATATTTCATTGGTTGCGACTATATATCTGGAAGCAGGCATTGGTTTAGCATACAGGGCAATGTGCCCAACTGAATACATGACCCCAAAGGGGCAGTCATACCATTGCAATGGTCACAGACTTATTTCCTGTGCCATTGACCCCTCCTAGCTCTGTAGAGGGATTGTAAGTCAGCAGAAAGACTGATTTCCCCCATATGTAGCACTCTTTAAATATTTGAAGGATATGATCCTTGTCCAGGACAGGAATGTGCATCTGTCTGACTAAGAAATCATGTATATAAATTAATTAAGGAGTCCTATGTATGGGGGAGAGCGGTCTTTCTGCTGACTTATAATCCCTCCACAGAGCTAGAAGGGGTCAATGGCGCAGGAAATATGTCTGCGACCATTGCAACGATATGACTGCCTCTTTGGGGTCATGCATTCAGTTGGGCACATTGCCCTGTATGCTAAACACGCTTCACATTACATTGATATAAACAGCCATATATTCCTCCACAAGCATCGTCCTAACTAAGAAACCAATAGCCTGAAACTAACTCTTCAAAATAAACATAAACGAATTTAAACATAGTTATTAATTTTTATCCATGCAGATATATATTGATACATTTTAATTTACACATAACACACACAAAAAAGGAGAAATTGAAATGATTGCTTAAACAGATGCATAAAAAAATACTAATAATTGATTTTAGGCCAGATAATTGTTCTTATTTTCAGCTATTAATTGCAATTTTAGAAAAGTTCTTATTAGATAGACACAAGAGTTCATACTTTACGAATTGAGCAGATTTAGAAGTCCATCTTCGTGATTGTAGATTTTGTCTTTCTTTGAAACGAAACTGCTACTTGCCATGCATTTGGTCAGGAACTGTCATCCAGAGGTCTCAGCTGGTTGTCCGGAAATTTAATTTATTGCAGACTTTTACATCGTAAAATCTGCAATACAGCCCGTTATAATGGTATATTCATAGTCAGCTTTAATATCCCAATTATAATAATCATTTGGCTTTTATATTTTTATTAGCCTCTTATCATCCAATTTTTGGATTCAACGAGCAAGACATCACTAATCCTCTGGTGTTTCAATTATGGTCCATGCTGTCATTTCGTGCTTGCATTGGTCATTTAATTTCTTTTTATTCTCTTACCATTTAATTTATTTTAAGTGCCCCAAGGGCTAGTTTGCTTTAGAACAATCATTTAATTAATAAAACAATCATTTCCAATTTCTAAGATTATAGAAATCAATACTATTTCTATTTTCAAAAATATCAAATCTTTACACCTTTACTTTTTTACAAAAAAAAAAAAATACTTTCAAATACTTTCATTTTTAAAAGTTTTTAAAGTTTCCCATCTGTGCGATATATATATACATTAAATATACATTTCAATTTTTTGTTTTTAAGTTAAGTTTTTTTTTCTTTTTAATAAATCAATTTTTATTTGTCTTTTTATTTTAATTTTAAAATAAAGTAATGGCAAATTATATACCATTACAATATATATGTGCACACACACATATTCGAAAATAAAAATGTTTCATTTATTAATTTTAATTATTCTTATATTACAAACCAAGTTATTATTATTTTTACTGATTACTCTTAAATTGTAAATAAAAAATTTGGGGATAAAGAAACATTACTTATCTTCCTTGAAAATTCCCTTAAAAGACTTTTCTAAATATATTTCTGCCCAGTAAGCAATATCTTAGCCAGTATTTTTATTTTATTCAAAAGTTGTTTATATCCAATTAGAATTTTAAAAAAAGTTCTTTTTTTTTTTTTTTTATAAAAATAAATTGCAAAAAAATAATTTAACATAGATTTTTTTTCTCTGTTCTTCAGCATTATATTCACTTAAGAGTATATATGTATTTTCTCAATAGTTGGCTAATTTCCCTACACTATGTGAAATATCACATATTTAGACAATGCATCACTAAATGATAGATTTTTGTTGTCTGTGCTTTCATGCTTATATAAATTAGCATGCATATATGAATTGTCAAGATTAGGTTCATTCTCATATAGATTATCTATGTAATAATAGATATATTAGATAATTGCTGGTGGTCAGCAACTCAGTTCATCTTTTATAAATTTCATAACTTCAGCAACAATATCCATTTCACACATATTGGGCTATAAAATCATGGAAAAGCCATCCTGCTTTACTTCTCTGAGAGTTTAACCTTAATCAACACAGAAACTAGCAACAATTGCCTTTCTTTTTGAAACAAGCTTTCTATATATTCCACAATAATTACCATAAAATGTATAAACAGGAGAATTAACAATAACTATTTCCTTCTTGATTAAATTATCAGTGTCCTGTTCTATTTTAATTTACATTTATCAAAACCAAGAATAAGTTTTAATTAAATAATCCATCTTATCATTTTAAGTAAAAACAGATTACAGAATTAACTCTAATTAATGTGCATTATAAAAATAAAATTAATTTAAACTTGTAATTTTCATCGTAGAGATTTAAAATTAGAAATAAATCAAATAAAATATTTGTATTAAGTAACCTTTTTCATACAGCTTCAAATAATTTAGTACTTCAACAATACCAAGAAATATTATTGCTTAATCAATACATCAGTTATTTCAGCCTTTATTTTAAATAAATATAAATGCATATTTGTTGATATTAATTTCTAATTTTCATTTTAAATTTTTAATAATTATACCCATACATACCATATTGTGTGCCATGAGATCAACCCATCTCAATATATGTGAGCATACTTATATCAGTTTTTGTGAAATGGTGATACTATTATAACCAATCGTATCAACAACTTGGAAATTGTGATTGGCTATCATTGATGACTTGAGTATTAATCAAAAGATGTATTTCTTGATAATAAATAATGCAGAAAAGCTTCTCTTTACTTTGGTGAAGTTTTATTTTGAACTATATAAATGTCCAATCAGTGACAGCTTCAGATCATTAGTAGCAGTAATACTTCTCTTGTTAACATTTTTATTTCCTTGACCATATGATTGTAGATATGAAATATATTCAAGACAGAATTAATTTCCTATTTATTTTAATCCCTTGTAAATCAATCACCAAATATCAAAAATATAACAATATAATTTTATAATACTGAAAAGTACTTAAATTGCACTCAAATTTTTGAATGCTGGCTATATTAATGAAACATACCCTGGTGTCAAAGTGATTTATATTACAGATGAAAAATAAACCCATTTTCATCTGAAGTTCAAGATCTTATTTTGATAGTAGATTAAATTAATAAAGTAGAACTACCTTGTAAATCTAAATAGATTTCTACTTACATATAAGTCTTTGTATAAATATTGACTTTAGTAATGATCATCAATTTGTAACTATTATTTTGATTAACAGTCAACTATTTGCTACAATGATTTTTAAAAAATTTGAACATTTTATTTTTAAAAATGTCCATTATTTTAAATGGATGTCAATTTTTATGACTGGTGACATTATAGGATAGTATTTCATTAAAGAAACATATTTGGTTGGAAGATAAAGTGGCAATATTCACATCAAAAAAGTACTGTACTGATTTATTCATTAAATACAATAATTATGTTTTTGATTATAAAGTAAAATATGCTCATTGTATCTAATTAATTTTCAACAGGTATCATTGCAAAAGAATCATTTAAGATGTCATTTATTTAAAATAAATAAAATTGCTGACCAGTGATTTAAAAACGAACAAACAAAGAAAAAATGACAATGTTGTAAAAAAAAATCAATGTTTTATTGCTTAGATAATTATAAAAATAAAAAACATTGATTAAAAAAAAAAAAAAAAACATAAAAGGCACCAAAAATAAATTTTAAAATGTACGTTGTGTTAATATAATTTTACTTTCTTACACATTGCATTTTAATTTAAGGAATTCATTAAAAAAAAAAAATTCCAGCAACTGGAGGATTACTATACTTTTTTTAAGCTTTTATATATACACCAATTGAATTTATATTAAAAATTACATTTACTTACTTATTATTGTTTCTTAAACAAGAGTTTCGATTTATGAAGCATACAGAGGAATCACTTGAGCTTGTTATCCAAGATAAACTTGTATAACCAAATTCAAATGAAACTACAATAACCATCTCTATTTATGTGACATTTGTCCTTATAGTTATTGTTCTACTTTACTATCCAAATAAAAATCTTGGATAGCAGTTGAAAGTGGATTCATTTTTTAATTATAACAAAGATGAGTCTAATACAAGAAGGTAATGCATTAGTATAGATAGTGCTTGGAGATTTGTTATCATAACTATTATATATTTATCATTACTGTAAAATTCTATCAGTTCATACATTTATATATAATATATTAATAATTTATTTAACAGACTTTTATTTCATTTACATTTGCTGTAAATCATGGTTTTAGTTTTATTCCAGTTGTTTTAATAGTATATTTTATTTTTGTTTTACACAAGTGGTTTTTTTTTTCATTGATATTTTTTAAAAAAACTGAAATTTATTAATTTTCTAGTTTTTAATAATTTTCTTATAAGTTTGGACATCTTCATACATAGGTAAATTGCAGGGACACATTGAATATATGTAACCTTCATCGTGTTTTAATAACAGAAGCAAAAAAGTGCATTTTTAGAAACTATATATATATTCATATACTTACAAGATAAATTTAAGCATTACATAATTCATTGCAGGATAAAAGCTTTGCAGCATTATACATAAATAATAATAAAAGAGATGTTGCTCACCAAGATAATGAAATTTTTTTTTATTAATTTTCTTCCCTTGCTTATTCTTTATTTAAGAATAGCTAGATAACTATTCATTGACTGCTAATTAAAAGATTAGCTTGACAGACCATCACATAAAAAATTTCTTAATTCCAATCAATCTGAAACACAAATACAAATGTAACAACCGCATGGACTATTTACTCCATTATAAAAAAATGTTATAAATAAGAAATATATATAGTGCAAATTGAACCTTTAATAGTATTAATGGTAACTAACATAACAACTGATTTCTCATATTAAATATGTTCAAATTATAACTTAGATTCATCAAACAAGGCTAATATTTAATAAAATAGCAATCAGAACTTTATATATAACTAGCTTCATAATATATTTTTATTTTTAATGTATGAATATCTAAACATAAATTTTGCAATTTTAAATTGTATTTAAATTGATCATATAACATTAAATCCTAACTATGCAAGTTAGAGACAATTATATTCTCATTACAAATCTTATATGTGGCAAGTATTATAATACTAAATTGGCACTGAGAATAAATGTAATAAATGAGAAACATTACAGTATTTACTAGTGCAAATTAAAATTTTTATTATCATTAACTTCCAAAATATCATAAAATAAACAGACTGTTCTCTAATATTATGTTTCAGTTACAACCTAGTCATTGTCAACATTTGCTCATCACAATAAGAATAGCAATCACAACTTTATATATAACTGTTTTCATGAGATATATTTCCATTATAAAGAATAAATAGTCACTATATTAGCAAAACAATCACAATTTTAAAATATGTTTAATGTGGTCATATATTATTAAATTGATTATTATATATTTAATCCAGCAATTATAATAATTTCAACATGCAGGTTTGCCTTGCATATGTTTTAATAATATATGACCAGTTTAAACATGATTTAGAATAGTGATTGTGTTTTAACAAATTCATACTTCAAAGGTTAAATATAATGCAAGAAACAAATCAATATAAAGTTTTTGCCACTATTTATGATGGTGAAAAAAGACCTATAATGTATTTATTTGATGAGAAGAAACTTTTTCTAAAACATATGAACTGCAAGAGATCCGATAATAGTTAACAATATTTAAGTTTAAATTTACATTAGAATACATTTCATTTATATACAAATATATTGGTCCAACTTTGCATTTCAATGTGTAAAACAAAATGACCACAACCATCTAAAAAAAAAAAATTCTCACATTTAGAAACTGATTAAAGTAATTATTGTACGTATATTCCAAGTATGAATAAAACAAAAACACTACAGATAACCCAAAATTTATCTTTAACACACACAAGCATGACTGAAAAAGATTAATATTCTCAACATTTGCAAAACATTGACATTACTGAAATGGACAACTATAAAATATACTTACCTTTAAATCAGTTAAGACTAGCATACACATTCTAATATATTTGTCATAAGAATGATAATAATAATGGCTTATGGCTTTTAAAGTTGTACTATTTGTTAGTTTCAAAAAACTCAATTTAAATATGACACTCCAAGGGAAAAAAGAACAATATTTATGTTAAAAGACAAAATTGAAAGTTTTACTTAAAAAGAGTTATCAGATGTCAGAATAGAATGGAAAATGGTTCTTTAGAAAGATTTACAATTACAGATGATTTTATAATTGAAAATAATCTTGCTTGGAGACACAATTTCAGAAATACTCCCCTTCAAATTTAGATTGTAAAAAAAACATTGGTTAAATCACACTCTATTAATATTAAAAACATAAGTCATTTGCCATTAAAAGTTCAAAATATATTTGCCAAATTATCAAGCAACACGATTTAAATTTCCAAAAAAAATTGTTAAATGAATTTTAGCTTGAGCTTCGTCAGCATTTTCAACAATTTCTGAAATGATTGAAAATAATACTTCTGCTATTTCATACGACATATTTATATGAAGTGATATTCTCGACAACAATGATTATAAAATCAAAATACTGATCAACTCTGAAAAATGGTGAAAATTCTATATGTCCTTCAATATCAAATGCACAGTCAGGATTTAATTCTTCATGTAAAAACACACACATACATCATCTTATTAATTCACAAATTTGCTTTCATTTTTAATAAATGGTAAAATTATATATATATACCAAATAATTGTTTTAAAATAAATTTCTTTATAATTTACTATTAGTAAATGTTTGATTTGTATATCTATTTTATTTAGCTACACATAAAAAAAATTCAAATAAAAAGAGGTCATGAGTGGAAAAAGTCCTAGCCTAGTCAAAGTTACCATTTAATATAATCTATTAAACAGTTAAAATATAATACAAAAATATAAATATAAACATACATATATAATTAATTTACCATATTCAGAGTACTTGTAAATATAAATTTTATTAAAATCAACCTTCTAAATGCATAAAAAATCCTACTTTGATGCCTTCAACTACCATTTGCTTTTCATTAATTTACATCAGTAAAAATTTCAATATGATACATGATATAACAACATGAACTGCTTAATCTAAAAATTCCCTTTGCAACTTGTGTTTTTCATTTCACCCTTTTAAAAAGACATTTCATAATCAGCATTTAAATCTCTAATAATTTTTTGTGATTAATGATAGAATTAATATGCAAGACGTATGTAAACTAATTTCTTAAAAATACAAAATTTTCACTACTAAAGGAACAAATAAATAGATAAGTAATATGGGAACAAAACCCTTACAAAAAACATGAGTAAAATGTGATAGAAAGAAGTGTTTTAATGGACCATATTATTTTCCCTATTATTTTATTTCAGTTTAAATTTGATTAAACAATGTAAAAATTATTTTAATAATCATTAATGTTAATTTGATTTTATCACTTAAATTCATTTAAAATTCTACTAATAAATTATAAAATAACATATTCATATTATTCATGGAAAATGAATTATAATTTGTTGCACTGATAACAATTTTTTTTTAATATATACACCTGGGTCTCATTTTATGTGGTAGATAGGTTCCGCAGAAAACCCACATTAAAAAAATTGCATAAAAATACTTAACTTACCTTGAAAAATGAGGATAGGTTCTGTAATTTTCAGAAATCGCATAAAAGCAAAGCAACAAAAAAAACTAAGGAAATAAAGTATAACTAATAAAAAATTTCAAACATTTGAAAAAAATTAATACAAGATAAACCTTTTTTACTTTTTTTATTAACTACAGTATTTAAATTTACATTTTTTCATACATATTTTAATCATTATCGCTATTTGACAATATGTGGTTCATTTGTAAATTGGTAAGAAAACATTCATCAAAAGATGAAGCACAACTAGCACCACTTTCAGTCTTGTGCTGTGTTAATGATTTTCTGTAGACAATGTAATCAGTGATTAAATTTTGAGATGATGATTTTACTAATTTTTTATAAAGCTCACGATATCCAGACATATAACTATTTAGCTCTTGTTGGAATTCATTGCAGCAAACTCTCTCAGATTTCAGCATTTTCTGAGATTTTTCTTTATCTCACACATCAATGTAAAATCTATGATTAAATGATTTTTACTTATCAGAAAATAATACATTTGTCTTTATTTAATAGATATTTTTGTTTACTACTGAAATAAATTTTAAATGTTCACATTTTGTTGCTATACTAAAAAAATGAGATCACAATCAAAACAAAAAGATTATACATTATCTTTAGAAAGATTATTTTCAGTTTACAAAATCTTTATTTATTTTAAAAATATAAAAAAATATTTATTTCTGTTATATCTAACAAAATATGTTTTAAAAGTTTAAAATTTTTGAATATTTATTGCAATATTTTTATACTCATAAGTAGAAATCTATTATTATTATTATCATCATCATCATCATCATCATCATTATTATTATTATTATTATTGTTATTATTTACTAATAAGTATAAGTAGGTTATTTAAGTAGAAGCTAAGATTCTAAATACAGCTTCAGGCCATATTCACATTAAATGCTAATATAACGTTATATTTTTGAAAAAAAAAAGTGTTTCAAGACAAAATAAGTTATTAATAATTTAAATTTCTTGATATCTAATAAATATAGTGAAATATGAACTTCTTTATCGCATTAAAAAAAAATCCGCATAAAAAGATATTAAGAAGAAACATGAATCACATAACTTCAAAATTGCATTTAAAAAATCTGCATAAAATGAGACCCAGGTGTATATATAAACTATCTTTATGTACAAATGTTTTTTTTTGTTTTTAATTCAAACTTATTACTAACTAAAATTCTAAATATTTAATTCACTTTTCTTTAATTGATGTAATTCTCATAAACTCATAATTAAGTATTACAGAAAAGTAAAAGTTGAGATTCAAGACTTTTATAATGCAATGAGCATGCTTTTGGCAGAACATTTCCAGAATCATAATGCTGTATTAATTCTGCAGAGCTTTACCAAAAACATGCTTAATGCATTATAAAAGTCTTGAATTTCAACTTTTACTTTTTCATAACAGCTAAAATGTGATTTTTTTTTTTTTACATAAATGAACAATTCTGAATAAACATAATTATTTGTTTATAATGAATTAATTATTAAATCAACATTTATAAATGTATTATGTAAAAAGCAGCTCTACACATTAAATAAATTATAATTAAATCAGTTTAAGGGTACATTAATTTTATACCATTTATTTGTAAATACAAATCCAATTATTCAGTTCCATTTATATATATTTTTTAAAAAAATTTGATGATTCAGAATGAATTCTTGTCCCAATTAAAATGGATTTAATATCATATATATATATTCCACTTTTATAAATGATTTATTGAATTTATTATAAAATTTTTGTGCTGATTATTTAAAAAAAAAAAAAAACAAATACACACACCAAGTTTATAAAAAAGAATAAAACCCATAATAACTTACCCAAATTTTTTTAAAAAAGGTCTAATATTATCATAAAATTAGATTTTTGAAAACAAAATATTTAATTCAATTTTGATTTAATTTAAAAAAAAAAAAATGTTCATGATAAAATAAAATGCTGAGGGAATATACAAAATAATGAAAATATCACTTAATATTTAAAACGTACACCCATTTATATATAATAAAAAAAAAATTACTGCTTTTCCATAATAATACTGCAAATTGACTTTATTTAAAGGTAAAATGAAAGCTTGAATCAACTGGGGATTAGGATGTCTATTTCTATTTTAAAAAATTGTCTGTAAAACCAGTTGTCATAAACTTTATGATGAATATATGGCAGCAAGATTAGAATTTACCCTCTGTAAAACTCTATTCCTATCTTTTAGTGAGAAAAAAAAAAAGAAATGAAGCTTAGACAATGTCTACATTTATGAAATATTAAAACATGCTTCCAGCATTATATATTCTGTCGTTGACACTAAAATATATTGAGTGTGATAAACATCTATGACTGATTACAGCATGTTTTTGCAGAACAGAAATGAAGACAAAAAATTATGATTTATAATAAGAGAAAAAAGGAAAAATTAAAATCTTACCTTGTAATGTAGTAGGTTTTTGATTTAAAAAAGAAGATAATTATAGGATTCTGTGAAACCAAGTGGATTGGTTTAGGGAGAAAAATAAAGTAGGAGTAAGAATTGATATTTAAGTGTGTGTGTGTGTATATATATATACATATATGCAACAAATTTGGTTTTAGCTCCAGATACAAGAGTTTTATAAATGGCAGCTTATTGGTAGTTTGACTGAATACATATCTAAATAAATTGGTGATTATACAGTTAGTTATATATGCTGAACACTGATCAGTAAAAGTAAAACAATATATATAAAAATTGAAAAACTAGGAAGTTGCATAATAAAATATTAGGAATTTGACTCCTCTGATAAGAAAGATATGATAAAACTGTATGAGATTATGAAAAGATAATAAGTTTTTGGAGAAAAAATAGCATAGTAATATTGAATAAATAATTCATAAATTATAAAAGGAAAATTTATTATGTAATTCATTCAATAAATTAACTCTTTTCTTTGGAATTGTAATTTTAGACATATAAATGTTCAGACATTTATAAAGAAAAAATAGACATTATGTAGTTTTAAAAATTGGATTGATTCATGCTGAGCATGTCTTCAATACCTTTTCTTTATAAATGTGTGAATATTTATGTCTAAAAAAAGGAAGATTTATAAATTGAAATTTCCACGATGATCAGAATAAGTTCAATTAAATTATGTTTTGATTCAAATTAAGTTGGTAAATATCCAAGAACAGGTAGATTTGGAGCATAATTTAAGAGGATAGTAAATGAGATTATTTCTTTAAAAAATCTATAAAAAAAAAATTTAGAAAAATACAGCAGTTGATATATATATATATAAAAATTCTGTTTTGTATATATATAAAAAGAGTAATTAGTAGTAGGCTAATTTATAAACAAATTTAAATAGTAATTTTAATAAAATTCTCTTTTGTATCTGGTGAAATGCAAATAAAACTAAAATAATAAAAATAGATAATAAATAAAAAAAAAGATTAAATGTAAACGTTGTAAAACTTTTTTTACAAAAGGTTAAAAATCAGGGAAGTTGATTAATACATGATAAAAGAAGCAAATAAGATATAAGATGATCTTTATAACCAACAAAAATTACATTTAAGAAAAGGACTTGTTAAAAAAAACATTTTATCTGAAGTGAAAGCTTTATGTAATGTCAGTAAATAAATAAATTAACCAATAATAAAAAAATAATTTGTTCTTTTTTTTTTTTTTAAGAATACAGTTATCAATTTTCTAATCAAACAATAAATGGCATTTTATAATGAAGATAAATTAACTATAATGGAAATTTCTTTACTAAGCCTACAATCATATATATATATATATTAGTTATTTATACTAAGAATAAACTTAAACTGTTACACAATGTGTAATATAATTCTCTAATAAATGAAAAATTACACTTCTAAAAATATTGAATAAAGACTAATACATGATGTACTTATATAAATATAATTTATTTTAGGTATAGACATGAGCAAAAGCTCATTCATGATATTCTTTTTAATGTTAAATCAAAATTAATTACATGAAAATCAAAAATATATTCTCATGATGATTAAATTATTGTAAATCTTGCCAAAATGTCTGCTCAGCATCAATAACACCTTCTCTCATTTGAGCATGTTGATTCTGTTCACATTGGATAATATGGTCTCTTCTCTCAGACTATGTATGTATATTTACTGCAAAATTCATCCATTTATTGGATTCATTAATCATCTTCGAATATATGGTTATGAACTGTGATAGATGAGAAATGGTAATCAAAAATGCATAATAAACTAACTCAAGTCAGATCTCTTCAGGGTATTTTATTTTGAGAATCAAAAACATTCATTATGGTTTGACATTCTGTGTGAAAAAAAATGAAACATTCTGCAATATGAGCAATCTCCATCATACCTTGGAACACTGCTAATCTTTCATGCAAATGTAAGGAATATTCATTTTTTTTATTAATACAATAATATCAACTGACTTGCTGGTAAAGCATAAATATATTGGCACTGTAATTATTTTCTAGAGATCAGCCACAGTCACAAATAATTGATGTTGCAGTATTATTTTATTTTTGCCTGGGTGATTGGCTGCATTCTGAAAAAGCTGATAGTTAGGGTTTCCCAAATTATACACATAATGCAGAGTGTTCTATTATTTTTTTCATATGGTATGACAACAATAATATATATTTTACATATGAAACTGGCAACTTTAGACTTTTGTTAAATTTAATTCAAAGTGTGTTAATCTATTTATACATACATATTGTAACCACCAGAAAAACTATCATTCTGAGATAGAGATAGAGAAACAGCATGCAAGAAGCCAGCTGTAAATAAATCTTATCCAATGCACTTACTCCACAACTCTCAAATCTCAGGTTCTTTTATAATGTAATTAATTACAACAATAATAATAATAATAATATCTTAATAGAATAATCTTATTAGGCTAAAATTATGGGTTTGAAATTTCTTTTCTCAGGGTTCATATTATAAGCTTAGACATCTTGTGCTTTAATTAAATATGGAAAGCAAATACACAAAATAAGTATGTCAATATTTAAATAATCAATAGTC
Organism: Epiperipatus broadwayi; assembly: GCA_028023455.1. Lineage (NCBI taxonomy): Eukaryota > Metazoa > Onychophora > Udeonychophora > Euonychophora > Peripatidae > Epiperipatus > Epiperipatus broadwayi. The sequence continues at coordinate 1,607,863 of JAQFVV010012602.1, read as the reverse complement.
ATCATAAAATATTTAATAGTATTTTAAATTTTCTTCATATATAAATATTTTATTTATACAGCATATGAGTGTATCTAAGTTGATAATTTTATGATAGATGAGCTTACAATAAATATAACTAGCTGAAATAATGCAGCAGGTAGAAAAGTTATGCTACCCACAGCATTATAAAATATGTACTTAAAATAAATAGAAATTATTACAATGCAGGTGAATTCAAGTAAATAATAATGATAATATGTGACCATTGAAATGTACACTTTTATAACAAAGAATAATAAAACTTTATTATTATGAGATTTTCTGATTAATGAATACAATAGTAATGGCAACAAAAACAGAAATGTATTTTAATAATAACAAAAATATTTATTTACAATATAAATGAAACATAACATTTACTATAATAAAAAAAACTAGTTTTATTTTAACAAATTGAGATAAAATATTTACACAATTTTGCCATAATTATCCTTCTAAAGTATTGCTACAAAATTCTTTTACATTATTTATTAATTTCCCACTATTATTATTATCTCACAAATGTTCTCTTCCAACTATCTTGTACTGAAGGTAAAACAACAATAAACGCCTATATTAGACCAACAGCATGATATTGACTATCTAATGAAAATGACTGTGCCTTAAAATCAATAGGATGAAGCATTTGTTTTTATATTATAAAATAACATATCACACAAACTATAATTACCCTATTCAATACTATTAATACCTATGAAAGATGAAAAAATAGATACAAAATACATGTTGTAATTCAAAACTGTTTAAAATATTAAATGACAAATCATTAGCAAATAATTTTAAAATAAATATGCCTTGAAAAACACTTTTGAACATTTAATAATACCTTTAAGCATAAATATATAGGCAATGTGGATAACTGGGCACTTGTCATCTTTGTGCAGGCACTGCCGAAAATTAATGCCACAATCTCTCTTACATGGAGGAGCTAAATATATGCATTAACAAGAGAAATGATATCAACAATTGCCAAATTAACACTGACTTCAAGCAGCATGTCAATAAATAAATGAATAAGACTTACATATAATATAGCAATAGTAATAATATAAAGTTATTCACACACATTCTCATATGTAGAATAAAAACATTCATCTAATTGATTAAAATATGTCTCTTACAAGATATGATGGAAATCAAAATCCTATTATAATCTATATCAGGATGGCCAAACTTTTAGAAACAGGGGATGACTTACTTTGTGGAAGTATATCTGAGAAAGACTATATTATTTTCAGGGCTTCAAACCGGAAACCAGAAAAAAAACATTTTTCCTAGAATGGAATAAAAATAACAGATCACTGACAAATTCGTGAGGTTTTTTACAGTGGTTTTTTTAAAAGATATGAACTGATGAATTTTTTTTTCTCGAAAATATAAATTATCAGAAAATATTTTATAATGACTACCAACTTTAAAGTGATTATTAAAAAAAATGTAATTTCTACATTTTGTGCAATCTCTCAGCCATTTTTGGTCATATTTTTGCTATTTTATACTTATTTTATTGCAAATTCATAGCTTTATCAGTATTTAAATTTTAATTCCAAACAAATCTGCTATTGGCAATATTTTTAGCAAAAAATTGATTTCTGGTTGTCTTTTATATATAGTCCCACTTTCTTTTCCCTTATAAAGTGCCACAAAACACTGACTGTCAACTTCAGCTATTGTTCTCCAAGGGTTTCTAACTGTCAAAGTCAGAAATCAAAACAAAATGTGTTATGCTTTTGTAATAGATTTTAAATGTAAATAAATATATATTTCTTGTAATGTTTTACATTCATAATTACGTTTTTACATCAATTTACCTAAATATAAACAGTGATTCAAAAAATTTTAAATTTTACAAGAAAAATAGTTAAGGGAAAATGAATAGCACTTCACTACTATTCAAGACAAGTGAATAACCTTGACTGCTATTTACTTATCAATGACATTCGGTGATAACTAACAAAATGCAACTATTTTTCATAAATATTTATGGATTTTATGATTATTTTTTTATACACCATATTGACTAATAATGTGATGAAATTTAGATTTTTATTTAAAATATTTAATTTTAGATGAAGAAAAGATAACAGAGGTGAATAATCAGTGATTTCAATTTCTAAGACACAAGAAATCATTGGTATTTTCAGTTATGATTAGTTAAAATACAAATCTTTTGTTTTATTGCAGGCAATTTTCATATGTTTTCTTACATTTTTCTTCAGTTATTAACATTATTTTAAATTTTTCATTACATTTAACCAATTTAAATGTAAAATAATTCAATTTTTAAACGCTAAATTAAAATAATTCTGATTATTGTATGTTCTAAAAGGAAATGGAATCGATCTGTATGTAACAAATCAAATTATCCAAATTTATATTCAATCTGGCCAATAAAAAAATTCATCAGCCAAAAGGTTAAATTATCTCAACTCCCTCTAGTATTACAATTTGTCCATATTGCTTTATAAAATATTTATTAAATTACAATTTTAAATTATCTATAAATAATTTTTTTCTAAAACTGGTCCTGAATTTTAAAAAAAATTCAAGAAAAAAAAAAAGAAAATTATTATTTTAGAATAGTATTAAAATAAATTACATGCAAATTTTACAAAAAAAAAAAAAAAAGAAATTACGCGGTCGACTTCCAGAGACCTTGCAGTCAACATCTTGGCCACCCCTGATCTCTATGATATTTATCTTTCATACAACAATCTAAGACAGCATATCAAATATCCACCTAAAGAACTCTTAATAATTGTTAAAATAAAGTATTTACCTGGATATATATATATATATATATAAACCATTATACAATCACAAATATCCAGTAACGCCCTCTGTTTAAAAATCTATATCTCAATAATAGCGAACTTCAAAATGATACCACTTATTCTGAAGTTCACTATTATTGAGATATAGACTTTTAAACAGAGAGCGTTACTGGATATTTGTAATTGTATAATGGTTTATATATTTGTATGATTATTTCACTTAGTGTTAATGGCAACTTTCTTTTCATTTATATTTTGGGAGTGCTATTTAAAGATTAAAATCTAATGTTTAGTTTGCCTTTACTAAGTTTGTAAACATGTTAGTTTAATAGCAAAATTTAAGGTCGTTTGCTTATTTAAAATTTCATGCTCTGTGTTTAAGTTGGTTGTATTTCTTATATTTAACATCATTTAGCGTACAACTTCAAAGTGGTATCATTTTGAAGTTCGCTATTATTGAGATATAGACTTTTTAACAGAGGGCACTTCTGGATATTTGTAATTGTATAATGGTTTATATATTTGTATGATTATTTCAGTTAGTGTTAACGGTAACTTTCTTTTCATATATATATATTAAATAATAATAATAATAATAATAATAATAATAATAATAATAATAATAATAATAATAATAATAATAATAATAAATCTTATACTTATTCTCTCTTACCAATCTTTGATAGCAAATAAATACTATCATAAATATCCCATAACACAATATATAATAAATACTAAAGAAAAAAGCATATAATATAAAATGACAATTATTGAAAATAAATAATAAAATTCAAATTTATAAAGATATATTATTATGCATTAAAAGACTTTTACACATAAGCTTAAGCAAAAAAAATTAACAGTTCTTCCCATAATAGAAATTAATTCCTTTAGTAAGGAGTCCTTTTGTTTTCTTCTCAGCTGGAAGATATTATACCAGTCTTTTTCTAAAGAATTCAAAAGAAAACACACACACAAAAGTTCAAATTTTGGAACTTCTTTATAATTTTTCCACGAATGCAATTAAATTCAATACAAACCATTTATTGACAAAGCCAGGAGCAGATTATAAATAGAAAAATAATTCAATTATAGATTTCTTGCATTATTTAATGAGTATTTAAATATGAAAGGAATTTGAAACACTTTTTTCTTCATTGAGTGGCAAAATAAACCAACAATTGACAAATACATTAGTTCTAGAAGCTAAGTTAATAATAAGATAATGTTTTTCATGGACACTGGTTGAAATTTAATAAATATTGAGAAAGTCTTTTTAAATATTTTAAAAATTAAATTTTAGTATCTTTTTCCTTTATGAAATTGATATGAAGCATTTTGAAAGTATCACATTCTGTATAAGTTTTAAATCTAGTTGAAATTGACAAATAATTCATTTTTATCTTATTTTAAAAGTTAAAGTTAATGAAGATATTATCAATAAATTGATTACTTGTTATCACTAATGCCAGTTTCAAAACATCTAAAAGATAAATATTAGATTTAAGGAATAATAACCAAAAGTTTGAATTAACTAATACATTTTATAACAAGACAAAAGTCACTCATCTAATTCTCAGCCTCCAGTAATTTATCTCAGAGTTTTTATCATTCCTTTTTAATGGTGTGAAAATAGCCTTTTGGATTATTACTCAATACATGGTCCAACATATACTATATGAAGAGTATAATACTAGGATAACTATTAGCATCTCACTCCTTCATTCAGATAATTTAACTTGAAAAATGAAAATGAAAATAAAAGTGAACACTAATTACTTTTCTTTCCTTCCTATTTTAATTTTAACACTAATTTTTTTTTTTTTTAATTTTTGACACCAACTTTCTTTTGATTTTCAACACCAATTTTTTTTTTTCCCAAGTGTCATAGCATCGGCCGAGACGCGAACCCGCAATCCGGGCAACTGCTTATAAGGCAGTCGCGCTGACCTATCAACCACCAATGCAAGACACCAATTTTATTTTTAAAACTTTCTTTTATATACCTGTGTGAATGTATTTTTTACTATATTACTCTCATATGACAGACCACTGTTCAATCAAATTTAAAATACTAGAAGTGGGATATGCACAACAGTGTAAAACTAACCTTTTAAATTACTTTAACCTTGATCTTTGTAATTAAAGAAACTTTAAATCGTGTGTCTGTCTAGACTTGTTACATAATTATCTTTAAAAAAATTATTTAACTTAATAAAATAATACAATTATTTTAAAACATCTTTTTTATTAATTAAATATCATTTTATTTAAAATATTTATTAATTTTATCCTACTTGAGAGTTCTTTCTTAAGATTATTATTATTCAACATTATTATAGAGTATTATTTTTATTCTTAAAATAATTAATTGCCAACCTTATTTTACATACACATACTTAAACACACATATATTCCAGGAAATAATAACCAACTTTAAATAATAATAATTTAATAAAATAAAATTAAGCTAGCTAACAAATTTATCAAATCCAAAACTCTATTTTCACTCAAGGACTATCTAAATAATCAACACTTTATTAAATCTTATTTTAAAGACATTTTACTGTCAAATAAACTATAGATAAAAGTTTAACATATTTAATAAACTATAATTGGCAAATACATAAATTTATTTAGTATGACTACTTCAAAGCAGTAGATCCTAAGTTATCACTTATTTCAATTTAGACTGTTAAATTAAAATTATATGCATCTACCACAAACTAAATATTTTTAAATGATTGTTAACAAGCATATTTAATAGTCTTATTGACAATTGGAACATTTAACTAATACCTATATAACTTAATTAGAACAAGTTAACTGAGAACAAGCTTTGTTTTATTTAAAAAACATTTTTTTTAATTATTATTTTATTATTAATTATATTTAACCCTTATGGGGTTAAATGTATGGTTACTATATATATATTGAACTGGATTGATTCCGATTCAATCATTTTATTACTAAAATTTAAAAAAGGGGGAAAACAACTTAATTTTCATTAAATATCTAATGTTAAAATTTTTATTATTATTTAAAACGCTTATGCATTTATATTTAAAATAGATCATTTTAATGTTTATATAATTGATTTTAAAATAGTTTACTTTCACTGCTTGTTTTTAATCTATTTAATTAAAAAACCAAGCAAACGTGTGATTACATTCCTGTCTCTTATTATATGATAAATTTAATTCTAAAAGTGGATATTTAATTTTGTGTTATTTTAGTTACAATAATCCCTGGTTGGTATTCTTAAATTGGATGGAGCAGGAAATTAATATTTGCCCTGCCTGAGGCATAGGAAAGATTTTTTGCGGGGGGAAATGTAGCGAGGTAAATATAGCCCGCCAAAAAAAAAAAGAGGCTGCTATTTTTTTTTTTAGAGACTAACAAGATTTTTAAAAGTGCTTGTTTCAGCTTCTGATTTCAAAAAGGCATTCTGATGAATCTGTGGAACTTCATATTAATCACAGTTTGAACATTTAAAAGATTTCTATTTTTGAAATTTGCCTTCATGATGTCAACAAACACTGCTATATGTATTGGAAACCATAAGATGCATTGCTAATTCAAATAAAGACAAGCCTCAGGCTCTAAGCTGTTCTTTCATGATGCCATAAAACTCTGACATAGATGGATTCCCAATTTGCCTCAACACTTGCCTTTGTCATAAAGAGAAGTCACCTGAAAGATAAACTATTATTAAAAGTGCATACTCGTCAGATAATTACTAGAAATCTGCCTTATCATAAGATAAACTTTTTCTTATTCTAGCCAGCGTAAATAAATTGCATTTAATTAAATCTCCGCTCAATCTAATGATAATTATGTTATAAAGTTGTATTAATTATTTTAATTATTTATTATCTGTATTTACTTTTTCTAGTATTTAAAGTGTATCTTGGAATCTTAGTTTTAAGATTCCAAGTAGTTTTCATTTATCAGGGGGTGCATTCGGAGATTGTATTTTATATGTTTAATATATGCCTAATTTTTCATTAACTATTGCAAAATGCTTTGGCAGTTTTCATAATTTTTATTTACTCATTGGCCCTTAGTTGTTGATGTAAAATAATGAATTTTTAAACATGTTTAGTTTGTGCTTTTTGCAAACAACAAAATCTTTTTGCTGGCTATTTGTCAAGTTATTTCTTCAGGTTGTCTGAAAGTAGTCATTTATTTCTAGATTACGTAAAATCGTGATCAAATATCTTTTTGCTATCTTGTACGTGAAATCAACCACGTTTGCTTTAAAAGTAGTATTATGTGCAGCAGTCCTGTGGCATTATAATGACACTAGTTAGAATGCTACTGATCAATCGTCCGCACTGGTTTCGTTGATTTCCTACAAGATCATAATTGTTTTCATATCGCTAATTCAGGAAGCTAGAGTTGCTGTTTTTTTTTTTGTAATTTTATAAATTGCCAGCAGGAAAATATTATCCTATCCATTTCTTATATTTTTAGGTGAGAGAATTTTGCTGCCAAAATGTTTAATGTCTTCATGTTTGCCATACTCTTGTGCACTCTCTGATAAATATGTGTATGTTAATATAAGTCACTTTTGTATTCATGACTAGATTTCTTTATTCTTTTGTCCAACTTTTAATAAAATTATCAAATTGTTTACATTTATTTGGCTGACATTTGTCTTGGTACTTTTATTTTGCAATTGTCTAAACAATCCATAAGATCTCTTGTTTCTCCCTGAGTTTAGTTTGGCGCATTTCGGTTTGCATATCCTGTCCACCCTTAAAATAAATGTCTAGTTCCGATTTTCGGACTAGTAGCACCCTTGTGGTCAGTATATGCGCATCTAGAAAGCTTTCATCCATTACAATATATATATATGTAAATTTCCAAACTACCAAATTAGTTCCTGCAGTAGTAGCATAGGGGAGATATAAAAAAATAATGCTCCAACATTATTGATTTTGTTTTCACATTTGAGAAATTAGGTTTTAAACTACTACATTTATATACAATACTTTGTATCTAGTGGTCAACCGTAAGCTTGTATTATAAATGTAAATTCTGACAACATAAAGTGATTGTAAATCAAGCTGATGAATATAGTTAATAAATAACCTGCAAAATTAATTCAAATACAGAATACAATGTGAACTGGCAGAACAACTTCTGCATGAAGCTATTCCTGTTTCACAAACTGCTGAAGATCTAAAGAAATATGTTGAAGAACACAAGAATAAAGACTGTTTGGTGATTGGATTTCCTTCAACTAAGAATAATCCACTTAGAAAAAGAAACTCATGTATAATTTTGTAATTTATTAAACTTTGTCATTCGAAATCTATATTTCAGTACTTATTATTTAAACAAGATATTTATTTTATAAAGCAAGATGTTTTTATAATCTGTAATACCAATAAGCCAATAAGCTAATGCACATGTGCTTTCTAGTTGCCACTATATAAATGAACACTTAAGATTTGCCCATATATATACATTTGGATTGAAAATATAGATGGATTCATTCTATCTTTTCCCAAAAACTTTATCTTGTGTTTGAAAAAGTGGGAGCATTTATTTATATAGTGACAATTAGAAAATGCGTGTGCATTAGCTTAGTACTTATTATTGTTAATAGAAATATAAAATGGCCTCATTTCATTTCCTAATGTTTCAGTCTGTAAACTTGTTTAATCCCTTTGAAATGAAAGGACTTATTTTATGATGAGTTATATTTGCTGAAAATCTTTTTTTTTTACAAAAAAAAAATGTGCATTTAGAGATTTCTTTTGAATCTGAAGATCACCATCTTCAAACACAACTACATTTCCATTTTGTTCCGCTGGCAATTTAAATAAATCCTTTTGACTTCATTTGACTGGTTACTTAAAATACTGTACTTTTTCTCTATCTTTGATATTAAAAAAAAAGACTTGATGTTTTCTAACATGGCTAGTACAGTTATTCATCCTTGCAAAAAAAAAAAAAAAAAGGATCTTAAAACAAAAAAAATAATAAAGCAACTCCATGTTAGTTTAAATATAGCATGAATAGTGTTACAATGATTCATATCATTATCGAACCATAATCAGGAGTAATTTTAGTGGTATATTAGGTAAAGTATCACCAAAAAATTAAAATAAAATTGTAAATGAGAGCTGTGATATAAAATTTTCTGATTAAAGTAATTATTACAATAGCCCAGAGATAATAATAGGGAATAATATTATAAGCAAATACAGTCCACAAATGACTATCAATATGCATATAGCTAATAAATGACTCATTAAAGCCATGGCTATTTTTACAAGAAAATACACTGGAAACTCAGCAATAATTCCAAGAGCAAAAATAAAAAGATATTACTGTCAAGATTCAATAAATACCACATAATGCTATGGTAGAACAAACCATTAGCAAACCAAGTCATAGTATAAAGAGTAACTTTATATGTCTTATGCATCTGAAAAATTTCTTCAAATAAGTTATTTCTTTTGCAGCAATCTGAAGAATGTCTTTTGATTTTCATCATTTTTTCCTTTAAATTTTCCATATATGTACTGTTTATTACTTAACCATTAAGTTTGGCAATATTTATTAATAACTTTAAAGCAGTTTCTTGTCATCATGTCAAAGAAGCTAGGAGGGTGATTCGGATAAAAACCACCAAGAAAAAAAAAATGTAATGGAACAGCAGTAGCAAAAACTATATAACTCCATTTGTAATATGCTAAAAGTAACTTGATTAAATAGTCAGTACAATAGACTATATTAAATAAAGTAAGAGCAAGAGCATGCTTAGATTTTCCAACCCTCTTTAAAGCTATTATATATAATATCCGAATAATTTCTGGAAATGTTAGCCCAACAAAAAAGCAATGGTGCATAAGCTGTAGACACTCCAAAAATAATTTGAATGCATATACAAGTAACATACACATTTTTCTTCACATATATTTCTTCAAATATTCCAAAAGCAAAAAACTCTGTCAGACCAGCTAAATTAAGGATTAACATACAATGTATAATAAGATTTCTTTAGATTTTATGGGTCCCACTCTGAAACAGTAATAGAACTAAAATATGAGCCATCATAAGTCCAGCTGAGTGGACAATATGATTATTAAATTTAAATTCTTACTTAGTGGACAATATGGTTACATTTTTATAAGTTTCTCTACATTTGCCTAGAAGTATTAAATTAACTAAATTCTGCTCTGAATTTGAAACATTATAATTTTTTTTCTGACGAGTTTCTAACAGCCAAGACCTTATACCATTGGCAATAAAATTTAAATAACTACAAGTATAAATATTTAGACAAGACCTGGGAATACAATCAGTAATAAAGAAAGTAACCATATTAACCAAACTAGAGACTTTTTACATGACCCAAAATTTCCTATTTCATTCAGGACTTCCTCCATATGTAATTGCAAGTTAACCAGAAGAATTTTAAAGTTTCAAAAACCATAATTTATTGAAAAAAATCTTTCCTAAAATGAATTGGTGAAACATCCAAAATTGCAGAGATGACTAAAACTGTATCTAATTCAAATGGTCTGATACATTCAGTAACTTTATTTTTCAGCAGTTTCAGGTGATAAACAAAAAATTATAACGGAAAATAAATAAAACAATGTAAAATTTCAGAAGTTCTCTACAGAACTAAAAGAGTGAAACTGGAATTACCATCAAACAGCCTTTTCTATTATTTACAACAGTGGCTTTTATTTTAATATTAATCAGAAGTCATTTTAAATTTATATGTAATATAGATCTGGTTGAGAAAGAGAGAACAAATGAGGCATATTAAATTTTTTGTAATTGTACCAAAATTTAAAAAATAAATGCAAATATCTATCCAGTTCACCACTGTCCTTTTTTTGTTTTCAATTTAAGAACATGGGATCTTTTTTTTTTTTTTTTGGTCCTTTTTCTGATCAGGAAGTCCATCCGTCGGTCCCGTCCCTCCATCCCCTAAGTGATCAACAGTAACACCTGTAGAAAACAACATATTCTATTGAATTGTGCTTATTCAGAGACTATTTTACAAAATCAACTCTTATCTCCTGATTTTTGAACAAAAAAATCTGGAAAAACAACCTATTTATTTTGAGGCCATTTTATAAAAATAAAATAAACAATAATTTATTATTGTAAAAATACAAATATATTTATTTTTAGATTACTTTATAAAAATTAAAAAACTATAGCTAAAACGTTCTATTTTCTCAATTATGGAATAAGTATTTAATTTTTTGATTACTATTTAAATACAGATAAATGTTGAAAAAATACAAATCTATGACTCATTATTTAGAATTTAGTTTTGGATAATTTTATAAAATTAAAAAATTATTTAACAATACAGAAGAATTTTCTATTTTTTCTAATTACAAAATATGTATATGTTTTCAATTTATCGATTACTATTTAAATATGGATAAATGCTTAATCATAGTAAAAAAGTTCTACAATAATTTATAAATTAATTTTTATAGTACAGCCTCAGTGGCTCAATTCAGTAAATAAAAACAGAATATGAAACAAGAAGTGAACTAAGAGCATACACTATACCAATAAACCATATTTTTTTTATATTTTGGATAAATTAGGAACTAGTATTTGTCATATTAAATTTTTTTATTAGTCATTCATTAAACTAGAAATTAGTAGTATTTCTATAGAATAATTTTCACTACACAACTCTCACATCAAAATATTGATGGATTTCTATCCATTTTTAGCACTGTGTGAAGAGATATAATTATAAACATATGACTAAAGACATATAAAAAAAGATCTATGATTACCATATATACTGAACAATGAGAAAGATATGTGTAAGAGATTGTGGTCCGGCACTTGATTTAACATGAAATATGAATCTTGGGAATCATACATCTTTTTAATATTTCTTTGGTCATATGGTTAGGATTACATCCACAATGTGTTAAAAGTGGATAGAAAGCAGCCCCTGATTTGTTTGAGTGTGGTGTAGTGAGAATTACATTATAGAAATATTACTACTTATTATTATTTGTTATAGAGCTTACAGAAAGTTAAGTAAAGAAAAAAGGTGGGAACCACCTTTTTCTTATAAAATCTCTGTCTAGTGTTGCAATTTGAAAGCCCCTCAGAAACCTATCATTACATCTGATTGGCTATCATACAAGCATTCAAAAAGCACATGTGAGAGGTTTCAGCTTTTCAATTTAATAATAAAGAATGAAATAATGGAAAGAAAATGTATTTTGGCTGGAAAAGCAGAACTAGTTAATTTCGGAAATTATAAGAAAATTAAATTTAAATAAATTATTATTTATTATAAATAAAAAATCATACATCCAATTATTAAAAGTAAGAGCATAATAGCCTCATTAAATGAACAATAGATAACTGTTTTACTATATACAAACTGATCAAAAAATCTTTAACTCTTGATTATGATATTTAATCATGCTTATTACTATTTTCTTATTTAAGGAGCTAAAAACAGTTATCAAATTATATAAAAGAAAAAAATGGAGTAATTTATTATATGTACTGATTACTAAATTTTAGCAGTATTCTTGGATTGCTAAACAATATGATTATTCAACTTTATTTTTGGAAAAAGTTGAAACTTTGAAAATATTTAGAAAACTTTAACATATTTAAAAACATCTAATGTGATTCACTTCTACTTGCAAAAAACTTAATATCATCTGATAATCAATAAATATTAATTAATAAAAAATGTGATCCTGCATCACCCCAAGTTAAGTATGATTTAACACCTTCTGCATTACCAGGCTACTATGATTGTTAAAATTATAGTGATGTGTATATTATAGTACAGTAGTTCTTAACTTGTCATTCATGGATCTCTGGAGCTTTGTGACACTCTCACTGGGGGTTCACTAAAGCTTGAAAAAATGTTATAAGCTTTTGCAATTAAAATAAAGGAAGAAAAAATGAATGAATTTAAAATATATAAAAAAGTAAAATTAAATTTTTCTCACTAGTTTATGAATAAATGAACTTTCCTAATCTACTACTTCAACTAAAAGCAAACAAAAGTAAAAATAAATTCTAAAAATAACTATTGAATAATTAGCAAAAAAATATATTCAAGTTTAGAACTGTGTATCTTGAATTAGATCTTGGGGTTACTTAGGTATTTTTCAGTTATTTAATAGTTAATAAAGTTATAATAGCCATCAACACATGCTTTTATTTTTTTTTAAACTGATGCAGATGAAAAGGGAAGAAAAATGCTGTTTAATTTTCTTAAATGTTATTTGTTATTTACCCTGCTTGTATGCCTTATTTGATGCTTTAATACATTTTAATAATGAAAAAGTTCATTAAAAACTGAGAGTTAGAATAAATTGTATTAAAAAAGGAGTAATTATTTTAGCTGCCTTCAGTCAAACATCTTAATATACATACAATGCAATATTTTTGCAATTATAAAAAAGAATGGTACTTATGTATTAGACCTGCTGCCCATGTTTGCATTGACAGAATGCAGTAGTTGTGACTTTTTAATACAGCATATTAAAAAAAGTCATGACTTTTAAAATTGTATTAAAAAATCACAACTTCAGCATTGTGTTGTTGCAAAACCACCCCTCCCCCAACTGGAAAAAAAGTATGGCATTCTATCACCACAAAACGGACAGCAGGTCTAATAATACATAAGTAGCAAAATAAATTCATCAATATATAGTACTTACCTCTTTCAACGTATATAAATTAATTGAATGAATGTCTTCTTATTTATTAATAACAGACTTCACATTCTATTTCATAATCAGATCAATATGATTTTTCTAATAAGTTATTTTTAATGATCATAACATATTTTTTTGCTGCAGGTCTTTCATATATATATATATATAATCTGCATATAAATAAATCTTATTAACAAAGTATTAAATTTGAATAACATAATATAAACACAACTAAAACTTTTTATTTTATTTCTAAAAAAATTCACCATAGTTTTATATATACTTTTTTAATTTCTTTTCACCACTGACTTTACTTAAAATATTTTCTATATGTGATTAATTCTTTCCATTCCTCACTTTTGTCTATAGATTATGGTGCTAAAACGAAATCTAATTTACATAACACATTTTACATAATATTAAATATTTTTGTTTTGTTTTTTCTCCAAAGAAACTGCGTCTAGCAGTAAATATATAATAATAAATGTCAATTAATTTGAATATATTTATTATTTAAAAATTTGTATATTAAATAACTGAAAGCAGTACATTTGCATCTAAGAGTTATATAATACTTCATTAATAACAAAATAATATATATATTCACTTTTGTATGCATCATGAATAATAATAAAAAAATCTGAATTGATTTTGATATAATACTCAATTTCACTTCTTAGAAACTAATATTTAGAATATAAAACAAAGATCAACTTTTTAAAGAAGAAACAGCTGTTTCAAAAACTGATCTATGATACTTAATAGTGAATGCTAAATGACTTTATTATTAATATTTTATTCGATAGAATAAAGTTTTTAAGAAATAAAAATATTTCAGTTTTTTTAAAAAATAAACTGTAATTGATTTACATTAATAACAAAAATTTATATATATAATTAATACACAGTTTGAAGTTTGTGCTAATATAACACACACCCAAATCATTAACTTAAATTATAATTAGGCATTTCCCAAAACAAAAATGGTGAGAAACTTTCTAATATCTCAGATCTAAAGTTTCAGGAAAACAACTAGAGATTAAATATTATTTATAAATTTAGATGGTATTTGGAAGGTAGTGATTGATTTTTTTAGTAGTAATTAATTAAATTAGTTAAAAATAACATTAAATATGTTATTGAAAGATCTGCATATCTATTACATACATGCAATAAAATCATCACATGATTAAAATTATAGTGAGAAAAAAAAAGTCACCTATCTTATTGAACTCTGAGGTAGTATCTCATAAATGGCTTCTTTTTATCAAGTTTTGTTAATTTACAAATAATCACTATTAATAGAGAATAAATATAACGTTTAATAGCCCAAATCAGATGAAATCATGTGGAAGTACTAAAAAACCTCAGTGAACTGTATGTAAACTAATGAGCTCACTTACACATTGGATTTGATTGTATATAAGCATACTATTTATCTACATGCAGAGCATGATTTATTTATACTAACATAATTGCAGGACTATTATAAGCTATTCTGAAATCATTATAACTAATTATAGGGAAAGACTGGGCTTCATATTTAACTCTTCAGTTAATAAATGGAAATATAACTTTTTATTAGCCCAAATTAGTTAAAATAATGCTAAAGCACTGAAAATTTCTAATGAAACATATGTAACATAACTATCAGTAAATGTAAAATGTATGTAAGCATGTCAGGAAATGGTATGCTTATATACAATCAAAACTAAAGGGTAGATGGGCACATTCAATTTTACTTTTACAGACAATTAGTTTATATATATCTTGTTGGGGGTTGTCAGTATTTCCGCATTACTTTATTAATAAAGAAAATAACTTCATACCTTACAGATATAAATGTTCTATTTATAACTTAAAATCTAATTCACATGTAAATTTTAATCACTATAGAATTTCATTAAATTAGCATATTTAAAAATATTTTTTATAATTAAAATTGCATAATTCTTAAAAATTTCCAGAAGGGGAGAGGGGTATGCCCCAAAAGTAGAAACAGTCAAAACATAAAAATATTAATCAATGTGATGTGCTAAAGACCTATCTTATCATTTCACCATATAATTTAATTTAAAAAAAAAAGACTAATCTTATCATGCAGTTTAAAGAGCTATCACAACTGCTTTCCTATTGCTCCTGTATACTGAGATCTATTACAATGTTGCACAATCCATGGACCACGCACAATGTAAATTCTCCTATGTTTTGAATAATGAAAAGTTTGTGTATGTTTTTTTGAAAGAATTTAACTTTTAAAAATAGATTAAAATCACATAAAAAAATTTTTTTGTAAGTATATGATTTGTTTAAAATAATTTATTTCAAATTTAATACTAAAATATTAGGAAAAATAAATTTGTAAATTAATTAAAACTATTATCATTTTATTATGAATATCCTTGTACATTTGACTACACCGTAAAAACAAATAATGGTTCGTGTCAAATTTTCATCTGAGAGAATTGTAAATGTAAAAAGATTGTGCACCAATGATTTATTGGACAAAAATGAGAGCACAACCCTACTTATTTATATTGCTTAGCAATGAACTTTTATCATGAGCTAAATTACTAGCAACTAAGCAAATACAAAAAAATTTAAAAAAGGAAAAACTTATTTCACCATGAAAAAAGATGATTGCAGTCTGATTTGGACTGTAAGAAATTTTACTGCCCCTCCCCCCATTTATTTAACTCATTATTAATACATTGTACAGGCTTAACCTGCATTTATATATATATATATAATTTATGCAGGATTCAAACTCAAGACTTTCACACAACCCCAGTGCCATCTCATATTGCTGACCCACCTGATCACATACATGTTGAAAAGATAAATAATCACCAATATACATATTTCATGCTAAATCAGCAATCATCGGTCTTAAATCAATCATAATAGCAGTGCAAAAATATGAAGAACTGCAATTTCTATAATGCAATTATTAATGAAAAAGTTCAGTTGTTAAAAAAATCAAGTTAAAATATGATTATCCATATGCTATATGAAAGCCTGCTACACATGTTGATTCTCAACTGTCCATGGTATATAAAACCCAAAAATTTGCAATTGTATGTTAAAGTTTATTTTGAAACAAATGAAAGAAAAAAATATGAAGAGAGCTTAAATATTTAGCTACTTTTATATGTGATTAAAGAGCACAATGTTTTATTTTTCTTTAATTAATCTTTTTCAAAACAATATTTACCAATAAATTGTGTTTAATTTTATTCACTTTTATATTGCTAAATTTAAATCTTTGTTTTGTTTTTGTTGTTGTTGTTTTTTTAAAACAAGCAATGTGAATAATATAATAAAACTGCAAAGCAAGACTTCTCATATATATTGACATACACAAAAAAGTTTTATTCGTTCCGTAATTAAAAAATAATTTTGACTACATGTACGTTAGTAAAATAGATCAAAAATGAAGTGGGAAATGTGTGCATTATATTAGCTAAAATACAATTAACTTAAGCTTTTTTTTTTAAAAAAAAAAAAATCTTTGCAATAAATAAAAAAAATTACAAACAACATATCCTCTTCTCGTGAATGTACGTACATACAGTATTTCCAACAAAAAAAAGTTTTATCATTATATAATTTTGAAATTCTTTAATCTTGTAATAATTATACATTAGTTAAAATATGTGCTTTTTTTACTGTTAAATGTATTTGTAATGATTAAAAGCAAGTATAGTATATATAAATTTAAGCTAGATATAATGAGAGAGAATTTGAGCCCAAACTTTCAAGATTCCTTCAATCATCAAATAATAACTTTAAAATGATTGATGAAGTTTCAGTTTTATAGCAAAATAATAATAATCCAAATAAGTAATTATATATATAAATAAAGTAGTTTTGGGGTTAAACCGTGTGTTTACATCATGTATCCATGAAAACATTAAATATAATGACAATATATAAAGTGCACCAAAAAATAGAATTTGATAATTGTACATCATGTTGACTTAATTTTTTTCTTTTTTCTTCATAAGCATACTTTTAATTTTATCACATTAGTATTAAAAGGAGATCAATTTTTATATTATTATCACCAATATGGATAACATATTCAATACAATATTTAAAATTAATAGCAAAAATATATATATAACAGCATTATGCTTATTTGTTATACACTAAATTTATAAACAGTTTAGTGTGTGTTTAATAATATGCTTAATAAAATATTTATTCATTAATAATCGTTGATTCTCAATTTTAAACTACTTTTCTTTTTCAGTTATATATATATTGAACAGGGTCCCACGAAATTTATAAATTATTAACTAGGTTTGAATACTTTTTACAACTTTTTAATATTAAGGGAATGAAACGGCCCTTCAAGCAGAGAAGAGAATACCATTGATAGCATAGCCATCAATGATACCCGTGGTCAGATCGAGCTACGCAAAGCATAACATCATCACATTTCCAGACCATGGCCGACCTCAACTACTGGATTCAAACCCCTGCCATCCAAAGCATTTTATTTATTTTGAGGATCAACCTTAGGTGCCAGCCAATCATAGCTTATATAGTCAGCATGCTTTACATGACAAGGACACAATCCAGTGCTTGAAATATCCCATGGCTAGCTCACACTCTTAACCAGGGTCCTGCACATTTAACTTAACACATAAAAATAACTATATTCTTAAATTAATGGTGATGTAGTGAAAAAAGAGAGAAAATAGACCAAATAATATTTAAGCAAACATTAATACAATAGATGCCAATCTAAATAAATATCATTACTGATAGATTTGACTTCAATTTATTTTTTAGTGCGATGTTTCTTTAAAAGCTAAAGATCTAAAATTGTAGTTGACAAAAGAAGGATCAGTTATCTACCAAAAGATAAGAATTTATTTTAAAATAATTTTAATTGTAATAGCTTGTAAACAAAAATATTTATTCTTAAACTTTGTATTTAAATCCAATTGCATAATTGGAAAACCTAAGAAATTCTAGTATGTTTCTACATCTGGCAGCAAAAAAAAAAAAAAAGCAAGAAAGTTTTTCCTTTTTTTTTTTTTTTGGTCAATTAAAAATTTGATAATTAAAAGAAGCCAATTGTAGTTGATCATAGTTAGTCATAACCAGTATATATTGGAGATTTGAGAATAAAGCAGTTTTAAATACTAAAGGGAGGAGGGAGAAAGATAAAAACAAACAATAAAGTATACTTTTAAGTATTTAATTATTGAGAAATCCAGGCTAAAAAAGATCTTGGTGGCATCAATACCAATGCCAATATAATAGATGTACAATCAAAATCAGGCAAAAAAAAAAAGCTATCACATAAAGAAAAGGGCCAAAAGTGACAAATGATCATGGCCCAATTATAAATATTTATAAAAGATATTAGATAGATGATGAATGAAAAAAGACCCAAAAAAAAATAGAGAATGATAAAAAAAAATATTGAAGAACTTCGTGGAAACTACAGATTTATTTCCTTTTTTTTTTTTTTTTTTTGAGAAAGATAAAAATAGAAGATCCTAAAACTAATGGGGACACAAGAGAAATTAAAAATGGATAATAATGATTTAAAAAACAGTTGTTTAGTGTAAAATCAATGCAATAGCTGGGGGAAAAGTTCTGATTAATGAAAAGACTGAAATGATTGGATATGTTAATACTTTTTAAAAAAATTAAAACTGTTATCTGTCCAAGTCACGAAGAATAAATTTAATTTTCAAAAATATTTCTGATAAAGTACAAAAAATGAAAGTACATTTGACAAAAAGAAATATTCCAAGGAAATAATAACCTTTCACTTCAAATTTGTAAATATTTCCAAGAATTTACTAATACTGATGTGGAACAAATAAAATACGAACAAGATACTTTCTTTATCTATGAAAGATATAATAATTATCTTCCAATATGGCATAATTTTAAAAGCACACAGTTCAGAACTTAATATTCACTTTTGTAGTCTAGTGAACAAAGAAAAGTATTAAAATTTAAAAAAAGGTTACATTTAATTTAACACTTTTTTTTTATTATTATTATCTATAAGAGTCTACATTTTCAACAATAAATATAATTAATGCAAAATCCAGTTCCTGTTTCACATAAGTCCACTTAGAATCCTGTGCAAGAATTGTGATTAGTAATTACATACGCAGATATTCAAGATTAGTAAACAGCATTCAGTTGCAAATCTTCAAAAACTCAATCAATTTTTAAGCTTCATTGGAATTTATATTATATGCTGATTTTTTGTTATATACTGAATTTTTTGATAATAAATTAATATTATTTATATCATTACATTGTTATATATAGGTAGTGGATCTTGATACTTGAAGTTACAAATAGTCTTTGCCTTGCAAAAGTCACATCCCTAGTCTAAAATATTTTGAATAATCTGCTGACTACTCTGCTAAGTGATCTTAAAAAAAAACCATCAAAAAATCTTATTTTAATTAACTTTAATCTACTTTTGTAAAAAAAAAAAAAGTGCTGCAATACCTATTTCAAGCATGGAAAAAGGATAAATAATAATTTCAAAACCGAAAGATTTATTTATCTATATTAATAGCAGAAAAATTCTAACTAGCATATAGAGTTAAAACTCACTGTTACTGCTAGGAAAGAATAACTAGGAGAAATGTTCACTTAAAACAAACAATAAACCAGTAAATAAAAAATGTGTTGGCAGGATAAAGAAAAGCATTTTAATAATTTTTTTAAAATGATAGTTAATATCATTTCCTTTAAATAATTATGAATATTAAATATAGTATTTAGTATTCCCGAAGTACATATATATATATTTCTAAAATTATTCCCGAAGTATATAGATATATATTTCTAAAATAATTTTATATTTTAAATACAAGTATATTGTCAATACTGAACAATGTAATTTGGAAGGGATTTGAACTCAGACTTTCAAGTTCCCTATAACTATCCACCCCATCTTATTCAGCTGATACATATGACCACATACATGTGAAAAAAAAAAATATTTATTAAAATCTTACGAAATTCTTTCAATTAATAGAAACATTGAAATCAATCAAATATGTGTATGAGAGAGCATCATCATATATATTTTGAGCATATTTACTGATTAAATACTGTTTGTTATTTAAATAATTTTGCTACTTAAAATATAATCTTAAGTCTTTATTTTTGATTTAATATTCCTTCTATATAAGCGTGCTGTGATCAATTAACTTTTAAATCTGCATTTTCATAAGCTAAAGGAAATCAGGTGTTTCCACTGAATTCTGAAATATGGTTATGATGAATGTAAAAGATAATGTAGGTTACTGCTTAGTGATTGTGCCTATAGATTTGAAGGTATAAAGGTTTCCTCTCTCTAAGGATGTGCATATAGTTAAAATACTTTTATTGTTTTACTACACATGGCATACATGTGTATATTTACTGATATTTGATATGAATTTTTTTATATTGCAATACATTTTTGGGAGTTAATATAGAGTTAAATGCTGACATATTGATGCAATCATTTATGTATTTTGTGTGTTAACATGTGGCTTATTGTAAATTGATATAGGCAATCTCATTTATTTGTATTTAACATATACAGTATAAATAGTGTACAAAAATTATTTCAATTTCTAATTTGAAAACCAAAGCATTATATTTAAACAGCACAAAATTAAATAAGGATACTACTGGATGAATAATATTTCTGTAGTGTAATTTTCACTTCACTCTCGTGCAAGATAAGGACTGGTTTTTATCCGATTTTCCCATCTTGTGGATGAATGCAATCATAAATATATGACTAAAGACATGTGAAAAAGATGTATGACCCCCAAGATGCACATTTCATGCTGAACCAACACATATCAGTTGATCAGATCACAATCTCATATATATGTTTATCATTGTTCAGTATATATAGATAGGCAATTACTGTGTAAATCAATGTGTCAAACTTACTGCCCTCACAACTTTGACACAAACCCACTTAATGAAGTACATTAATAATTTTTTATTAGTCATTCATTATACTAGAGAATATCCATTTAATGAATAATATTTCTGTAGTATAATTTTCAAATATTTATGATTATATCCTCCACAAGTTGTTAAAAGCAGATAGAAACCAGTCCTTCCTTTATGTGAGTGGTATAGTGAAAATTATACTACAAAAATATTATTCATTAAATGGATAATTTCTACTGGATTTCAATAGTTAATTCTGGCTGATAATGTATATTGTAAAATACCCCATATTAAAGCAATTTGCCTCAAATGTCTGCATTTTCATTTGCTCTTAAATTATTATTTACACTTAGTTGTTGCTTTAATTTATACTCGTGATTTAATATAATTTTTTAATATAAAATAGTGTAATGGTTGATGCTAATAGACAAATTAGTGACAGTTATAAATATGTCATAGATTCTAGTTTTCTTGCCGAAAATAATTATACTATAAAATATTACTGATGAATTTCTTTTGATACCTTTGGAATGCTTCATGTTTATAATGCATATTTTGTGAGAATAGATATTTTTAAAAGTTAAAAGGATTTTTTTAAAAAAATTTAATCTTATTTTTTCCAAAAGAAAAGAATGAATTTACATTTTCACCGCAGATTTAATCACTAGCAAAAAATTACATGGCAAACTATAATATGAAAAAAAACTCTTTGATAAGTTTTTTTCTAATATAATTGTTTTAAACATATGTAAATGAGATATTTATTTTATATAGCGCGATGTTTTTGAATTGTAAGAAACTAATAATCAGCTTTTTAAGCTAATGCACATGCATTTTGTGGATCTTAACAATAAATGAATACTCTCATTTTCCAATACAAGATAAAGTCTTTGTAAAAAAATAGAATGAATCCACCTATTCTTTCAACCCAAACGTTTAAGTATGGGCAAATCTTAAGTACTGGAAATAAGAGCATGAAGATATTAAATAATCACTTTAAATTACTTTTACTATGACTGAATGATTACAATTCAAAAACATCAAGCTACATAAAATAAATATCTCATTTACATATGTTTAATTTCATTTAAGAATGATATATCATAAATTCTAGTAAATTTCACAGGCATCATTCATTCAGACATAATAAAAGTACTTTAAAGTGATTGTTTAATATCTTCACGCTCTCATTTCCAGTACTTAAGATTTGTCCATACTTAAACGTTTGGGTTGAAAGAATAGGTGGATTCATTCTATTCTTTCACAAAGACTTTATCTTGTATTGGAAAATGAGAGTATTCATTTATTGTTAAGATCCACAAAGCGCATGTGCATTAGCTTTAAAAGCTGATTATTAGTTTATTATAATTGTTTTAGAAATATTTAATATTTTATTCCATATTTTATAAAATATCGTTAGAAGAACAGCAATTAACTCGCTCTTCTTTGATATATTAAAGAAGGAGAAAAGATTACAGAGATGAGTAATGATTGTAAAAAAAGATTAGATCAATAAATATGTTTTATGAATGTAAATAAATGATAATTTTTATTTCTAATTGGTTGACATGTCATTTTCTATTAAACAAAAAGATTTATAATTCACTTTTACATTACACAAACTTATTATATTTTTTTTTATCAATGTAAACAATATTTTTTAAAAAAATTATTACTGGATACTTCCATCTAATCATATGCAGGTAGAATACTATTATTCTGACTACTTTATGTTCTAAACTTTATTATCCAGATAAATTCAAAGGTTTTTTTTTTTATCCTTTTACAATAAATAATTTGATTTGTACACATATTTTCCAAACAAAATTAAGAGGAAAAAAATATTAAGTAAATATCTATAAATTAATAAACCTAGACCGATTATTTTTATCTTCGCACAGTTTGAGTTTATAATGACAGGGTAAAAGATCTATGCAGAACAATCTTAAAGCAATGGATTTCAGGTTAATGATGTTTCACCTGTATGAAGAAACTTGTCGAAGACGTCATTTTAAATACTATTCACATGCAACATTTAAAAGATGTGTTATTTAAATAACTCTCAACGTAACATATTTATCAAAAAAAAAAAAAAAAGAAATGTGCATTTAGATAAAGAATAGTGTAATACTAGTTACTTCCGCATTTTCATTATGAGCTGCATTGGTTACAAAAAATCTGCCAAGATTAATTTGTGGCATACATTGGAAGCAACGTTTTATATAGATCTTGAGTATAAGATGAGAACTAAAGATTCTAGGATTAAAGCTCACCAGATTCTTCTGGTGTGCAATGTGATCTCGGAATGAATATCAACCCAGTATTATTATTCCAGTCCAAATTATTTTTTAATTGCTTTATCATATACTTCTAGGATGCCAAGATTTATCTCTGGACTCATAAATTTGCTTTTCTATATTTCATTTTCATATCTACATAAATCCACAAGTAATAGTATTTTAAATTTTGATTACAATTATAGATATTAAGAAAGAGTCTGAATATCTATTCAGAAGCAGATGGCAAATTATTTTTTTTATGAAACTTAAAAAAATATTAATACTCTGTATTGAATTATAATTATTAATTTTACTAACAAAAAATATTTATTTTAATTTAAATTATATTATGAGAAGACTGCTTAATAACATTTTAATTGCTTTTACATTTGAAATAATAAATTAAATTTTTTTTAAAAAAAATGCCTTCAGGGTTTACAGACTTACTATATCTAATAGAAACAATTCGCTATTTTTTATATATATATTTTAAATACAGTAAGTAAACGTAAAAAAAATTCGAAGTTTAATTCTTCTTTATTCCCTTTTTTAAATAAATATCTACACATGAATTTTTTATACATATACGTACCCTCCCCCCTCTCTATGTCAAAATTGACTGACTTCATATAATAGATTTTTGAATAAAAAAATAATACTTTATTTTTACCTGCCCTTAATTTTAATCCTTGATTTAAGGGTCAAATTAGTTAAATTGCTTTTTAAAAAAAAAATCTATGCAAATATAAATCAATAATTTTTTATAATCCAATGGTTTAAACTTTCATTGCATATAATAGCAAAGATTGATTTTTAAATTATACAATGTTTAAGACTTTTGGATAAATTTTATTTTCTTCCATTATTTCATCAATATGCCAAACTAAATTTTGAAGAAAATAAAGTTTATTAAAAAATAAAATTCAATTTAAAAAGTTTGATATATGTATTTAAGAAAAAACCTACTTCAAAAAATGTTATTTATGAAATGAGACAGTCTCTAAATAACCCATTGCAAACAAATATTTTTCCAAAAATTCATCAAAGAGTAATAGGTCTGAAAACGACATTATTGTTTTACCCTCTAGTTAAGATTAGCTGCTTAGTTATTTAACGACCAATAATGGATCATTAGTTAGTTAATTTGTCTATATCAGTTATCCTAATAGCTAATTTATCTATAATCAGTTACCCTAAAAAAAAAAAAAAAATTCTAGACCTAACTGAAACTTGGAAATTTTTCAAATTTTACTTAGCCTGGATTCACATACCGGTTATGGGAATAGTAAGTGGATGCATTTCCATTACACAAAACTCTTGCATAATGTTTATACATATGTATACATACATAAATGTATGTAAATAAGCTTGTATATCTGATGGCTTGATACTTCTTGTTTTTCATACATGTTACGAAATTCAAACTACAAATTAATTATTAGTTCTGAAATCAAATTCACCACATATCTCCAAAAATGTTTATTTTTAATGTGGCACAAATAAAAAGTATATATGATAGTTTAAATATATAATTAAAAATTAATTAATTATATGTAAACATCAAATGAAAGTTTATACCTCTGTTTGAATAGATTTTAATAGTTAATGCATAATCTCGTATCTAATAATTAAGCCTTAAAGTCAGTAATTTTGTATATATATATAAGTGTGTGAATTTCAGGAATTTTAATAACCTCATAAGCAAAGAACTGTTATTAAATATAATAATGAAAAAGTGTAATAAAATTTATGGAGCCTCTCTTAATATATAGATATTATATTATATATGTAAAATAAAGTAAAGATCTGTTTTGTCTATTCCTTGTAGTTCATGAATTAAGAAATCATTTTTGATTTTATTTTTCTTCTGAGAAATAAAAATATAGGATGACATTCATTACCAATGCATTCTTGTTCTGTGACATTAAAAATTTGTTCTGAAGTGTAAATGTGTATCAGGAATTACAATTTTTAATTCATATGAATATTCTATATCTATACATTTTAAAATCATATTACTTCAGAAAGAGATGAAATCATTGTTTAGATGCTCATTATATTATCACAAAATTCATTCTCAAGATCAGTATATCATTTAATGATATTTTAATATTTATGTTATGTATATTATATTTTGTTTTAAATTTAAAAGGTATTGATGACATCTTGAGATTTAAAATGCACTATAGTAGCTATATGATATTCGGCTGAACATTAAACTAAATAGAATTTTGTAAAAAAAATTTGTTCTCATGGAAATACGCTATTTTAAAATTGTAATATGTTTTACAAATAGTGGCCCATTTTCCATTAACGAGAAAAAATTAAAATATGGTCAAATACTGTCTTACATATTTCCTAAGTTTTTTTTATGGAATTTATACACTGGAAACCAGCTTTACTTTGTGAATTTCTGTGAAACTATACATACATATTCCAAAATTTACAATTACAAGTTAATGATATTGTGATTAAATGGCTCATAGTATTTAATAATAATAAAAAATTATATTATTATTACCAAAATAAATTTATATTTATAATATCTTCAATTCATAATATATATGTGTAAATTTTTTAGTCATCTCTGAAACATTATTGGCAAACTCTATCAAAATAATAATGGTCAAATCAAGTGTAAATGTTGATATAATGCTAATATTAACAACTAGTAAATATAAGCATGGACAAATTAAAAAACATGTTAACATATTTTAAATATGAAAATCAACTTAATAAGCATATATATATAACAAAAAAACTGGAATTAATCTTCTAAAATTAAACAACAATAACAACAACAACAACAATAATAATAATAATAATAATAATAATAATAATAATAATAATAATAATAATAATAATAATAATAATAATAATAATAATAATAATAATAATAATAATAATAATAATAATAATAATAATAATTGAATGGTTTATTGTCTGAGTGTTCATAAGAAGTTCAAGCATCAAAAGTGAGAAAGCTGAGTCACAATCCATAGACCTTGAGATCCAGAGAGTATCATCCACTACTGTACCAATTATATAAGATCATATGAAATTTAATACATCAAATAAATATTACCCATAATTAACTTGTAGTATGTCCATGAACTACAGGAGTTTTCTATTTTATAAATAGAATACTCCTGGAGATGGAGGGCATATTGTAAGTTAGTTATAGATAATATTTGTATATTTTAATTTAAATACATTAAATTGTATAAGCAGTCCACTTTTTATGATCTTATTACATATAAATTATATTTTAAAATAGAAAATATATTAAAATAATACTAAAAGAACAAACATATACTAAAATTCTAATGTGATCATGGTTTTGCCTATTGCACAAATAAATCTTCTTAAGTGAAAATCAATTAAACATAACATGTTTTATATATAACAGACAAAACATTTCTAAAATTCATTTCAAATATCAACTATCCCTAATATCAAACGAATTTTTCATGAGATTGATGGTTTCAGAATCAAGAATATTAATCATCAAAGGAAATTCAACTCTTCTTTTTAATTCATCAATCTTATCAAGATTCAAATCTAAAAATTTTATCTTAACAAAATCAAAATTAAAAAGTACTTTTTTTTTTTTTTTACAATCGTTAAAATTAAACGTGAATATTTTTTTGCTGATAGAATTAATGTTATTTATGCTTTGCTTTTATTATTAGAATATTCAATATATTTTAGGTATAATGATATGTTTTATAAAGTTAAAGCGGTATAGATAATTGGTTACGTTACTTCTCCTTTACTATATTCAGTATATATAAATTTCTTAATGAGTAATGATTTTAGTAAGTTTTCTGTTTCTTTAAAATTATTTGTTATATATATATATTGATGATTGTTTTTTTGTTTTTTATAATGATAAATTGAAGATTTTTTTTAATGGACTGAGTAGCTTTGATTCAAACATTAAATTTACTATTGAGGAGTGAATTGATAATTTTAATTGAACTCATATACACAATTATTATAACTTGACTTGTTTTAATTAAAATCTAAATTATAGTATGCTTTTCTTTTTAAAACATTTATTTATAATTTGGGATGCTTTGGAAATAAACATTTTGGAAAAAATTATAATTTAATTAACATGTACATGAACAAAATATTGATAACTAATAACGAATAAGTGACTTCCATAAAGCAAAACAATAAACGTAAACATTTTAAAATTTTAATTTTAATATATAGGCTAAAGAATAGGCATATAATTTATATATTCCGTCACTTAGAAAAAAAAAAAAATGTTTACTGTACATTTATTAAAGATTTAGTCTCTCTACCTAATTTTCGTTTCAGTGAGTTTCTTAGCTCTAATTATTTCTTGAGTTTATATTTCTTTTATTCCAAATAACTCTTTATGTAGTTTGTATTTTCTGAATAAGCTTAAAGATTATCATCAGAGTTTGTGATATTTCCTTAATTACTTGTGTTAATAATATTTTTTCTCATTTATTCTTTAATAATGTGGATGGTCTTTAGACTCTGGGCTTTATACATTCCTCTAGGTCCATCTGGGGTATTGACTATAAATACGTTTTTGCCTCTCTGTTCTATTATTTCTTATGGCCCTTCATATAAAGTAAAAAAAATTTTGAATTTATTTTGTTGCAGATCACTGATCCTCCTATTTTAAATGGGTTTGGTTTTTGTGGGCCAATTACTTGACATTTATCTCTGACCTTAATGAGATTAGCTTTAGCTCATTCGCAGTCTGTGCTATGGTCTATTTCTTCTGGGATTGTTGACACTTGAGTTTTTACTAAGACTGATTCCTCATGACCAAAATGTAAACAACTTGTGGGTTAACTGTGTAAATTCATTTTGAATAGTATTTATATATTTAATAATTTGTGGAAACTTATAAACCTATCCCTTATAGACACTTTCCAAATAAACTCTACGAAGATGATTTATCTCATTATTTTCTCACAAGTTTGATTGGAGTTGCAGATGGAAATCAATATATGTTATATGCCATCCACTTTTCCCATTCAGAGGATAAAAAGGATGTGATATAGTCAGTTAGAAATGGTTTAGGCTTTCATAGTAATATGAATTGAGTGTTTGTCAAATTTTTAATGACATTTTGGATGTTGTCCCTTTGCACTGGGTATGCTGATACATACTTTGTAAATAAGTTGTAGGTTACTAGTATAAAGTTATAGTAGTTAAATTACGGTAGTGGCCTATAAAAATCTATGGCTATGATTTCATAAAGTCTATCTGGGATAATAGATTGAAATCTGCCTGCATATTATTGATTTACAAATTTAGCTTTTAAACAGATCTTGAAGGATTTCAGTCTATTTAATATAGATATATGTCTCTTGGGCCAATAAAATAATGTTCTTATTATAAGTTCTATTTTCATCATGCCAGAAAATCCATACCTGCAGTGCACATAGTATATTAAATTTTCTCTAAGGGCAGTTGGGATCATAACTCTCCAGGATTTTTCTATCACATGGTAGGTTTAATAGATGTTTTTGCATTTTGTAATAGGGTAAATTATTTTGAATATTTATATTATGCTTTAATAAGGTTTTTGCTTTGTTTGCCACTTGTATTATTACATTCCTCAATTTGTGATTTTGATGCTGTCGCTTGTCTAAGTTTTTTAATTTCATCGATAGAATCATGACTAACAGAAAAATGACAAGACATGTCATCATCATCATCATCAACCATTATCAATCCACTGCAGGATGAAGGTCTCTCCAAGTTTAATCCATCTTCTCCAATCTTTAGCTTCTCTTCTCCACAACACCCCTGCACATTTTCTTATTTCATCCATCCATCTCACATGTGGTCTCTTTCTGGGTCTTTTACAATCTCTTGGAATCCAGTTTAAAATTTCAATTGTCCATCTATTATCATCTCTTCTAGCAATATGTCCAGCCCAACTCCATTTCAATCTTTTAATTTTTTCAATAAGGTCAGTAACACCTGTTTGTTGTCTTACCCATACATTGCGTTTTCAATCTCTTCTTGTTACTCCCAACATACATCTTTCCATACTCTCTTGAGTGGTCTAAAGTCTCTGTATTGCTCTTCTATTAAGTGTCCAAGTTTCAGATCCATAAGTAAGAACTGGTAAAACACATTTGTTAAAAAACATCCTTTTCAAACACATAGGCATATTTCCTTTTAGTATCAAGTTATTTCTACCAAAAGCACTCCAACCAAGTTTTATTCTATGATTAATTTCCTCCATTATGTTTCCATCTGTATTAATAATCTGACCAAGGTATTTGTAACTGTTAACTTCTTCTAATTCTTCATAATCAATCTTTATTTTCATATTTTGAGCAAATCGATTAAACATTACTTTAGTCTTTTTAACATTTATCTTTAGTCCTACTTTTCTACTTTCATCTTCTAACTCCTGCAACATTTTCTGCAGCTCTGAATCATTATTTGCAAAAACAACTACATCATCTGCGAAATCTAAATGATTTAAATACTCTCCATTTACTTTCACTCCTTTAGTTTCCCATTTTAATCCACAAAATACTTCTTGCAGCACTGCTGTAAAGAGTTTTGGAGATATGGAGTCACGTTGTCTTACACCTTTCTCAATGTTGATTTTTCCAGTATCATTATGTAATCTAATTGTTGCTGTTGCATTTTTATAAATATTCTTTAAAATATAACAATATCCTGGATCTATACCTTGATGATCCAATGCTTTAATCACTGAAAAAATGTGTATAGAATCGAATGCCTTTTCATAATCTATAAATCCAAAACATAATGACAACTCATATTCGTTTGTCCTTTCTATGACTTCTCTCAATACCTGGATATGATCTATTGTACTAAACCCACTTTTAAATCCAGCTTGTTCTCTTGGTTGGTGGAAATCCAAAGTTCTCTGTAGACGAGTTGTAATTATCTTGGTAAAAATTTTATATAAAACTGATAAAAGGCTGATAGGTCTGTAATTTCTAATATCTTCTTTATCACCTTTTTTAAATATTAATATTATTACTGCATTCTTCCAATCTTCCAGTACATCTTTATCATTTAGACATTTGGTATATAACTTTGCTAAAATTGTTTCTATTTCTTCACCCGCTTCTTTTAATATATCAATTATAATTCCATCATTTCCTGGAGCCTTTCCTTTCTTCAGACACTTAATTGCATGTCTCACTTCTTCATTTAAAATTCTGGGCAATTCGGAAGATATAATAGATATAGGAGGTACTTGTTCTTTATTACTATATAATTCTTGATAAAAATCTTCTACCAATTTCATGATGTCATCTCTCTTTTTAGTAATAATTCCATCTTTTTTTCTTATTGCAGATATAAATTTCCTACCAATACCAAAATGTTGTTTAACATTTTTGAGACTTTTATTTTCTTCTACAGCTTTCCTTGCTATTTCACAGTTATACTTTCTTATATCATTTTCAACTCTTTTCCA
Organism: Epiperipatus broadwayi; assembly: GCA_028023455.1. NCBI lineage: Eukaryota > Metazoa > Onychophora > Udeonychophora > Euonychophora > Peripatidae > Epiperipatus > Epiperipatus broadwayi. Next base: position 1,576,653 of record JAQFVV010012602.1, on the reverse strand, counting down.
TACCATTTTATAAAATTCGAGATATTCAATTCTTTTTAATACATCATTTTTGTATACCTTCATATTCCTTCTTTTCTTCATAAATTCTCTAGTCTCAGTAGAAATTTTATTAGTCAATTGCTGCTTTTTTCTACCAGCTATGTTTGTTGCAGTTTTTAAAAGTGTATCAGTTATTTTCATATTAATTTCATTCAAATCTGAATCATGTTCAAAATCTCCTAACATTGAAACCTATTTGTAAGTTCTAATTTAAATTCGTTAGAATGTTTCTGAAGAATAGGAATATCAACTGTAAATATTGTTTTTCTTAATAATTTTTGTCTCTCTAGTTTTACATTAACACATAACTTACACCTTACTAATCGATGATCACTTCCTGTGTTAAATTTATTAAGAACATTACAATCTTGAAATATGTATTTTCTGTTTGTCAAAATATAATCCAATTCTGCTGTACCTTCATTTGGATGCTTCCATATCCATTTCCTTTTAACATTTTTCTCAAAAAATGAATTCATAATATAAAGTTTTTCTTTTTCTGCAAACTCCACAAGTCTATGTCCTCTCTCATTTCTATTACCATAACCAAAATTACCTACAGTAATTTCATCTTTCATTTGTCTACCAATTCTAGCATTAAAGTCTCCCATAACAATTTTAAAATGTTGTTTACTCTGATCAAAAGCCTTTTGTACATCCATATAAAAATCTTCTACTACTTCATCACTATGAGAACTTGTTCGGGCATAAACCTGAATTATCTGCATTTGGTATCTGCTATTAAGTTGTATAACTAATCTTGCCACTCTGTCTGATACATCATCAATCTCCACAATATTGTTCTTCCACTTTTTATTTATAATGAATCCTACTCCACTTGTATTTCCAATATGTGTGCTTTTATAATAGAGTATATGTCCACTTTTTAAATCAATTGTTTCTTCTCCTTTTCTTCTAACTTCACAAAGTCCAATAATGTCCCATTTAATATAAGACAGTTCTTCTTCTAATTCTTGCAATCTTCCTTCACTTAAAAGTGATCTGCAGTTGTAAGTACCTAAATAAAAAGTCATCATCAAATGGCAGCCTGGGTCCGCAATCAGGGGATTCTTAGCACCCTCCGCCTTCGGCCACCAACAGCTTCCTTGGTTGGTGACTTTACAGCCTCCTGGGAATAAGGGCCATGCTTTATTTTTGTCTGTCATAATTGTATATATGTATTGAAAAAATATTTATCATTTACACAAACATTCATTCTGCCTTATCAGGCACTGAGAAGAAAGACCATGGTGTTTTTTGATCTTAAACGCAGAGGTAAAAAGCCAATAAACTCACCACGCTGGCTAATGTGTGTTGGTGAGCAGCCCATCCATGTTCGTATACTATATGAATAATCACATAGTAATAACAGCTGCAACGACAAGAACGTATGGAGTGGACATTAGGAATTTGCCCTGCTCGGTTCCTTTAAGGCCTCCAAGAGGAATCAAAGGGTCTCCTTTCAGTTGATAGCAAATTTCTTTCTGCAGCCACGAGACATATATTCATATGTAAATTATGTGAACATATGAAAATAAGCACAGTTTTTTCTTTGAGTTATGATTTTTTTGGAAGCAATTATTTGTGATGAAAGAAAACATTTCAAATAAGATATATTTTACTATTCTGTATGCATATTTCTTATAAAAGAAAGAAAAATGCATAAACAAAAGCAATCTTTTACTAAACAAACATTTAATAAAGTGTTGTTAAAAAAACATTTTTTTTAAAAAAAAAAAAAAAACAACTTTTTTTAATAATAAATCTGTTATCAGGTCAACCTTTTCAATGCTTGCACACTGAAATAAAATGGCCTAAAAGGTTTGTGAAATTAGAAATTGGTTGTTAAATAAATATATAAAACTGTGTATAGCTTATTAATATTGAAGGATACTAATTAGCACATGGAAAGCAATAGATATGTAATAAGACAGTTTGTAATTTTAGATAAAATTATAAATTCATTAGCACTAGTGTTAATTTAAAATAATGCATTATCAATTTCCACTTATTACTTTACTGTTATTCAACTATGATTATAAAATGAATCCAACTATTATACTCACAAATTACTTTTTAAAATTATATTGTAAAAGAAATAGTGCATAATAGCATTTCATATAAATAATTTTAAAAGGGTTTAATTGCAGTTTATTTTATTTTATATGTTTGTAATCTCATATGTTTATGTTTATTAAACATTTGTTTTCTATTTTTACTTTGTAATTTGTCATTTTAAGTTTTGATTTTATTTTAAAAACTTTTTTTTTAAGCTAAACATTTTTTTTTGTTTTGTTTAAAACAAAAAATAAATATATGTATGTGTGCTTTTTTTTTTATATTTAACTCCTATAAAAAAAAAATATTTTTAACTTTATATAACTTTTCAAGAATATTCACTGTTAATTGCTCTTTAACCTTTATTTCTATTTCTTAAGAATTTATATGTATATAAAAATATTGATTCATGTATAAATTTACTCATGTTTTTCTATAAAGTTTGGAAGGGAGTTCATATAATGTTAAGCCTAAAAGGTAAAAGGGGAAAAAATTAATATTTCATAAAAAATAAAAATATATATATAAAAAATAAATAAACGCCTTAGGAATAAAATAATCAACTAGAAAAGAAAATTGGAATCTGAGTGTTCTGGTCAATAAGTTATTAACCAAGAATTACAGTCTTTTTTTTTTTAAATAATATTTTTAGATTTGTAAAATATTTATATTTATTAAAACAATTTTTAATTTTCAGCTGACATTAATTCTGCTTTTGCTTAATGTGCATTAGGATTCAGTGATCAATTGGTAATTGATTTACTGAATAAATTATAAATATTATTGAATAATTGCAACAATATCATATTGTTATGATTATTTGTCTAAAACAATCTTTATATGTATTTAAAGTAATTTAATTAGAAGGGATTTGAACTCAGACTTTCAAGCTCTCTCTTACTATGCACTTCTTATACAACTGATACACATGACCACATATGTGTGGAAAAGATAAATGATCTCCAACATACATATTTCATGCTGAACGAGCACTCATCAGTTGGTCTAGATCACCATATTCCACACATACATACAATCAGTGCTTCACTTTATATTAAGATAGCAAATTACATTAAGTTTAGTTTAGACAATATACTTATATTTGAATATTAAAGCAATTTATATATATACCACTTTGTTATGATTATGTGCTTGTTTGAAATAATTGCCAGAATCTCACATACAACACAAATACTTATCAGAATTCTTTATTAAAAAGATGGCTCAGAAAATAGCAAGAAACTTCTTCTATGGATGTTTCTTTTCAATGCTTACTATAAATGTAGACCTTATTGAGTAACTTTTTACTACAATGACCATATTGCCAAGGTGGGAAAGTAGGAAATCAAACTGTAGACAAAGCAGAAAATTTTCATTTATCTATTATATAAAATGCAATTTATTAAGTGCAAAATGTTATAAATCTAAGACGGATAAAATATATTTGCTTTATGAAAGATTACCTACATTCATACTAAATATTGAATATTGCACATTTTTTAAAGTTGAAGAGCTAATTAAATGGATCGATGATCATGGTAGCTTTAGGCCTACTTTTTAAAATTTGTCACTTACAACAAAATTTTTACTAGTTACAATTAAATTTACTATAAAAAATATCCATACTAGGACTATTACAGCAAATAACCCTAGGATGAAATGAAAATTAAGTAATGTTGGTAAATGTTAAAAACAAAGTGCAGGATATACTTCTACAGACAGGTTTTTGTTCCAACTGAGAATTGTTTTATATATATTTTAACTATATATAAATGGTATATAATAATAATTAAAAAAACAGGTCATTTATAAAAGAGCAAAGTAACATAAAGATGCAATAATTGCATCATATGAAATTTATCATTGTTTTTATACTGCTCAGTTTTTTTAACTTTTTTTTTTACACTAATAAATTAATAAACATTTGTTAAAGATGGTATCATATTTCTTTTTCTTAGTCTCTAGAAAAGTAACACACCCCATTTAAGAGAGGAAAAAAGTTTGGAGAAGTTTGATATATGAATTTAGAAGAGAATAGAGGAGATAAGTTGAAAATGTATGATGCTAATATAGAATTGTTAAAAAGTGTAAGTAAAAAAATCTTTTTTGAGGAAATTATGAGCTGAAAGAGGAATTGGATTGACAAACAATTTAAGACAAGGCAGTTTTAGAAAACATATTGGAGACAGCCAAGAAAAGGAAAAGATGAGACAAAGAAAGAATTTGATAGAAAATCTTAAAGAATAATGTCATAGATTGAAAAATTAAAAAAGTAATTTGGTTTTGTGTGTAAGATTGCCTGTTGATATTATAGTTAGATGGATAATTATTACTTTATAACCAGAATTTATAAATCTTAAATTGACATTATTTTCTTGATTTTCCAATATTTTCATCAGTGATATTAATTTTTTATAATAGATTTTGGAACTGGAAATGTATCAAGATATCAACTTTTAGAATGGATACTTTTAAATAATAGACCATGCCTTATGATGCTTATCAAAAGAAGAGTTTCATTTAACCAGATGGGATTCAGTATGCGTATTTTATTAAATAAGAATTTACCATTGTCAGACAATCTTATATTGATTTTTCCTCCCCATGACTATGTAAAAGCTTGAAATTTATTCACATATAGTTCAAAATTCTATGTCCAAAAATAAAATAGCTAAAAACAATAATGTAAAAATCTTAAAAGAAATATAAATAATAATTTTCCATTCTAATTTTGCTATGAAAGAATTAGAAGCTTATATACAAAAGAAACTCTTTGCAATCAATAAATTTCTGCTGAAGTCCTAGAAATTGCTGATAAACTAATATAATCTTTTGATCACATCAGAAAAGAAAGAGAAGAAATTGTGATAAGATTCTACAAATTTTATTGAAAGAATGAATTTTTTGCACATATTGTATGTGTGTGAAATATTTACCTAATTGCAATCAAAAATATTGCAAATTTTATATAACACAATAATATCTAAACATAAAAAAAAGAAGTTACATTTAAAGCTTAAATGTGAAATTAGAACATATCAAAGGCAAATGAAAGGTAGATATTATTTACCATTGAAAAGTAAAATTTCACAATATCCAAGGACACTATTAGATTTTATGGTAAGAATTTAGATAATGATTAATTAAAACTATTTATTAAATATAGTTTTTTGAAATATAATTGCTCACATCAAATAATAATTATGATATGAAAGTTTTAAACCATTGAAATTGTTGTGTAAATGTGTTTAGCTATGCATACAATGCTATTTAAAAAAATGAAAGAAAAAAGGAGAGAAAATAGACTAGTTTTAATGTTTGAAGGTTTAAGATTAATGACATTTCATTTGTAATTGTATATTACACTCCTTCCATCCTATAATATTAAATACTAAACATCTTGAACATTCAAATTTAAAGTTCCATTTTTTTTTTTTGTAAAGAGACACAACAATTAATAATAGATGATGGAAATTTTCAACTTGTAAGAGAAACTTGAAACAAAGTATAGTGGATTTTGCTGTTCCACTGTATATGAAAATATAAAATTATTACATTTTCATTTACAAGTCTCAAACTTCACCCACAACTTTCACACATCCACATCAGATAAATATAGTAATAAATATCACTAATCATTTGAAGAAATTAGACAATGTCTCTAGCACAGATATAAACTTTAAACTTCAGTTAAAGATAAATATATCTGATTTTTTTTAAATTCAATACACAAACATGAACTTATTCATATTTCTCTTTTCTATGTGTAATGTCTTCATAAACATATTAAACACACTCCACACTTCCACATATTCTTTTTAAAATCACAAATAAAGATATAATAAAAAATAAATAACCCCCAAGATGCATTTCATGCTGAACCAACATTCATTAATTTAGTCCACATCACCCGCTCATCTATATCTGTATTATACAAAGAGTATTTATCTATATTATATTATTACATAAACAAAGGCAAAACTCTCCATACAGTAGTGCCACCCTATGCGAACCAGAGTAATCAATGGATGCCAGAAGGCTTGTGCATAAAATCCCTATCTAGTGCCTACTCATCCAATATCCCCAGACTAGTTTCTGGCTTGTGGCCATCATCAGTGAGGAGCTTTGGATCTGAGAACACTGCACCTAGATCTTAGGATCTAATGCAACCCTCCAGCAGCCACCTTTTAACTCTACTTTACTACAAAACTATGAGAATGAAATTGAAAACACAATAATATTTTCAATCTAAGCTCAATAGCTTATATAGTCATATGGGTCTGAACTCAATTCAGCACCCATACATTTTGGTGTCTTTGGCTCTGAAACAACCATAGCCACCACTATCCTATTAGGCAGGATTGGTGTTAAACCACTAAACATCACATGGTCACCTCTTATACTAGCACATAATTGTTGTAAACAAAGGCAAAACTATCCATACAGTAGTGCCACCCTGTGCCAACCAGAGTAATCAATGGATGCCAGAAGGCTTGTGCATGGTTGGCCCAGGGTGGCACTACTGTATGGAGAGTTTTGCCTTTGTTTATAACAATTATGTGCTAGTATAAGAAGTGATCATGTGATATATTATTACATTTTGATTTTCAAATGTCAAACTCATTCCACCCACAACTATGACACCATCCACATCAGATAAATACAGTAGTGATTATCACTAATTATTTACTAAACTAGAGATTGTCTCTAGCACATATATGTATTTTAAACCTCAGTTAAAGATAAATATATCAGATTAAAGATAAATATATCTGACATTTTTCAATTCAATACACTCACATACATGGAAAATTATTCACCTTTCTTTTTTCCATGTGTAATATCTTCATAAATATATTAAACAACCTCCATATTTCAATATATTCTTTTTAAAATCATATAAATAAAGATATAAAAGACAAATGACCCAATATGCCAATACCCATGATCTGGCCCAGATTATCATCTCTCATATATATTTCTATTATATAAAGATTATTTATCTATACTGATAATCATTACTGTATTTAAAAAGGGTGGAATCAGTTTAACACTTATAAATCAAAATATAATAATTTACTATGGATAATCACTCTTCATAATATATATATATATATATTAGAGCTGGTGATCTTGGCCAACTGATGAGTGCTGGTTTTGCACAAAATGCATCTTGGGGATCTTTTGTTTTTTTATTATATTTTTATGTATATGATTTTTAAAAATGTGGAAGTGTGGAGGTTGTTTAATATGTTTATGAAAATATTATGCATGGAAAAGAGAAAGATCAATAATTTTAACTGAAATTTAAAAAGTTTATATCTGTGCTAGAGACAATCTCTAGCTTAGTAAATTATTAGTAATAATCATTACTGTATTTATCAGAAGTTGATGATGTCAAAGTTGTAGGTGGATTGAGTGTGACACTTTAAATCAAAATGTAATAATTTATTACAGGTAAATACTCTACTCATATATATATATGAGATGGTGATTTGGGCCAGATGACGAGTGTTGATTCGGCACAAAATGCATTGTGATGTTTATTTTTCCTTTATTATATCTTTATTTATAAGATTTTAAAAAGAATATGTAAAAGTATGGAAATTGTATAATATATTTATGAAAATATAGAATGTAAATTGGAGAATCTAAGTTGTTAAAACCATTCAAGTATGAAATAAAAGCATGGTTTGTTAATGCAATATTTGAAAGGCATGAAATAAAATAAAAATTGGAATATATATATGAAATAATATCACAGAATCAACAGGATAAAATGTTACTTGAATAATATATACACCTGGGTCTCGTTTTATGCTTTCATATTTCACTATATTTGTTAGCTATCAAGAAATTTAAATTATTAATAACTTATTTTGACTTGAAATACTTTTTTTTTTTTTCAAAAATATAACGTTATATTAGCAGCTAACGTGAGTAAATAATAATAATAGATTTATACTTACATATAAAAATATCACAATAAATATTCAAAAAAATTAAACTTTTAAAATGTATTATGTTATATATAACAGAAATAAATAATCTTTTAGATTTTTAAAATAAAAAATGAAGATTTTATAAACTGAAAATAATCTTTCTAATGATAATATTTTGATTGTGATCTTATTTTTTGAATATAGAAACAGAAAACCATTAACACAGCACAAGACAGAAAATGGCACTAGTTGTATATCACATCACGAATAAAAATAAAGTGGCTTAACAGGTTTCTCTGTGCATAATTGCTGAGAGATTCTTGACTTCATTTAAGGAGAAGCCACAATACATCACATCACATCGAATCTGATTTCTTACCAGTTTACAAATGAATACTAGCGGTAATGATTAAAATATGTATGAAAAATGTAAAATTAAATACTGTAGTAATAAAAAAAATAAAAAAAGTTTATCTTGTATTAATATTTTCAAATATTTGAAATTTTTTATTAGTCATACTTTATTTGCTTATTTTTTTAATGCGAATTTTAAAGTAATTTTTCTTTGTTGCTTTGCTTTTATGCAAATTCTGAAAATTACAACCCCTATCCCCCATTTTTCAAGGTAAATTAAGCCTATTTTTGTGCGATTTTTTTTAATGCGGGTTTTCTGTGGAACCTATCTACCGCATAAAATGAGACACAGGTGTATATATGTGTGTGTATGTAATAATATTATAATTCAATGTCTGTATTTCTTCAAATCAATATACATAATCTTATAATTGAATATTTATAAATACAGTAATTAGATACACCTGGATCTCATTTTATGCGATAGATAGGTTCCTCAGAAAACATGCGCAAATGAAATCGTGCAAAAATCGACGTAACTTACCTTGAAAAATGTGGTATACGGACTGTGATTTTTCAAAAATCGCATAAAAGCAAAGCACCAATGTAAAATTACTTTAAAATTCGCACAAAAAAAAATAAGAAATTAAAATATGACTAATAAAAAATTTCAAATTTGAAAAAAATTGATACAAGACAAACTTTTTTTAACTATAATATTTAATTTTATTCAAAATAATATATTTTTATGCATAATTTACAGTATAGTAATTTACATTTTTATACACGTTTTAATTATTATCGCTATTTGCCGATAAACGGGTTCGTTTGCAAACTGGTAAAAAATCAGATTCTTCACAAGAGGAAATACAACTAGCGCCAACTTCACATCACATTAATTTCAGGTCGCCTTAAGTAATTTTTAAATTGTTAATTACAATTAAAAATCAGATTTTAATTTTTAATTGTCAAATTTAATTGTGCCCACTGCTATTACTCACCTTTTAAAAATAAACTTGCGGACACTAAATGATTAATAATTGATTACGTTTTTTTTTTAAAAGCAAAAAAAAAAATGTGATTTAAAATGCAAAATTAACACGCACAATGTTTGAACAAATTTATATTATAATCTTGTAAAATTTAATGTGTGTATACATAAAATTTAATGTGTGTATATATAAAATGTGGAAATCGTGATTTTAATTTCATTATTGCATAAAATCTTACTATTATAAAGCACTGAAAATATTGAAATTACTAAGATGAAAGTCGAATTCCAATAATGTGCTATTACTTTCAATATGACGTAAGTGCACAAAATTTATTATTTAAAGCAATAGCATATTATCGGAGCTCAATCCGAAGAAACATGAATTGCGTAACTTCAAAATAGCATTAAATAAATCCATGTAAAATGAGACCCAGGTGTATATGTAAAGTATAATTTTAAAATTTTTATCCATTTAGGAGCTCTTTCAACTATCCTTGTAGTCTTTGTCAACAAACACTTTGAAAAGCTAACCTTCCCACAACTCTGGATCTTAACGTGAATATTTATAAATACAGTAGTTAGATATATGTAAAGTATAACTTTAAAATTTTTATCCATTTAGGAGCACTTTCAACTATCCTTGTAGTCTTTGTCAACAAACACTTTGAAAAGCTAACCTTCCCACAACTCTGGATCTTAACGTGATCTGTCTGTCTGTTAATTAAGTCTTGTTTATATTTGTATATTAGCATAGCTTCCTTTATCTTCCCTTTGTTGTTATTTTTTTCAATTTGCAATATTTTTACATTATTATAATTGAAGTTGAAATCATAAATGCATGACTTATTATGATTGTATATAGGGGAATTGAGATGCACTTTGGAAAAATAATAATTTTACAGAATAAATAATAATATTACAGCATCCATTTTTTATGTCCATAATAAGTCATGTACTTATGGTTTGAACTTCAATTATAATAATGTAAAAATATTGCAAATTGAAAAAAATAACAACAAAAGGAAAATAAAGATAGCAATGCTAATATACAAATACACTTAATAAACAGAGAGGCAGCAAGTGTTAAGATCACAGAATTGTGGAAAGGTTGGCCTAAAAGTCCTAGTTGACAAAGACTATGAGGATAGTTGAAAGCACTCCTAAGTGAATAAAATTTTTAAAGTTATATGTTACATATATTAATTACTGTATTTATAAATATTCCACTATAAGATTATATATATATATTGTACCCTCACTTCTCGATATATGATATAATTTAAAATATGACTAGCTCAATTAAATCATTATGCTCGGTTAAAATATATATAACTATTTTCAATATATTTTTTATAATACTATATCTTATTAGATTTACTATAACTTATCCAAAATTAATATAGTTCAATATAATGTACTAATTAAATAAGTATTTACTAAAATCATGAGACTATGAAGTGAAGTTACAATTGGTAATTGAATTTACATTGAATCAATGTCTTTCCAAGACACTGTCTCAATGGCATAAGAATACTATTACTTCTTTATTATCTCATTACTAACTCTACAGCACTCTTATGACTTTTATAAATGAACTATCTTTAATAATAATAGATAAATAAATCTCAATCTTTTGTTAAGGAAATATAATTAAAGAATCTCAGGTTCTTCTAATTAACTTAAAATAATAATAATTCGTGCAGATAGGAATGATAAGGGATTTAATATCAAACCTAAATACACCTAACTTATTCTAATAACAATAACTAACAATAATAATCTTTAGTGTATAGCTTAATCTTATCTATTTTATTATAGTATTAATCATTAAGAAAATAAGTAAATCATATACATGTCTTTCATTTCCATATAGTATCTTGATTTTAAAATATACTAAAGTCTTATAATTTAACAATCTGTGGCAATAAATAATATTATACTCTTATATTGTGCATTATAATTACTTTGTGACCATTATAATATTATATGTTAATGTCAATCAATTTCTATAAATTATATTAAGAAAATATTGTGTTTCTTTCTCAAATAATAAAATAATAAATTCATATTGTGCAAATATTATGTACATTCAAATTATCTGTTGTCAAATGCTGTGGTGTAAAATAATGAATTCGACACACTTTTAAACAACTTAAACAAATTTATTTACATCAACTTTAACAAATAACTTATTTACACTATTTACATTACAAATGGAACTAAAGAAAATAAAAACAAAAATAAGAAAAATAATAATACAAGATTTTTACACTGTTACTATTTCCATAATCATAAGTAGATAATTTATACATTTATTAAATGTTCTATCAATAACATTTAATTAAGTTTATGATTTTAAATTTTAATAAACATCATTTGTCATCAATTAATACAAGAAAAGGTTTTATGTGAGATATCATTCACGTAGCATATATGTAAATAAACAAACTTTAATAATTAAAAATGCTATTTCACTTAAGTCTTACTGCTATTTATATTATAATGTACTAGTATGTATTACATTTACTATCAGTATTACTCAAATATTAATTAATGTATAAACTGATATAACTTTGTAATATAATAACAATTATTGATTATAATTATTTATGTCATTCCGATGTGATTTCATATTACATGTCTTACCAAAATATGCAATACGTATATGTTCTTTTAAAATAATATTTTAAATTATTCAACAATTTCAAATTTTATAAAGTATTATATTAAATAAAATTCTATGATTCTTTTCTATTTAAACTATTACTCTTCTTTACTTGTTATTCTTATTCCTTCTTAAAACTTCTATCTACAAATATCATTTTAACCTTATTCAACTTCAGAAAAACAGATGACCAATTTTTAAAAAAAAATAATAATTATCCAAACTCTCTTATACCTCATCATCTATATACGATAAACCTTCAATCAAAATATAAATTTCTACATAAAATTAACTTAACTTATCTAATAAAATAAAAATAAAATATAGATTTTTATTATATCTCTTACTAACTTGAAAAGAAAAAAAAATAAATAACTTATACTAATATAATAAATCTAATTCCTAATATTGTAACAGAAACATTAAAATTTATTCACGAAAGAATCATATAATTATTTCTAGGTTCTCATATTATGTTGTACTAAATTTACATCATCAATTTAAAGTATGCATATTAAAATAAAACTGTTATTACTAATATTGTGCGTGTATATTCTTTAAATATTTATACATCCATTCAACAATCAAATAACATTTGGTTGATCTAAAGAAAACATAGCAAATACATCAAATTATTATTATTACATAATTTTTTACCATAAATGATACTTCAATGTACAGTCCGTCACACGATGTCCTCCAGGATTACAGTTTTACAAAATAATTTCACATTTACACTCAACAATTATTCTTTAAAATATTACGTGTTGTATAATTATAAAATAAACTTTATGCAATGAAATGTTATATTAATATTTAGTTATTTTTAAAAAAAAATGTAAATGTACCTTTCCTATCTTTAATAAATCAATAATTAATTAAATATTTATGTTAGTTAATAAATAAAAACATATTACATAAAAATTCAACGGTGTCTTCTTTCCACCCATAATTGTTCTTTTTCCTAGGCACAAATTTTCACCAAACATTACTTCCTTTTCTGGTACATCACGTGTTTTAAAAGTTTTATGAAAAAAATGAAAACGTTCTTTTTTTTAAAAAAAATAAAATAAAAATAAGAGTCATTTCCACCATAAGAATAAAATAATTAAAATAGTTTATATAATCCGGATTCATTTCTTTTTAAGGAAAAAAAAAATATTATTATTTAAAAGTTATTATTTTTTAGAATTAGTCTATAATTTACAAAGTTCTTATTTAATTATTTTTAATTGATTTGGATATCCACGTATACTTGATTTGCGCATTCCTTAACAAATATTTAGGTAAGATTAATTTTAGATTCTTCTGGACGACCAGCGTTCAGACTTTCTAATATAATAATTTTTATTTATAGGTACGTCTCTGCCAATTAAACTTTCGATTTATTTGCCTTTTAAAACTATCAAAATTTAGTCTTTTAAACCATAAAGACTTACAAGGCAAATATTTATACAATTACTGCTAATTATCATATCTTTACCAAGATATATACTTAAATTTATAATTTACAAATACTTTCTTCATAAAGAAGTATTTCTCATTCTTTTAAATATCTGTTTTATAAAAATTAATTACAATCAGCTTTTAAATTTATATAAGGTCCAACGTATTACTTTTATGCATCTAATAACTCTCCTAGTTAATCCAGCATTTGTTAAATTTTTAGTATAAAGTCTCCAATACATTTTATCCTTATTCGATGTTTTCATGACTATTTGATAGTAAATTGAGCTTCGATCGAGACGATCAATAGGAAATTATAATTAAAATTAGCACTGCATATTTATCGGTAAACTTTTATAAATTATTTTAAAAAACTACTCTCTTATAATTTTAAAACAATTATGAGAGCGTCTATAATTTTACTGAGCTATCTCTAATAGCACACTTTACTTTAAAAATTACAATCATAATCCCCTTCCGAACAATTGAACCTTGGTTTTATACCCGAAGAAACTCCCCACTTGATTGGTAAATTAAACAATCAACTTGCTAGCTTATTTACATATTTTACCAGCAAGACAGAATTAAAAATAAATAATGACTTATTTAATATTTATTATTTATCACATTATTAAATTCTTAAATTAATCTTTATCGTTTATTTAAATCTATTAAACATTTTTTTTTTAAAATATACTTTCTTACTTTATTTCACTTTTAACTTTTATAAGATTATTTTTATAAACAAACTAAGTCTATTTTTATTCGTTATGTTTTTTAAGCAGTATTTTAAAAATCAGATTTAATATTTCACATTAACTATTTTTATTTTTATCTCGTGATAGCCAATATAATATTTATAAATTTTTATAACAGAATTTTAAAATAGTTTTGCAACTTTACTAAAAAAAACTCACAAGCATGTGTGTATGTGTCTAACTAACATCTGTTTTACAACACAGCTACAAACGCTTGTAATAATCTAAAAATAAACTAACAATTTCATTTTTAAAAATAAATATTTTTAAAATAAATAATATCTTATAACAACTTTTAAAATAATAATTCAATATTATTAAAATCAAATATTAATCTTCTATTATGTACTACTAATAATTAAAATATTTATATTCACTTATTAAATATTAATCTTTATCAACAATAAATATATGCATTTAATTTTAACTTGTCTTTTTAAAACTTTTAACTTTAAACATTTATTTATTAAATTTATTAATGCAGTATTGATTATGGCCAGTTTTCCCAACCATATACTATTATCATCCCCATTGAAACGTCTCTCTCAAACATCAGCACAATTTTTACATATCAAATATTCATAGATTACTTTAATTACACTTTTTAAAAGATTGTTATAAATAAAATTAACATCATATAGCTAAATATATCTTAAATTTAAAATTTTTTTAATAGATTGATACAACAATTTATGGAGACCCATACAAAAGGGCACAATATATATATACACACACACAACAAAAGAAATGATAATCTTTCAATATAAAAAATATAAATTTTTGCTGTTAGAAATTCTTATATGAAATATTTCACTAAATAAGTTATTTAAATTTAGTAATTTATTATTCATTAATTTTTTAAAAAAAAATTATTATTATTTTTTTATATTTGATTTCAACCAATTTTTATAGAGTTAAGATGTCTCAACCAAGACTCCATATAGTTTTATGTTATAGAAGGTGGAAATTAATTTTTGGTGATTTTAATGCCTTTTATTAAAAAATATAACTATAACTACATTTTTTTTTTAATGTGGAAAAAGCTAGCACTTAAGATTAACAAACAGAAGTGTTAAACCTTTACCAATGTAATAATGGGCCTCAGGAAGCCATGTAGAAAGGTTAATTAATATAACGTATGGAATTATTGTTTCCCTTCAGGTTTAATTAAAATATTGTAGACTCTTGTCTTATTTATGGTTCCAAATAATTTGGCAGCATTTTGAGAAATCTTTCTTGAATAGAATTAAAATTCATATTTAAGGAAATATTAACTAATTTGTTAAAGCCTTTCCCAGATTTTCATTTTATCATAGTCATTTAAATAATTGAAATATAATGGAATTGCCAAACAATTTTTATATGAGAATTTTTGTCTTTTAATAAAAAAAACTGAAAACTTTTTTATTTATGAAATTTTATTTATGCTAAATGACCATTTCTTAATTAAACAGCCATATAGTTTCCTGCTTATTTTTCTACAACTGCATGTTAAGTCAAATGAATTTAACTATTATAGTTTCTGCTTATGAAATACAATGTTTACCAACATTGATTACATAATTAAAAATATCTTTAATTCTATGAACCAAAGAGATTATTTGATTATCTTTTTCAATGACTGGCAATTTGAGAAAATTGAAAATTCAAGTTGTAATTTAAATTTATTTCTCTTTACTTTTATTTTGAAAAAAGTTACTTTCTTCATCTTTTATTTTAGTTATTTGTTGTTGTTTTTTATCATTCTTTTTCTTTTTCCTCATCTTCATCTTCTCTTTTTTCAGTGACTTCTTGTTTCTTTTTATTCTCCTCTTCATTATTCTCTTCCTTCTCCTCTTCCTCCTCCTCCTCCTCCTCATCATCATCATCATCATCATCATTATTATTATTATTATTATTATTATTATTATTATTATTATTATTATTATTGGATTATATACTAAGATATCTTAAAAAAGTATTTATATTCATTAATGTAATATTTCCATTTTTAATAATTTATCCATTAAAACATTTAAACAAAGCAATAACTTTTTATTATAAAATGTGTAGTATTGTGTACTTATATGTACAGTCTTAATTTGAAGATAATTGAATTTTGTTTCAAATATTATATATATATATAATAATCAAAATTATCCCAGTTTCACAACTCAACCAAATAAGCCAAAGAAAATAAACTCTAAAACATAACCAATGGTTTCACTGCTACAAGCAGACTTCTCAAGTGTAACTGACTATAAGATAAAAAATTTATAATAAATATTACCCACAATTCCAATTACATCCAACACACCCTTAATATTAAAAAATACTTTTAAGTAAGTTAATTGTTTCAGAATATTTATTATTAAAACTTTATGTGTCTGAAACAATTAATTTATTTAAGTTTTTTTAGTATTAAGCATGTGTGGGATATAAGTGAAATTGTGGGTAATATTTAGTGCAAATTTGTTATCTTATAGTCCTTTACACTTGAAGAGTTTGCTTGTAACAGTGAAACCATTGGTTGTGTTTTAGAGTTTATTTTCTTTGGCTAGTTTGCTTGAGTTGTGAATTTTGAATAATTTTAATTATTTTAATTGACTAGTTTAACCTTAGGCTTTTAATGTTTATATAAGAAATAATGTATATGTAAAATAACATATAGCAGCTATATATGGGAAATAGTGACCTAGGCCAACTGATGAGTACTGGTTCAGCATGAAATGCATCTTGGAGGGCATTTGTCTTTTGTTGTATCTTTATTTATATAAATTTAAAAAGAATGGGGAAGTATGGAGGTTGTTTAATATATCTATAAAGATATTACACATGGGAAAGTGTGTGTATGTTTAATATTTAAAAAAATCAGATATATTAATCTTTAACTGAGGTTTAAAGTTTATATCTGTGCTAGAGATAACCTCTAGTTTAGAAAATGATTAGTAATAAATGTTATTCTATTCTATCTGAGGTGGATGGTATCAAAGTTGTGAGTGGAGTGAGTTTGACAATGATAAATAAAAATGTAACAATTTAATAAAATAAAAATATTAAATATTATACCAATATTTTAAACTCATTACTCAAAATATAGAGACATTTCAGATGTAATACAGAGAATGCTTTAAAAAATACATCGTTAATCTAGCATTTCCTAAATTTCTCATATGACAGAACACTTCACAAATCCTCAAATTTTAATGTAATACTTTGGTTATTTTATAGGATAGGTAGATATTAATAATAAATAAATTAAGCAAATAAATATAAGCATTAATAAAATAAAATAAACATTTATTATCAAATTTTAATTATTTAAAACAAAATATATAAAAATAGTAAAATAAACTAACATATGTATAATAAAATTATGTTCTTAACAACTTGGATGTTTTTAGGTCTTTGAATTACAAATTCTTTTGATATCATGCACAATAATAGAAGCTGAATTCTCATAACTGGTACAATATTGAAACTGTTCCTGTACTTTGATTTGATTGCAGTATAATATGAAAATCCCAACCTCACATAAATGTCATTTTAAAAGAAAGAAAAACATGAATAGCTAGTTTTAAAACATTGGCATACTTTTCTGTTAATTTTTTCCAGAAATCATTTAATGGAAGTTCCTTGTATTTTTGTTTTAAGTCAGAGTCATTAATTAAATCAGTTTAGATATTCATAATCATTTGCATTGAAACTATTGTAAATGGATTCTGAGCCCATGAATTGCCATCAATGGACTTGGAAAATATTGCAAAAGGGTTGTTCTAAAATTTCATTGGAAACTTCATAATCTTCTTTAGAATTTATTCCATTAAAAAATTTATGCAAGATAACAAACAATCAAAAGTGCTCTGTTCAATTGTAGAAATCAAGAATTGTAACTTTCTATCAAAAAAAAAAAAAAAAAGTTTTATCTTTTACATTCAAAATTGTAATATTTTTTAATGGTAAATTAATTTCATTGCATTTAGTAAAAATATATGCCAAATACACAAGAGTCATCAAGTATGGAGGATTTGTTAAAAATTCAATGAAATTATGTCCTAAATTATTTCATGTGAAAAAAACCAATAAGTCACATTATGAAGTTCAAAAAGTCTCAGTAAATATTTTTCCTCTGGGTGGTTATCATAAAACAAGTGCAATATGTTTACTATCCATTTCATCACACAAAATTTTAAATGATCTGGATTGAAATGGTAGAGATTTTACATAGTCAATAAATTTTAAAGTTTCATCCTAAATAGTTTTTAAATATGTTATATTTTTTTTTTTGTAATTAATGCATGCCTATTCAAAACACAATGACTTTTTAACAGACATAATATGTGTGCTTGTATGTACTAATAGAGAAGTTTATTAGTTCTACAAAAATTATATGGTTGTGCGTTTTCAAGAACTTATGATGTTATCATATTTTCCAATGTTAACTTGCTATGAATATGAGAATATCGTAAGTTCTCAAAAGCATTCAGTCAAATAACTTTTATAGAATTAATAAACTTTCATATTAATGCATACAAGTGCACATATTACATTTGTTATATTTCTTATATGAAAAGTGTAAACTGTTAAATCTTCATTACAATAACTTTTTGTGGCTTTTGAAGCTACTTACAGAATACTTGTTATAACTCTCATCATTCTTCTTATTATTGCTTGATCACTATCTTTGTAAACAACAATACACTTCTCCCAAACAATTTCCTGTTTTGCATTGTAATTATTAATACATCTTGTCTGGGAGCTCTTTCTTGCAAATAATCACACATGAGTAAATCATCTTCAATACTATTATCAATACCACAAGAAACAAATGCCAGTAATGTCAGCAAGTTCTGCATTATATACAGACTTAACCATTTGCAATACATATTCACAGCAAAGTTTAAATGTGATGAATTAGCTTTTTATCATATTTCCTTTTTGGTATGTTCTGAAATGACACTTTTAAAATGTTTGGTAACAAAAATTAAAGATCATGAAATAAATAAGATTATCATACATAAATCAAATATAAAATATTTGAAAGCTATAATACTGAAATAAGTATTTAATGCAATTATAACAGGAATAGTTATAATTATTGTAAAAGAAAAATTACAATAATGATAATAAAAATAATAATGAATGCTTCTCACATTCAAATCTATTATAATAAAAGTAAAACATACTAATAAAGGCTTACAGTAATAAGAAAATACATATTTCAGTAAAGTAATAGAATGATGTGTTTAATTAACAAATATTGTCATTAATAATATCTAATAAACTGGCAAAGTAAATGCACCCTTTGACAAATCGCTAACAATTGTTGATGTTACGATGGATATATGCAGTTCATCTTGCAAGCATGTTTCACTTGGTGCAGCATTTAAAATCATGTCAGTTTTATATTAATTTTTATAATTTTTCTTAGAATACTGGTATTCCACAGAATATAATTCATGAAGCACTGCCTTAATCTTACGAAAGTGAAAATCTTGCATGTAGTTAATTAAGTACGAAACAGTAGATTACATCATTGAATCTTCTAGGTTATATTTATTATATTAATTTTTTGAGTATTGCAGATTATTATTATTATGTGGCATATTATAATGAATAAGGTTTTTCTTTCCCTGCACTATGAAAATGTCCAGTTGCAAAAATTTATAAAGAATTAAGATAAATATATATACAGGCAAACTTCACTTTTGGATATTTTGACTTCTGATACTTAGCTCCTTTAACTAATTTAAATTATAGTAGTATTTTAAAATTCCATTAATGTATGTTTTTTTAAAATCCAATTTCATTTAATCTTTGGTGATGTATATTTACATATTATGTTATCTCCATTCAGTTTCTTGAATTTATTAACTTGTTTTTATTTGTATAATACAATGTGCTAAAGTAATTATTTTTGTGGTTATATTATAAACAATGCATAGTTGTTTTAGTGATAATACTATACACCATACTATAACATTTTTAGTTACTTTTGTGTTTTTGAAATAAGTCAATTGTATTCAGAGTCTAATTTTTGTAATGACTACTCCTAATTGATCTTCTTTTTTTTTTTAATGAAAGTTATATTTGAATAGTCAACAAATAGATAAATTCACTTCATAAGAATTAAAAAAAATTTTAAATAAGATTTTATTTTTTTCTTAAATTTTTTCATTATCTTTTGTTTATTTTTCCCTTTCCGTTTTCTACATTGAATTCATATATTTCCTTAATGTTTGTTTAGTTAATTAATTATATTTTTTATTGAATAAAATAAATTTTTGACTTTCAGTAGTAGTCTATTTTTAATTAATTTGTAGTATATATAGTAATTAATTTGTTAAAACATTGGTATGCCTGCATGTATACATATAAATTTTAAATATAGTCACTAATTAGTCATTATATATATATACTTCACACACAACTTTTATGCCTATAAAATCATTAGAAAAAAAAATGTTTTCAAATGTTATGTTGACATTCATTGCTGAAATACTTTCTAGTGCTATTATAATATATAAAAGCCGTGTGTGAAATAATTACATATACATATAGCTGACTGATATTTAATTTTTTTGCACTGCATAAAATAGTTTACAATCAGACAAATATATATGGTCTGGTGTATGATGTATAATACATTGAGTCAAAACTCCTGTCTGCATAAATTGAGTTCAACCATTTAATGTACTAGTCTTTCTTTTTAAAAGAAATATTGTTTTTAAAGCTGTGTAAGTTCAACTTTTCTCCTTTGAGATATTTAAATGTTACACATTAATAGTTTAGGTTAGATTTTTATTATTTTAGACATAAGCATGATCATTTTAATAATTATGACTTAAATTTTAAAATACTGTTCTTGAAAATGTAATTTATATGAAATTTATGCTCGATGTTTATTAATAACTAGTAATAATTTTTAATATATTTATTTGTCCAAAACCGTATTGTCAAAAAATCAAAGTTTTCAATTTGATGTGGCACTTGTAAATTCACTTGTAGTAATATTAAATGCCGGGTTTAGTTATTTAATGTAAATATTTATGGATATATAATTATTATATTTAAAAAAAAATTCTATATAACTTTTAAAAAGGAATATTAGTAAAATAATCTTACCTTTTTATGTTAATATATTTGCTGATGTTATAGATATAGAATTTTTATATAAGATCAACATCCTCGCAATAATTCTATTCTTTTATTTTTTTATATTTTTGCAAAATGGAAATTAATGTTATTTTGACATGCTTTGCTTCTGATTTCAGAGTTCTATTCTTGTTTTTTAAATAACAACAAAATTAATTGAAAATAATTGTGCAAAAAGTTTAATTATTAATTAGTTATATCAGTATTCATTCAAGTAAAAAAGTGTTTTTATCCTTTCAAAACGAATTCAGTGTAAAAAAAATTTGGATAACATATATCATAAAAATTAATATTTATTATAAATACTTTGCAAATTTTTCATTTAAATAGCCATCTAATCTGACTTTTAATTTCTGTAGATTGTTTTATTTATTAATTGTATTTTTCAGTTAATTTCTTTTTACGCTCACATAATGCGGGCAATGATTTTCAAATTATAAGCATATGGGTTCAAGTTAAGATTAACAGAAATATACACAGGCTAAGCATGAACTTTTTACAGCTTCATTTCCATCTTTCTTTCTAGTTTTAGGAAAGGTAAGTTTTATTTTTCTACGAAAAAAATAAACATTTTATGATAATTTTTGTGATCAAGTAAATTGAATTTTTTTGTCTTTCTCTCATTTTTTTTGTTAGTTACTGTAAAAAATACATCGGTAAAAATAAAAAATTTTACCGATGTATTTTGAAGACAATGTTATGAGGTCTAATGGTAAGTATTTATTTTTCTACATTTTTTAACTATTATTTTATTTTTCTATATTTTTTAATTATTATTTTATTTTTATATTTGATAAAAATATATGAAAAAAATATTATTGAAACTAACATAAAAAAATAGCTTGTGATTGTGTACATTTATATCCTGAATTATCTGCATTTTTTGTTATGATGTGGACTTGGTCCAATATTTGAATAGGTGATATGAGACAAAGATAAACATATCTTGCAAATATTATCACCCGATTTAAATTTTTCTATAATGTCTTGTCTGCATTTTAATAATAATAAAAATACGCAAATGCTAAAAGTAAAGATTTTGACAGTATATAAACTTAGGTCAATTATACACTACTGCAATGTAAATTTCAAAGCTGCATATCAAATGCAAAGAGGTGGCAGTTGGTAAAGCTATTATTAAATTTATGATCATAGTAGCATGAAGCAATATGAGCCTTCAAAACCTATAAAGATAGGATAAATAATACTACATTGCATGGACTCTAAACTACTAACTTATGTACCTTAAGCTTAACTCTATAATGAATTTAGTATTTCATTCTCTCTTTATTTTATTATTTTATTTTGTATATAGTAACTATTTTAGTAGTACTTTTTAATCAATTACAAAGTGTATTGAAGTTCTTTATTATAATATTCAAATTATACTAATTATTGATCAATATTAACTACTTGTTATAAGAAATGTTATTAGGGATGACATACTCATTGCAAACCCCTACCTAATTATTGATCAACATTAACTACTTGTTATAAGGGATGTTATTAGAGATGACATATTCATGGCAAACCACTGTATGGAAATACATTTTGAAGAGCTACTAGGGAAAATAAAAGGTACTAATATTTTTATTCTGCAAAGTTTTCAAGTGATGGATTACTTTAGGTGTTATTATATACTATTTTTTTTAGAAATTTTATAATGAATCCAACTAACCTACTAACAAAAATATAATTTTAAGTTGTATGCATGATAATTTAGAACGTATAAAATAATCTGAAAATAATTATTAGAAATATTAACTTTTATTCTTTTTTTTATTACTTTGAATATCAATGACTATATTTTTTTCAGCTTAATTACATTCTTTGGTGTTTGATCTTTCAAACAATATATATTATGTCATTTTTTATTAATAAAAATGTAAAAGTTATGATAAAATTTGTGACTTAGCATAATTTTTTAAATATTCAATATGGCTGCTTTGCAAGCGAAGAGATTAAAGGTGAAATTTTCAAAAACAAAAACAAAATGTAATTTATTTCATAGTTGAACTTGATTAGTTTGTAAACATATTGTAATATCTTGACTTTAATATAAATATAGTAAAAATGAACACCAATCTATAACAGAAATTATCTTTAACTTAACTTTACTGGTAGTTTTTTAAAAAAAATTTGCAAATATATGAGAATATGATAGACTAATTCATTCTAGATTGCTTGCCAACAGACAACAAATATTATAGGTCAAATCTTGAGTTGATAAACTTTAGTATAAATAAGCTTCTAAGTTTATAGAAAACTCAGATATTGGGATATAAATTTGAGAAAAAAATTTGCTGCATATTTTATCCTGCTGTTAGTCATACTTATACATATTTAATTGTATATTTACTTGTCAGTTCAAAACATTTTGAACTGTATGAGAATTATTACTATAAAAAGTATCACTTTCTATACATTCAAAGTATTATAATTATATGCAGAGACACATACACATATAACTTTTAATGTCATTTCTTTTCAAAACTAATTTCTGATTTTGCTAATAATGTAATTTTTTAAATTTATATTTTGATCTTTATGGGATAAGGTGTAGAGTGCAAATATTTCTTTGATCTCAGTGTCACAATATAAATTATCATTTTATGGCAGCAGAACATTAATAATAGATAATTATAATACAGATTATTATAATTCAGAAATTATAATATATTACTTCTAATATTTGTACTTGAAAATTTTTTATGTAGGTTATCAAATGTAAATGTATTAGTTTGAAAGATCAAATTAATTTTTTAAGATATTGATTTAGGAAATGTGTTCATTGTATTATGTTAACATATTTTTTTGTATTATTTAATAATCAATATCTTTTTTAAAACAATTATTATAATTGGAAATTAATCCTGAAAAAATCTTTTTTTTTTTTTGTATTCTAATTTTACTTTGATTCTCATTATATAAAACATATTTTAATCTGTTTTTTTTTTTAAAAAAAAAAAAAAAATGTATTTTAGAAAAAGGAAATTAAATTCTAATTAAATATAGGTAGCATAACTTGAAAATAAAATAATACAATTTGAGCTTAAAAAAATTGTAACTGAGGAAGAAGTTTGCATTCTAATGCAGAAATACACATTTAACATTATAGTTTAGTTTTTCAATTACCCATGTAGTTAAAACTCAACATTTAATGGTCTGATTTTTTTAAAACTAATTGTGTGATTATTATTTCACTCAAAATTTTTAATTAGACATATCTTAATTTCTTATAAATATTATGAAGAATACTTCAAACATATTAGAAAAAACTGTTATGTTGAACAATGATTTAAGTAAAGTGGATTCCTGTAAGAACTATATTTTGTTCTAAACCTTTTTTGTATACATTGTATATTACATATAATAGCTTACATTTTGTTGATAAGCTTTGATTATAATAAAATATATTTATTAAACTGCTATTTTATGTACTTTTCCATATATGTAATTATATAATTGAATATTTGTAAATACAGTAACTAAATAATTAAAAATCTTATCCAAGCTTTCGATTATCATAGTAATCTTTATCAATATATATAAATATTAAAAGCCTAAAGCTAAACTAGTCAATATAATAATCAAAATTACCCCAAATTCACAACTCAACTAGACTAACCAAAAAGATATAAACTCTAAAACACAACCAATGTTTTCACTGCTACAAACAGACTTCTCAAGTATAAAGAACTACAAAATAACATATTTAAACTAAACATTACTCACAATTCGACTTATATCCCATATATCCTTAATATTAAAAAAACTTTTAAACAAGTTAATTATAATAGAATCTTAAATTTTTAATAATAAAGATTATTTACTTTTTTTTTAAATTTTATTTTTCTCAAAGAAGACAACCTTAGCCTCATCAAAATTAATAATGTGGCCTGTATCTTTTTCATGGATATATAAATCAGAACTAAAATATTTATTATTAACCCTTCTTTTATGTACATTTATTCTTTCATTTAAGCTCAAACGACTCCAACCTATATATACTTTCTTATAAAAACAAGGACCAAATATATACTACTCCAGGAATAAGTCTTTCTATCAAAAATGTCCTTCTTATTATTTAATAAATTCTTCAAAGTAATGCCCTTTTCCAAAGGAATTTTCTTATTTCCAAACAAATTACTATTTTTACATATAATTCTATAAGAAGACAATTTAAATGGTAAAGAAATAAAATCATATTTTTCTTTATCCTTTACACTCAAATAATCTTTGTCAATCACTCGAATAATTTTTATAAAATTGATAAGATTATTTGAGTGTTGGCTACTCGGATAAATTTGTTAAAAATATTTTATTTAATAGTAATAATATTTGTAATAATGTAAAGTATAAAAAAAAAATATGATTTTATTTCTTTGCCATTTAAATTGTCTTATTGAATTGTATGTAAAAATAGTAATTTGTTTGGAAACAGAAAATTGCTTGCAAAAGGGGTATTACTTTGAATAATTTATTAAATAATACCAAGGAAATTTTCGATAAAAAGACTACTCCTGGAGTAGTGTTTTTTATCCTTTGTTTTTGTAAAAAGATATACATAGATTAGAGTAGTTTGAGCTTAAATGAAAAAATAAAGTACATAAAAGAATGGTTAGAAATAAATGTCTTAATTCTGTTTTATATATCCATGGAAAAGATACAGGCCACACTATTAATTTTGATATGGCTAAGGTTGTCTTCTTTGAGAAAAATAAAATAAAAAATAAAAATGAAAGCATCTTTATTATTAAACATTTATGATTCTGAAGCAATTAACTTATTTAAAAGTTTTTTTTAATATTAAGGGTGTATGAGATATAAGTGGAATTGGGAGTAAGGGTTAGTTTAAATTTGTTATTTTGTAGTTCTTTATATTTGAGAAGTCTTCTTGTAGCAGTGAAATCATCCATTGTGTTTTAAATGTTTATATTTTTTGGCTAGTATGATTGAGTTCTGAATTTGAGGTAATATTTATTATATATATAAAACATATCATGTACAACAGCTTACACTTTGTTGATAAGCTTTGATTAGAATACATAATATTTACCTGAATTGAAGGTGAAGAAATGCTTTTCAACACGGACTTACATATGGCAGACATAATTTAATAAGTATACCTATGCATTGAAATTAAGATTATTATATATAAACAGAATTAAAGATATTAAGTAGTTATTAACAATAAATTGAGGGACCATATTTCTGTATCTATTTACTGTATATATAACTCATTACATTCATTCAAAAATGAAAATAATAAATAACATATTGTATCATATCTCAGATTATTTATTACACTTAAATATGCAATATCCTTTTTTTAACAACCCCCCAAGTAAATGCAATAGTAACCTTGTTCTCATAAGACATAGCATTTCTAGTTGTTTTCAAGATTTTAAGTCTTTATCATCATGAATAATCATGATCACTTATAGAAAAATGAGATGGGGGGAAAAAATGCTTTCCATATCAATTTGTTAAATTTATTAAATTTAATATTTTAGTTTATATACATTTTTTTGGATGGTATATAGATGAAGTAGTGTATACTGAAGGTACAGTAGAATAAGGTTTTATTTGACTTACAGAAAATATGTATTTTGAAATTTTAATTTTCTTAATAGATTTAATACATGTAAAGATATATTAATGCAAATTTACAGAGACAAAAACTATTAAGAAAAACAGTATTAAAACTTGATATTTTTAAATTTCAGAAACCATCCAATTAATTTAAATTGAAACCTGGAAATTAGTTAAAAATGTTAACAGGCTTTGAAAATCATTCAGATTTGATTGAAATCAATAAGAAAAAGAAAAAACATAGCTGGTTCAAATAAAGCAGCAATTTACCAATAATTTTTTTACTGATACAAGATAAAGAGGCAATATGAAAGGTTTTAAAAGTAATCCCTTAATAAAAATTAAATAGCTAATGAATTTTGTTAAATGGTACAAAAAAAGATAATAATGATATAAGAGAATATAACTAAATTGGCAAGAAAAATTGTAGAAAAAAATAGGTCTTAAAGGGATCAAACAATATCTTATTATTGGAAGAAAATTTGTTTCAGCAATGAGAGGAAAAGATGGATCTATTAGTAAGTAGAGAAATAACATTATGAAATATGTGAAAGAAGAATTATATAATAATAAAGAGGTAAAAAATATCCCCAACAATTACTGGTTTTCTGAATTGCCAAATATTTTAAATTAAAATATGAGTAATGCCATTAAATCTATGAAAAAATGGAAAAATCCAGAAAATTATAAAATAATTATTATTTTATCACAGCTAAAATAAAAATAAAAATATTGGCAAAACTATAACCAATGTCTAAATAATAATGATGTATCAGATGATTGGAAGAATGCAGTAGAAATCCTGGTATTTAACAAATATGATAAAGAAGATAATAAAAATTACAGATCTATCAGTTTTCTATCAGTTCTGCATAAAGTCTTTGCCAAGATATTTATAACTCATCTGTAGTAAACTTTTGATTCTAACTAATCAAATGAACAAGATGGATTTAAAAATGGTGTTAAGACATTAAATCACATCCAGTCATTGAAAGAAATTATAGAAAGGATCAATGAATATGAGCCAACATTATGCCTTCACAAAAATTGTAGATTACAGAGGCATTTTTAAATATTTTATGAGCATTTTTACAGCAATCAAAATGATGACTCATCAAGATATAGACCCAAAATATTGCCATATTCTGAAAAATATTTATCAACATGTAACAGCAAAGATTTGAATACATGGAGATACTAAAAAGATTAAAATTAAAAAGGAAGTATGACAGGATGATTCCATATTTTCAAAACTTTTATCAACAGTGTTACAAGAAATATTTTATATTTTTAAAAGGGAAAGATATTGATATAAAAGTAATGGAAATTCTTTAAATCATTTTGAATTTGTGGAGAATATGGTTATTTATTTATTTATTTTTTGATAAAAAAATAACCATATCATTCACAAATTCAAAATGATTTAAAGAATTTCCATTTACTTTATTTTTGCTAAGAATGCTTCAAAGTTTTTGGAAATATTGCTAGTTTTACCAGATAAAATTTAAAAAGTAGGAATGAAGATAAATATTAAAAAGAATAAATTAAGGTTCAATGGATATTCTTTAGAAGAATAAAATTAAGATTGATAATCATGAATTAAAAGTTAACAACTATAAATACTTTGTCAGATTATTATTATATTTAGAAACATAATATATGGAATTAATCATAGAATTCAGGTTAATTGGAGTGCTTTTGATGCAAATAATTTAGTATTAAAAAAAAATGTCAGTGGATTTGAAAAATGTTTTTAATATGTTTTACTAATTCTTATTTATGAATTTGAAACTAGAAGACTTAATAGAACAAATACAGAGATTTCAAACTACTCCATGAAGAATGGAGAGATGCTTGTCAAAAAAAGAATAGATTGAAATTGAAATATATGGGTGAGAGAACAAACATGTCACTTATATCACTGAAAGAATTAAGAGACTAAAATGAAACTAGACTGGACATGTTGTTAATAGATGAAAATGGATAGTTGAAATTTTAAATTAGAAAATTTTAAATGACTTAGAAAGAGACCATATGTGAGATGGGTATGTCACTGGTGTGATGAGAAGAAGAGATGATATGAATTGGAGTAATTTAGATTGAACTTGGAGAAACTTTCATGTTGCAGTGGATTGATGATGTTACATCTTCACAACACCCATCTCTTTATCTCATAATCGAGTTCATCAAAGTTTATGACTGTCTTCATTATTAACATCCATCTTTTTTTTCATTTTATACATTTTAATGACGTAAAAAGCTTATTAAAATTTGTAGTATATTTCTAAATACTAAAATTAATTGGTAAGGAAGTGACAAGTAATCACAGCAATATATTATGTTAATGCTTGGTCAGATTATTATATTGCCTAATTACCGCAGTCTTTTTTTAATGAAAGAATTTATATCTATTCTTTTCTCTTTAATATTTTCCACCAATATCTTCTTTATTATTTCTTTATCTGTGATAATATTCAATGTACTTCTTTTCCTTTTCTTAAATTTTTATTAAATATTTTACTCATTCTTCAATTTTTTTTTTATCTAGCCAATTTTTTAACACTCTTTTGCAAATACTTCTAAGTGGTAGTTTTTTTTTACTCCTTGTGCAACAATAATATTTTATTATAAAGTTCATCATTGTAATCATTAACAATAGTTCTTTAACAAAATTGCTTACACAAACATTTAAATTTTAATATATTTAAATTTAAATAGTACCTTTTCAATTCAATTGCAGACTATTTCCTACTGTTCTTGTTTATCACTAAATTATTACAATACAATCGATCATCATCATTAGATGCAGTTTAGTGATTTAATAATAAAATAAGCATTAAAAATAGCAAAGTTTGGATTTTTTTTTTTTTTGTAAATTATTATCAAAAACTATTTAGCCATTTTTTTGTCAACTATCTTTCTAAATTAATAAAGTATTCTTAATCTAGTTTTCTTTTGTTTGCCAAATTCTAATACTCCAACAAAAATTATGATGGATATTTTGAATTTTCACAATTGCAGGTTTTTAGCATTTAAAAATAATTTGAATTTATATTAAATAACACTTTTTTAAAAAATTAAATTTAAATGTTAATATACATTTTTTAAAAATAACTAAGACAATTCAGTTAATAAATTGATATATATATATTGTAACGATCCGGAGAATGCTAGACTTACGTAAATTGCACTACAGGGCGCCATCTAGGCATTTGAACCTAGAAAAATTTATAAAATAGGCAGATACGCAAGTCAAAAACAAAAAAAAAATTTTTTTTTCTTATTTTTTTGATTCCGGTCGTTAGCCCAAGTCACTAGCTCAGTGAGTAGCAGAGATAATAAAATATAACTTAATTTTATATCTTAAATATAAAAGATTAAAAGCCACTACCAGAAATTTACACATAAAATATTTATTTATGCACATATAAAATCATTCTAAATTCGAGGAATAGGTTTAACATTTTTTTAGATTTTTATATTACTCTTTATTTTTCCATTTACATAAATTTCAATGATTTTAATTTTTTTTTACTTAGATTGTCAAGTATGAATAGACTACATAGATCTGCATTTGAAAATAAGCATTCTATCCCTATTTAACCCTAGGCTAAAATTCGCAGTCAAACTGGCATCAATCCATCCGATACATTTATGTATTCAATGTAGCATGAAAATACAACAGCACAAAGATACTATACTGTCAGGAATGGACATCTGAACAATATAGTTTAAGAAAACATTGACTCTTGTCTAATACAGGAATATGACGTCTGTATAGCAAGAAGAACAATAAAATAAAAACTCCATAGGAAGGGACCGCGATCCTTTTTGCCGACTTACAATCCCATCCATAGGCAAAGGGTTGGTGCGGTGTATACAGCGATTCTGCATGTAGCGAAACTCATACTACATCTACTAATTACACAAATATATCCAATCCATTGACCCAATTCAACAACGACACAAATAACCTAAGATTACCCTCCCCTAATATAACTTTACAAATCTATATAGCCATTCACGCCCGACTTAAGTTTAACATTTAGATACGTTCGCACAAATGAGTTTAAAAATGTTGGGTATAGATCGATTACATAGATTCCACGGTCAAAAACATTTCAAAATAAACATAAACGATCAAAATACAAAATTATTGATACCGACAATCGCAGAAGGAAACTTATAAGTAACCCAATAGTATTCACCATAAGATACTTGCGTTGTCACCAATAACTTAAAAGACATCCGAATAAATACATTTTAGATACTCACCGTAAGGTATCATTATTTATCGAATGTCTATATATTTTGATCAAATATGAAAACCAAAATATAATTAACCGCAAACGAATCCATGCAAGTGTCTATAAACAACTTAAATTTCATGCATTTAAATAATCTTTACAATAAGAAAAAAAAAATAATGGAAAAGATGTTTATCAATCGGAAAACATATAAAATTAAACATTATTAATTTGATTTAAAAACTTACAAAAGTCAGATAAGAGTCCGTTTTAACTTTTAAGTTGGCTTGTTTATCAATTTATAAAACTTGACGAAAGTTCTTAATTGATTTTGATAATTGTTCATTTCATATAGTCCATGTTCCCGTTGGCAATTCCCACGGCGTCTCCATTGGAAGAAAATGTTCTGGAGGTAGCATTAGCTGGTTCCATTCTGGTATCACAGTCTTTTCATTTTATTTTTTTTTTAAAACAAACAAACAAAAAAAAATGAGAGAGAACGGCAAGTGCGTCTTACCGTTGTCATCAAATCAAGTTGGAAAAACTCTCTGACTGGAACTCAATATTTTTTTCTTTTTATAGTCCTCCTATGGATTCCATGAACAAAAACGTCACTGTTCTGTTTTTTCGTTATGGTCCGGGCCTTTATTTGGCTTCCATTGGTCAAGCTAAAATCCCTTTTTTCTCTTATCTACTTTCCATCTGACTTTTTAATTAAACAGCTTTTAGATAATTAATAAACAATCATTTCCATTTATAGATTACAGGAATTAATTAATACCTGTTTTTATTTTAACTTACGTTATTTTTTTATTAAAATACTTTTATAAATCTTTTTTTTTATAAAAAATACATTCAAATACCTTTTTTTTATTTATTAAAAAAAATTTTTTTTAAAGTTTAGCATCTGTGCGAATGTAT
Source organism: Epiperipatus broadwayi (assembly GCA_028023455.1). Classification (NCBI taxonomy): domain Eukaryota; kingdom Metazoa; phylum Onychophora; class Udeonychophora; order Euonychophora; family Peripatidae; genus Epiperipatus; species Epiperipatus broadwayi. The sequence goes on along the minus strand of JAQFVV010012602.1, from coordinate 1,544,500 downwards.
ATAAGTATAACAAACATTTTTAATTTTAGCGTTTAGTTTTTTACTTTTATTTGCGAACTTTTAAGTTTTTATTTTAAATTAATGTAACGACATATTTATATATCGTTACAATATATATATAAAATAGAATTAAATAAAGACATGATTATGTAAATATCAGTAAATTAAAAAGTCTAATTAATCAATTAAGCACTTATTGTTTTTAATATTCTCAGCAGTTCAGTGCAAAACTCTGAGCTAAAGATGCCAAGAGTCAAATAAATTCTAAAAAATCTTAATGAGATCAATTGAATGGGAATTATTGTATTCAATCTGCCACTATTGATCTCAAGCATCACACGACTATCTGATTGGCCAAGCAATCATACAATTATGTATTCTTATCAATTTTATTTTAGTAAAGCAGAGCCTTCTCAAGACACAAAGAAAGAGAGTTGAGAAGAATATATAGATGTCATTTATCATGAAGATTGCAACAGTTTTACAAATATTTTTTTTGTGAAGATAAAAGATAGAGAATTATATATATATTGTAACCAGTTGGATTATATAACACACAATAATATTGTGTGTGTATATATATATGTAAAATAAAGGAAAAGTAGAAATAAACACAGTCAATAAATTCTTGTAGATATTTTTCTATATTTCCTAAAATAAAATAATAATAAGTAAAGGGTTAAATAACTCTGGGTTTAAAATAAAATTTCATTATGGAATAAATATTTTAAAAAGGTCTAATAAATATTATTTGTCACTCTGATTTTGAAATTTAAAAATAAGAATGTTTTCTGATAATTGTAAAAATGTCTATTTTTGAAATCTTTTAATTAATTTGTAAATTTCTATTATCAAAGTAAAAACACATATAGATCACACCTTTGGTCAAATTCCAAAGGATTAAAGTTAATTGAAAGCAGTCACTATGTTTTTACCACCTGACCTAACCAAGATTATAAAAAGACGAATAAAAATATCAGTTAGTTTTTGCTTGTAGTTTTGTAAGAGTAGGCCAGAAAGGTTTGGTTTTAATATTTTAAGCAGTGGCCAAGTAGGCCAACTACAAAGTTTTGCTTTCATATTTTTGAAACACATTAGCAGAAGAACTAACTGTAAAGTTGGCTAAAATATTTTGTGAAGAGTTGATAACTGTAGCAGAGAATGGCCACAGTAAAGCTAGCTGTAGAGATGGCTGGCAGAATAGCTACCATGAACTGATGTAACTGAAGGCAGGACAATAGTTCCAGGAACTGCTACTATTTTCCTTCACAGGAGTTTTGATTTATTTGAAGCTGGGTCATTTCTGAATCAATAGTCTGAACAAATGAAAACAAAATAGTTTGCTAACCTGAAGCTTACCAAATCCAAATTTAGGGCACCAACTGCTGAAGGGAGAAAGCCAACCATACCTGAATTATATACTTTTACCTGATGATGACATTTGCCTGCATTGACAAAAAAACAGTTTGCCCTAGAAAAACACTCGCTGAATAAATGTAGTTATATGTATGCAGCTGTGTCTATATGCAGAGAAGCACAGATAAACATATATACAGTGAGTTGTAGTTTTTTTTAATATTACTTAAAGTAAAATTTGCTTGAGTCAAATATCTAAAAGAGAGATGATTTGCTATGTATATTTTGCAAAGAAATAATTTTCATATTCATTAAAAGAAGCATATATAATTTAAATGCAAGCACAATTTTGTTTGAATTAAAATTGAAAAATTGACTATATTTTTTTAAGGAAAAAAAAGAGAACTTATAAACTGAAACTAATTTTAAATTATATCCATATTTTGTTTATACACACACATATATAAAATTTAATCATTTTTTTTAATAATTATTTTATGTTAATTGAAATGTTTTCATTGTATATTATGAAATGCATGTCTGTGTACAGATATATGTATGCATTTATAGATACTTATTAGGAAATATTGTAAATCAATGTAAAAACTTTAGTAGTGTATATAATTTTGTATACTTTTCAAAATCAGAACCCTTACCCTATAAGATCTTAATTTCATTTTTTTTTGTTAATAATAAACATGTACTTAATTGTTAAAAATTGTATTAAATCATCATTTGTTGGTCACATACAGTAATAGAGCTTATGTTCTCTGAGTTAGATTCATGCATGAGATGAATATATGAATGGGGATGTGTATTTAGTGCTTTGGGTCATCCTGAGATGATTAATCATCATCCTGGTTGGTGCAAAAGAGAATACACTTTAAAGCCCATGCACTACCTTTAATTTTAGTTTAGTCTCATTAAAAATTTAACTTTATAGTTGGCCAGCGCATTAATGGTACTTAAGCGGCCAGAGTATTAATGATGATCAGCATGTTTTAATGTCCCAGCATTATTGTTTGATTATTATGTATTCTACTGGATGGGCATTAAGTTGGTGCATCCAAGTGATGTTTAAATAATTGCCCAAGGTGGCAAAGGCTCAATAGTTACCTTGGTCTACAGAAGACCCATTTCCAATCCAGTCACAAGATTGACTGCTGAATTTTTTATTGTTCAAATCCAACCACAAGATGGACTGTTGATTTATGATTCTGATGTAGTTTAGTTGTTGACCATTCAGAATGAATGGTTATTATTTTGAGTATACTTTATAATGCTGGTGGATGGTTAATTATGCTTGTAGTTGCTCTTCTGATCTCTCACAGGTTTTAGATCTCATGCTCCCCCTCAAACATATCTTACTTAAATATAATAGTTATTGATATTTCATTTTTATATACTGGGAGTGATGATGATGACTATGATCAATCTCCTTTTTTGCATCTCCTTTTCCATCACTCCACCCCATCCATTACAAGATATATATATATATGTCTTTAATTGGTAGTTTGCTTAATTATATCATAATTAAGATGGCCAATATAAATAAGTGCATGGAAATTTGTTATAATTTTGTTTATATATATTAAAATTAATTGTTATTATTTTCATTTAATATTTGTTAAGATTTTACTACATTAACGCTTAAATAAATTAATATATATATGTGCTCTGCGCACAGGTAATGAAGCTATTAATAAATTGTGTACAAAATTACATGCCCCCAAAGAAATTGTATGGCAACATATTATGGAGAGACCAAAACTAACATTGCCACCAGAGTAGTTCAACACCGTTACCTTTACAATAAAACCAAAACAAAGTATGAAGGTAATTCGATTTTTGTCGAACACGAGAGAAACACTGGACATGCTTTTCTACCTACCACAGCCAGTATTGTTTGCTCTGAAACAAACAACACCAAACGTAAAGTTAGGGAAGCTTACTTCATTGCGGCTGACCCATCGGCAATCAACAGAAGAGAGTCCTGCTATTCCCTATCTCGTAAATGGTCCACGTAACATCTGCACATAAGTTTGCATAAAATTTGCATAGTTTTACAGTTATTAACAGAATAACTCGCCATGAATATGGGACTGTAGACTGTCCTGAAAGTGCTTGGCAGTAAAATTTTGATAATTTCATGACAATTTATTAATAGCTTCATTACCTGTGCACAGAGCACATATATATATATATTTGTATAATTTTTCTACATTAAATGGAATTTTAAAAATGTATGACAGAAAGTAAAAAGCTTACTGTTTAATTATTCATTATTTTTTCAGTAAAATCACAGGGAAGATTTGAGAATTAATAATGGACTTCCCAGATTAAAAGTATTGCATCTATATTTAAAAGTTACTTCATTTTACGTATTTTAATTTAACTAATACATTTCATATGCATATTTTTAATACTTATGTTTGGTTTTATTTTCATTCATATTTGTTACTAATTTTATACTTATTCACGATATTGATTAATTCATCCCACATATCAGCAGGCACAACCATATCATCAGTAAACATTTTCCTACTTAATTACGATTTATTTCATTGGCATTTTGTTTTTTCATTCTTAAAATTACATTACATAATATTGTTCATTCCCCTTAAAATTAATCAGATGCCTGTTTTTAATTTAATCTTCTGAAGAGGGGCAATTTAAATTAAGATATGATATTTATTGATGTCACAATTTTCCTGGCTTTAATTTTACTTTAAAGACTGACTGAAGTGGTTGATTAAAATTTATTTTTATGAAAAAAGATTTAATATTCTTTCATTATTAAATTGTTGTACCAATGAAAACTTTATTCAAATTTTAACAGTTTCTTTTATTATACTACTATCTGCTGAAATTCATTGTTCCTGATACTTTTAAATGTTTGTGTTGTTTATATCATCATTGTCTGTATATATTTTGTGAATTTTAGTAAATTGATTAAATTCTACTCTTTAATAAAATTCTGATAGCAATTTCTTTTACAGAATATTAACTACATACATGTTTTGACAATTGTATCACTGGCGTTCACAATGTCACATGTACCAAGCAAAATTAAAATGGTAAATTATATAAGTGACTGCATCAATAAATTTATTAATATCTCAAATAAATTGCTGCTTGTTCTGAAGCTCAATTATTTTTCTGTTAACCACAGCAAATTCATAGCATGATAACCAAGCTACTGGCTAAAATGTCTGCATCACAATTTGAAGAATATGTATTAAAATTGTAAATACAGATATCTGTGCATTTTTAATACACACATCTATATGTATCATCATTATTTTTAACCATTATTGATCCACTTCAGGAAGGTCTCTTCAAGTTAAGCCAATTTCTCTGATCCATATAGCATTTTTTCTCCACATTTCACCAACAAGCTTCCTTATTTTATCCATCCATTTCACAGGTGATCTCTTTCTAAATCTTTTAAAATCTTTTGTATTCATCTTAAAACTTTAGCTGTCCAACTATGACCATCTCTTTTAACAAAATATCCAATCCAGCTTGATATCAGTAATGTCTTTTTGCTTTCTCACCCAAGTTTTTCATTTTCAATCTCTTCTTGTTACTCCTAACACATATTTTTCCATATTTTCTTGCCATCTGGAATCTCTACATTATACTTCTCTTAAGTATCCAAGTCTCAAATATGTATACTATACATATTTGTTGGAAGTGTATATAATTCACATACATAAGTAGGTGTGTAATGTATATGCACTGTGAACTAAAAAATTTAAACATAGAACATTAAAATTTTCTTTTTTATTTATTTATTTTTAATTTAATATTTTTCTTAATCAAAGATAGTTGAAAATATTAATATGGAGATTACTAATGCAGGGAGACTACTGCATCTCACAAAAAGTATCTCTAGAAAATGTAACTCCATACTTCAAAAATCGATTCTTAACAAAATGTAAGAAAGCATGAAATAATTCTAAGAATAAACATTTTGTTTAAGAAAATCCCATTCTAAGTGCATTTATGATTGATATTTTGTTTTTTAAGGGTCAATAAAGAAATTAGTACATTTATAAACAAAATATAATTTACCAATATTTATGGATAGAAAAAAGCATATTATTTTAGGAGGAAACATTTCATAATATCAAAAGTGATAATTCTAAATGCATAGGATTGTACTTAAACTCAGTATATCTTTTTTTATGGAATAAATAAACATTATATCTATCATTATAAAAAAAAAACTGAATCTATTATTACTTCTCTTTTGTGTAGAATTTTTCATAAATGTCTAATGCTAATTTACATTTTTGAATAAATTAATATAATGTCAGTGTTAGATAATATTTATTTCTTGAAACATTAATAAAAAATGGTTCAAACATTAAGCTGAAAATAGTAAAGAAATATTTCCTTTACTTATTTAGTTCAGAAAAATAAAAGATTTTTAAAGAAAAGAAATTTCATAGAATGTTATATTGATTATAATAGGTGTGATGATCAGTTATTTATTTTCGAACTAAGAATAGCTATCTAATGTGCATTAATTATAAAAAGTTAGTAAATTTATGTATAAAAAATGCAGAGTTTGAAAAAAATTATAAATTATTAATGGTTATAACAACAATTAGATGAATTAGAACAGATGTGCTTGTAAACAATCTTCGTTAACCTTGAGGAAATCATTAAAGCTAACCAAATAATTATTAATATTAAACTTTTATCTGGCGTAAATACAAATTTTATTCACTTTTAATTACAATAAACATGTTTATATCTTTTAACATGTTCATCATTTTTATTAATATGCTAATGGGAAATCGACCTAAACAAATTTTGATGAGTTGTTTTTTTTAAAATTTGAAACTTTAAAAGAACAGAAAAAAGGCAACAGGTTTTATTGTTATTATTTTTTAAATTCTTCTACTAGAACATGACCCTAACGTGTCAGTTTAAATTGATGTCTTTATACTGTACAACATTTTAAATCTTTTTGCTTATCAAAATCTCTTGGTATTGGTTTTAGTTATAAAACAAATTGCTAGCATAGTTATTATTGATTACAATAATTACATTTCTTTTTTTTTAAAGGCAGAATTATTATTTAGTTTTTATGGGATCAAATTATAATTAAATTTAATGTAATTTGCTATATAATGATAATTCATATGATTTTGGATAATTGGTTTAAAAAAAGTGAATAAATTAGTTTGTTTTTATTTTAAAGGTATTTTTGTTCTCATTAGTGCTTTGAATTAATTGCATATAATTGATTTATAAATGAAACTTTATATTTAAAGTTTGAAGCAAAAAAAAAAAAGACTACTATATTCATTAAGTATATGTTTGCTTTAACTTTTGAGAGGAAACTAAGTAACAAAGAATTTTAAAATGCATCCAGTTCAGAACTATCTGTTTAGGTAAAACAGTAATAATATGTATGAATGTTTATAAAATATACATTAATATAAGACCTTTAACTGGCTCCATATGCAACTAACTGATATATTAAAGCATACATATTTTTGTATAAAATTATTTTAATTTATTACTTACCGTCATAATAGTTTATTTATAAGCTGGAAGTGTGTAGATATTATATATATATGCTGCATGTTTTGTAATTAAAATAAATTAGTTTGCTATAATTTATTATGTTATATATATTATTGTCCTTACTGTAGTTGATCTTTTTTTATTAACAATTACACATAATAATAAAAAAGGTCATTGTAATACCAATAAAGAAAACAAGTCAAGATAGAAAGATAAAAAATAAAAGTTCAAAATTAATTTTGTGATGACTACACGAACCAATTCTATATATGCTGGTCTATTATTTTGTTCATTTGACATTTTCCATTGCTGTCTTTTAAACTTCTGCATCAAACGTTGCATTTTTAAGACTTCAGAATCTATCCTAATTCTGTCCTAAGTTATATGTTTTTAAGTGAAAGCATTTAACAGTATACTTTCATAATATTTACTAAGGCTGTAACCTTAGGAATAAGTGTCTTAAAAATTCGAAGGTAGGGACCTCTACAGGTCTTAGCCACAAGCTTACGCTTGGAAGAAAAGAGGGTAAACCTTCTTTACTTCAACCTACTTTTATATATGAATAGGTGAAGCATTATACTTTAGGGATATTTTGATTATATAAATGGGGTTTACTTTTTCAAAGAAGGATTGACTTCCACTTTAAAATGCTCTTTTTGTTAGGAAATTTGTTAGCATTTATTTATTCATTGCACACCCACACTACAACACAGATGTCTTTATAGTTGTAGATTCAATACTTTTGCATCTAATTAACTGAATAATGCAAGTTGTTCTTATAATCTTGCCATTGAATTTTTAGAATCTTAAAGTTTCATGAATGAATTTTTTCCCGTGATGTCTGCTAATTTGTTACAAAAATTTATAGCATCCGAATCTGAATAACAATTTGTGATTTTAAAAAAAATGCATAAGGTCATGCAGCAGAATGAAAAAATTTTAAGTAAATAGTATAATGCTACTTAGATGACTAATAAAAAGACATTTGATAAAAAAAAATTAAATTGTATATCCGAAATTAAAGATTATATAATTATATCTATCTGATAAAGAATAATTTGCAATCATTTGTATGTATATTTATTAAAAAATATAGTTGTTAACCAATGCATGTTAAAAATATGATGCTAACAGGATGAGTTATTATATATATATATATATATATAAACATTTAATCAATCGAATTATGAATAAATCTAAATAATGGACAGCATGTTTGTATACAATTTAATTACATATTAGATCGATTTTCGTTCACGTATTAACCTGTTCAAGATGTTATTTTTAAAATTAATCATGTGACAATAAATAATTAATAATGTGACAATAAAGAAAAGATGAATAACAGAATGTATAATGGATGTATATATATATATAAGTAATAATAATACCAATTTTTTATTTTTCCATGAGTTTATTTTTAGCGATGATCACTAGAGAGTGTATATAGCTATAGAATATTTATTGTCACATGATTAATTTTAAAAATGACATCTTGAAAAGATTCATATGTGAATGAAAATCGATTTGATATGTAATTAAATTGTATATAAACAAGTTGTCTAATAGACCAACTGATTAAAAGTTTCTAAAAAAAATTTTGGCCAGACAAGATTAGGCATATATTTAATGAAAAATGACTATAAGAAATGAGAGAGATATATATTCTTTCAGAGAGGTATAGCATTGTGATCACAGGCTCTTATTTTTTGTGGTTAATGTATATAGGAATATTACAGTAATGTTTCTAAAACAGTAATACTATTTAAATGCTTTACAGTTGTTTTATCATTTTACTGTTCATAAATTTTTGTTTTATCTCGGAATGAAGAAAATTGACAAGAAACTTGTAAATTGTCAATATCTGTTTTTTAGACATTTTATTTGTAAAAATTATTAACAATTTGTTAGAGACTGGATATGATCTCCATAGTAATGTTTTGAGTTTTTGACTTCTGTTTAAGTTGTATAGTCTTTTACAAAAATCTTTATAGTCTTTATCATTGTATAAAAATCATACAATTCTTATTTTTCTACCATTTCAACTCTAGCAAAATTAGGAGTATTATCTGTATCCAGAAACTATGATATGAAAACTGATGTAACTAATCTTTGAAACTACTTTTATTTTTCCTAATTTTTTGGCTGATAAGTCCATTTATTTGTCCCCTCTACAGATTTTAACAAGATTAAGCATTCTCATACATATATGTCAATTATACATAATTTTTATATTTAAAAAGAGTCACATTGTTTTTTACTCATGTAAATTTAAAAAGTAATCAGCTAATTTTGTCAGTAATCTCTCAAAATTATGACAGAATTGTTTTGAAACTGAAATAATTATTTTTTCTATTTCATTTTTTTAACAATGTTATCAGTACATAAAGCTACATTAATAATAATATATATAGTTTTTAATGAATGGGCATTTTATTTGTATTGTATATATATTATAATTATTAGTAGCAGAATATTTTTAATATTGGATTTTTTTTTTTTTTTTAAATCAATCCAAAAGTCATTGGTCTTTTGATTAAAAAAAAAAAAAGAATGTTACAGAAATATAAATAAAACAATGGTGTCAATAAAAGTTTGATTATCTATTATGCATATAATCTTTATGAAAACAAATGAAGGACTTAGTTGTTAATATATTCCAATTATATAATAGATTCAGTTTTTATGACAAACTTTATATCAAAATGATGGAGATTAGAGATTAACAGGAAAAACTATAATGTAACATAACAATAATATTTATTTTTAGATTTGTGATGATGTCATTATTATAGTAATTAAAGATTGGACTATTTCTATCATCTAATATTAAATGTTGAATGTTGTTTTAGAAAAATTCAAACTTTATTTAAACTTATCAAATACATGCAATGGTTTTAGGACACAAATTATTACAGCGGTTCTTAGTCTTTTCAGAATCATGGAACATTTACAATTTTACAAGATTTTTGCAAAACACAGTCATAAAATAAAACAGTATATATATATATATTATATTGCATAATATATTAAAAATCACATATATAACAGTATACATATCTGTCACTAGCAAATAACAATCAGTAAATGAAATTTTTAAAAAAAAATTGGCACAATTTTTTTAACAGAATATTTGGGCTTGATGACTTTTACAAATGTTTTCAATATCTGGTCTTATAGTTGAAATAGCTACTCTCATTTCTTCTTCTATATCTGTCAGTCTTTCACATTTTTTTATCTTAATATTCGTTAATGTTGAAAAACCAAACTTACATAAATAAGATGTTGAAAATTGTAATAAAATTTTAATCACTTTTTCAGAAATAGTTTTAAATTCTGTTTGAACAAAAATCCAAAATTCTTCAACTGTTATTTTGGAAAATTTGATTTTGAGAGTACCATCCATTGAAAATATAATGAATTCTTCATCTTTTTGTAATAAAAACTCATAACTTGCTGTGTTGACTGCAGAAAATGGATTTCATATCCAATCATAATTTTTGATATTCAATGCAAGAATAACAAGAAGGGGTCTAAAATAAAATATATGAATTGGAAAACAAACAAGTTGTTACTGCCACTATTGAAATAATTAAGAGAATGGGTTAAAGTTGGGCTGCACACATTTCTAGAAGAGATGATAGTAGATGGACTGTTGAAATATTAAATTAGATTGCAAGAGTTTTACAAAATCTAGAAAGAGATCATATGTGAGTTCGATAAAATAAGATAGTTTTCTGGGGTGATGTGGAAAAGAGAGGCTAGAGATCAAAGAAAACAGATTATACTTAGATCTTTATCCTGGAGTGGATTAATAATGGTTCAAAATAATGATATAAATCATAAAAGTTATCCTAGAAATAAAATAAATTCTAAGTTAACTGATATTATGAGAGCTATGAAAAATAAAAAAAAATCTTGATAGAGCTACTTATTTAAATTGATATCCTAGTGATTATATTTCTTGTAAGACTTTCTTTAATTTTAAATCTCATAAAGATAATTTTCCTTTCACCCACTTTGGCTACAATGCGGTGTTGTAATGTAGATACTATTAAGCAATTTCTGATCCCATTTATGAAAAATTCTTTGTTTTTTATTATAATTAAGATTACAAATTTGAGTTTTTTTAAACATTATAATTACTATTTACAATAAGTATTACAATATTTATATAAAAAAGTAGAAAATATATAACCATAGATTGCAAAAAATGGAGCTTCTCTTTAGAATCAGTTGGTTGATTTCTTTTAAAAAAAAATAATAATCTATTATTATAATAAATGCATTTGATTTTTTTATGGAATACATTATTTACAATAAATATTATAATTTTATATAAAAAATATAACAATAGACTACAAAAAATGATGAAGTAAAAATTAAGTTTTGACTACAGCAATATGAGATTCCGATAAACCTCTAAAAAATGGGATGAGAGCAAAATTCAAACTAATTTGATTTTTTCAACTAAAGATACACCTAGAAAGATAAGGTAGAAACCTGTTTAATTTAGACAATTCTGTAATATTAAGTCATATGACTATTTATTTATAGCTGTATCACATACTATCTGTATTTTTGATTTTACAAAAAGTATCATTGATAACATTTCAAAATTATTTAAAGATTATAATAATTGTTCTTCCATTTTCCATCTCTTCTACTTTTAATAAAATTAATGTTTCTGTTTTAAATGAAAATTGTGTTTTTGATAGTTTATATATTGAAAGTATGTATCAATCAGTTGATGGATGAATACTTAATTGCTGAAATCTTTTTATAATTGTTTTATAAAGATGAAATGATTTACATTTTTATTAATCTCCAGAAATTCTAAAACACTAACTTCAAATGTGTATACAAGTATACCAAAATTTATATAAAAGTTTCATTAGATACTAATCTAGAATCCCCATATCAGTTATGTGAAATTATGAGATGGGAAAAAGTAGCAAAGAAGGAAAATATTTAATAAAAATTTCTTTTTAAAAAAAATCTACATTTGGTGCTTGAATAACAGGATGCCTTGCTAAAAGCCAGTAGAAAAGGGTCAAATGCCTTTGATATTTCCAATTCCTGCCTATATATTTGATGATTATCATTTCACATGCATTTAGAAGTTTCCTCGATATCTTTTCACAAAAATCCCATTTATAAATGTTTTTTTTTTTCAAAATTTTGATGTTATATTTTGTGAAGTTAATTTTTAAAAAACAATGAGAAAAAAAATTTATTCCTTTATAAAATAAGCCATTTTATCACAAGTATACCAAAACTCCTTGAGAGGAGTTGTTTACAATTTTAGTAGACCAATGAAAATTTTCCTAGAAAATTTGCATCATCCTACAAGCTATAAAGATAATTCACTTAGTATGAAGAAATCATCGCGTGGAGCAAATTTGTTCATTAAGCAGGTTAAGCTTCACTGATTACAGGATCTAGAATAAAAAACCTTTTATAAAAGAAATTTTTTAAAAAACAAAAATTTCTCAGCATTAATAAAATTCCTTTTTTTTTTGTTTTATGCACGCATATTTTTCTTTTTTTAGAGCTTTTAGAGAAAATAGGTTTATTGGCTGGGTAAAAACAATTATAATAATATTGATTTTGCATGTACAGTATAAGATGCAAATGTATGAATGTTTAGATAAATGGCACACATTATGTCATGTTTCAACCGATGAGAATAAACTAAAGGATTCCATCATTATATGTAACTTAAATACTTATGATTATAATATTCTTTTGTCTATTTCACTTACCCAAAGATTTTACTTGAATTTTATAAAAGCTTTCATGTAACAACATTTATTTATAAAACTATTTGTAACAGCTTTGTGAATTGAATGTTAAAAGTTGATGACAGCCATTTAAACTATTAATGTCACTTGCTTATTATTATTATTATTATTATTTATTAGTGATGTAAACAAAAATGGATGATTTTTCATTTTATAAATTGCATTAGTTATTTCATTTGTTCACTCATATCATATCAATTTAACAGTATTATTATTATTATTATTATTATTATTATTATTATTATTATTATTATTATTATTATTATTATTATTATTTTACACTCTGAGATCATTAATCATTTACTATTTTTCATTTTAATTATATCTGAAATTAATAAAAAATACCCTTTAACTTTAAATATATATTATTGTACAACACTGTTTTTGGTTAGTGTTTACAAAGAATTTCACAAAACTTGTAGTAAATAATTTCATTCCATAAAATTTAAATAGAATTTTAAAAGTATTAACATATAAATTCATCCTAGTGAAAACTGGCATCTGAACCTAAAGAACATCCCTTTTGTCCATATATACTGTTATAATATTCAATATAATTTATTCAAATTTTGTACATTTTTTTAAATCACTGGCAATGCAATATGAAATTAAAAAGTTTTAGATAGATTCCCTAGTTTCTTAATCTGTTTAGTGAAAACTTCTGATTACATTTTGAATGGAAGCTAGTAAGTCTAATACTAAATATTTCTTCATATTTGAATATTTTATTTTTACATTAAACTTTTTTATATAATATATTGATAATCATAACATCATTTATTACAAATGTAAGCGTTTAAGTGATATATATTTTCCAAGTTAATATTTGATGTTTTAAAAATAAAATAAATTTTTAAAAAGAATTCTTATTTGCAACAATGGAGCTTGGTATCATTAGATAAATTTACCTATTCAAAAAGTTATTAGAACAAAATATTAGACAGTTATTGGGAAAATTTTCCTATTCAAAATTATTAGATATTTTAACTCTATGTTATTAAAATCAAGACAAATTTGATGTTAGTTATCTCAAATATATATATATTTTGAAACAAACTATTATTTATTGTTATTAAAATATACAAAGTAATTATTTTATGATTTGACAAAAATGAACTATATTTAGCAAGTAGAAAACATCTGCATTGGTATATCCTTTTTAAGAGTTGTCTTTTTAAAAATAAATGTTTTCAAAGTTTAGTTTTAAAAAAACTTTTACAAAAATATTGCATCATAATCTTCAATTTGTAAAAAAAAAATATACTGAAAATTATAATTTTTCTCTGGAATTCATTATTTCTCCATAGGTTAAAATACCCTCAGCTAATCAAAAATTTTCACTTCTATTGACTTCTAGGACACCTCCCTCATGGTAGTGCAATACAATAGAATAGAATAGAGTACTGTCAATCATACAAAATATCCATATAATGCTAATATCTTCAGAATTTTTCCAATTAATATATTAAAATTGTTATTTAAAACTTCTTAAGACAACGTAGAGAAGATAGTCATCACAGTGCTATCTAAACTCAAAATCTACAAGAAGCTGAACTCAAACTGTTAAATCCAAAGGAGTTAGAGGATGAAATTTCAAATATGTTTATATCACTTCAATAAGTTTTCAATAATATGTGAGAGTGGTATATATACATATACATTTTTTAAAAAGAACTTTACTTTATTGAAATAAAAACAAATCTGGATTATAAAAAATTCCTTTTTAAAAAGTATATGATGTTTTTTTTTATAATTTGACCATAAAATTAATATTTTTAAAATGTTTTCCAAATAAACAAAAATATATAGTAAACTGTTTCTTCAACAGAAATTGGGATTTTATATTTTGCTTCAAATAAAAGCATGTGGGGAGGGAGGTCAAGAAATTAATTTCAAATATGTTGATATCAGTTTAAGTAATTATTAAAACAGTAAAATAGTAATAATAAATAAACAAATATAAATGTAAAAAAAAAAAATTATTATTGATTACTTAATTGTTGGATCAGATTTTCTTCAATCTTTTGAATGAATAAAATTTCTAAAACTCTGCCTTCATAAATAAAAATAATAATAATAATAAAGTACTTTGAATACACATGAATCCCTCTCTGTTTTATTACACTGTTTGGTCTAATTTTGTTGAACTTAAAAATGAAAAAAAAATAAAAATAAAAACTTTCACTTTAAATAGTCAAAACGACAGTTGCATCAAACAGTAAGTAATAAATAGATAATTTAAAATGTAAAAAATGTTTTTAATTCATTCTTTAAATGAACAAATAAATCAAATTATCATTTTAATAAATAGGCAAATAATCACCTTAAGTAGCTCCAATAATAAGTAAAAAATAAATATTTTAAAATGTAAAAAACAAATTATATGCTTGAGATATTCTATATGGTGGATTTTCTTCAAATTCAAAATGTTCAATCTAGCAACTTTTGAATAAAATATAAAAAATAATTCTATTGCAAATACTGATAATACGCCACAACTTATGCTTCTATGTTACAGCATAAATGAATATATATAAGTTAAATGCAATGCAAGAGGAAAGTGACATATACAAAAAAAGAAACTATTAGAAAAACAATGCAAAAATCCCAGGAAGAGAACTTGTAGCATAAGGAAGGAAAATCAATTGCAAAACATCCAGAATACTAAAAAATAAAAATAATGGATATAGAAATTATTTTATAATAAATGCTTTTATTAACTGTGCGTTGAAAAGCAAAAAAAATAATTCAGAAATATTACCAAATTCACCACTTTCTTTATTTTACTGTAATATCTTACATAAATGCAATTTATCCATTCTTTTTTTGAATACTTTTTAGCAAAAAAGTTTTTATTGTACATATATGCATAGATAATCTTACATTTTAACTGCCCTGCAGCCTTCTTCAGAGCTATGATATACTGAACAAAATAAATTACATAAATAAATAATACCATAAAATATGTAAACAATAAAATTAATAAAATAATAAAAACCATCAAATATAACAAAATGTAATAAAACTGAAATAAATATAAATATAATCAACCCAAATAAAATAATCCAAGTAGTATAAAAATATATATATACAATATAAATATAAAATAAATATAAATTATGCATGTGTATTCATGAACAACTATTAATTAAAATATATTATTCATTTTTATTACTTTTAATAATCTCCTAATTATTTCTATTCCTTATAAACTTAAACTTTAATTTTATTATCCCCACATTAATAAAATATTTTATTGTCATATTATTCTCAATTCAACCTTAATTCATTTATTAAAAATATTCTTTTTAATTTTCAAATCATATAATTGTTTTCTCTTTAATGCACAGTAAATAAAAGCTTTTATTATAAAATATATTTATATCCATTATTATTGGAATATTTTTAAAATTATTTCAAATTTATTATCAAAAAAGTAAAATTACTTATTATATTAAAAATAATGAATTAAACATTTGTCAGCAGTAGGTAAAAACTATTGACCATATATATAAGTATGCATAAAATATAAAAAAGAATATAACAATATATTATAAAATAAAATATAATCCACAGAAGTTAAGTGTTTAAATAAAAATACTTCTGTGGATTATACTTTTTGTAATATATATTACTGTTATATTCATTATTATTTTTTATTAAAATATCTATTATTTAATGGACATTTTATTTTATTTATATGTATGCATATATATTAATAATACTACAAATTGATGTCTGTATTTCTTCAAAATAATATAAGTAAACTTATAAATAAATATTTGAAAGTACAGTAATTAAAATGTGTCAAAAAGAACACTTAGGAGTGCTTTCAACTATCCTTGTAGTCTTTGTCAACTAATACATTGAAAGGTCAACTTTCCCATAATTCTGTGATCTTAAAATTTGCTGCCTGCCTATTGATTAAGACTTGCTTGTATTTATATATTAGCCTCTTTTTTGCTGATTATTTTATTGGCCGAGTGAGGTAAAAATTTAAACTTTTAACTGGTCAATTCACAAACTCAAGCATCAAAATATATTCATCTTTTAATATTATATTCACTTTAGTTTTGTTTTTAAAAAGTATATTAATAATTTGTCAGGTTATGAAAGTGAATGAAAGTTTTTTCAAAAATAAATTTTTATTTATAATTATAAAAATATTCGATAGCAGCAAATCTAAAATGAACGTTATTCACCAACCAAAAAGTTTTGCCGATGTCAGTGATTTCTTTCCCAATTTTACATTGTGGGAAAGTAAATAATTTTTACTAAAGTCTTAACTATTTTTCTAAAATAATTTTATTTTTAGCATATTTTATCAAAATAATTTATAATTTGTCAAAAAATATTTTTAAAATGATCTAAAACATTCATTTATCATTTTTGAAATGAAAGAAAATAAATTTAGTTATTGACAACCATTTTCTTAGTTGTCGAAATTTAACAGCCAATCAGCTTCAAGAAAAAACAGCCTTTTTCCTTTGTTAGACCTTCACCATCAGTTTTATTGATTTTTTACTTGTAAAATAATTCAAGAGAGGGCAGCATCTTATGGAACTTTTCATAACCTTTCAAATGACGGTAAAATCTTTACCGTAGCATTAAAAATGACGGGATTTGAACAACGGGAAGCTGACATCAAACCGTCATGTTTTTAGCTGTAACTAGCAAAAAGTTGGTTAACATAGCTTCCCATAACTTTCTTTTACTATTATTTCTTTCAGTTTGCAATATTTTTACGTTATTAATTAAAATCATAATAAATCATGTATATATGGTTTTGATTTCAATTATAATAATGTAAAAATATTGCAAACTGAAAGAAATAATAGAAGAAAATTCAAGGATGCTATGTTAATATATAAATACAAGCAAGACTTAATCAATAGGCAGGCAGCAAACATTAAGATCATGGAATTATGGGAAAGTTGACCTTTCAAAGTATTAGTTGACAAAGACTACAAGAATAGTTGAAAGCACTCCTAAGTGTTCTTTTTAACAAATTTTAATTACTGTACTTTTTAATATTTATTTTTAAGCTTATGCATGCATATATATATATATGCAAATTTACAAATAAATATTTAAAAATACAGTATTTAAAAGCTTATAAAAAATATATATGTATAACAGTCACTTAGGAGCGCTTTCAACTAACTTGTAGCTTTGTTAACTATCATGTTTAAAATGTCAGCTTTCCCATAATTCTGTGATCTTAATGTTTGCTGCTTGCCTATTAACCAAATGTTGCTTGTATTTACATATTAACATCGCCTCTTTAATTTTCCTTTTATTATTATTTCTTTCAGTTTCCAATATTTTTACGTTGTTATAATTAAAATCGAAACCATATATACATGATTTATTATGGTCATAAAAGACAGAAGCTGATAAATTATCATTATTTTTAAAATTTTGTTTTGTATTTTGAACCCTTTTAAATAACAATAAGTGTTCCTTTGTTCTTTTTTCCAATGTGCACCTCGATTCACCTATATATCCACGGCCACACCCACATGTCCATTTGTAAATGATACAATTTTTATTTGTAAATAAAGTTTTATCCTTTGAATTGTTTATTAATTTATTTAATGTAGGTGGTGCATAAAATGCAATATCACATATTCCTTTATAAATTTTCTTAATGAAACTTGCCTGTTGATTTGAAATATATGGTATTGATATCCACAATTTTTTATCAGAAGAATTAACACTATTATTATTTGTATATTTATAAGTAAAAATTTTAATATTATAATAAACAGAATCATAATTGTATCCAATGTTTAACAATTCATTATAATAAGTTTCAATATTTTTAGTTTTATCTGATGCATATTTACAAAGGTTATCATTTCTAAATAAAAAGGATTTCAAACCTGCCATTTTATGTGACATTGGTACTTTTGATTCATATGGAATATATCCTCTTTTTGCTATTGGTTTAAGAGTCATATAGTAATCCAGTTTATCCTTGTTTCTGGTTATCTTGAGATCTAAAAATTGTATACTCATTAAATTTTCATCTGTTTTAATCCACCTTAAGCCCTTTATATTATTTAATTCCGTGAACAAATCATTAATAGCATTTGGCTTTCCACAAACAAACACAGCATCAACATATCGATTGTATAAAATAATATCTTTCTGATAATGATCCTTTTTTAAAATATTTTCTTCATATGTAGATATAACAAAATTACATATCTGGGTAACTGTAGGAAGTCCCATGGGCCACCCATTATTCATTTTATAAAATTTGTGCTTAAAAATTGCATAAATGTTTCTATCAATAAAGGTTAATGTTTCAATAATAAATTTTATTATTTTAACATTAACATTTTTTAATTTCAATGCATTCTTATTTATTTCAATAGAAGTCATTCTGTCACTTGATCCATACATTTCACTAATATCAAAGGTACAACTTACATCATTATTATCAATAACAACGTTATTAATTTTACCAACAAAATCAAATGATGAAAGTATTGCATACATACCAAAACTGAGAATTTCTTGTAACATTTTCTCAATAAATTTACATATTTCATAATAGAAAGCACCTCCAAAATCAATCATTAAACGTAATGGTTCTTTTTCTTTATGCAATTTTATATTTGAAAATATTCTAGGACATACCGCAGCCAAATGCTATTAATGATTTATTCAAGGAATTAAATAATATAAAGGGCTTAAAGTGGATGAAAATTTAATGAGTATACAATTTTTAGATCTCAAGATAACCAGAAACAAGGATAAACTGGATTACTATATGACTCTTAAACCAATAGCAAAAAGAGGATATATTCCATATGAATCAATACCAATGTCACATAAAATGGCAGGTTTGAAATCCTTTTCATTTAAAAATGATAACCTTTGTAAATATGCATCAGATAAAACTAAAAATATTGAAACTTATTATAATGAATTGTTAAACGTTGGATACAATTATGATTCTGTTTATTATAATATTAAAAATTTTACTTATAAATATAAAAATAATAATAGTGTTAATTTTTCTGATAAAAAAATTGTGGATATCAATACCATATATTTCAAATCAACAGGCAAGTTTCATTAAGAAAATTTATAAAGGAATATGTGATATTGTATTTTATGCACCACCTACATTAAATAAATTAATAAACAATTCAAAGGATAAAACTTTATTTACAAATAAAAATTGTATCATTTACAAATGGACATGTGGGTGTGGCTGTGGATATATAGGTGAATCGAGGTGCACATTGGAAAAAAGAACAAAGGAACACTTATTGTTATTTAAAAGGGTTCAAAATACAAAACAAAATTTTAAAAATAATGATAATTTATCAGCTTCTGTCTTTTATGACCATAATAAATCATGTATATATGGTTTCGATTTTAATTATAACAACGTAAAAATATTGGAAACTGAAAGAAATAATAATAAAAGGAAAATTAAAGAGGTGATGTTAATATGTAAATATAAGCAACATTTGGTTAAAAGGCAAGCAGCAAACATTAAGATCACAGAATTATGGGAAAGTTGACATCATTGAATTATGGGAAAGCTGACATTTTAAACGTGATAGTTGACAAAGCTACAAGTTAGTTGAAAGCGCTCCTAAGTGACTGTTACACATATATATATTTTTATAAGCTTTTAAATACTGTATTTTTAAATATTTATTTGTAAATTTGCGTATATTATTTTGAAGAAATACAGACATTGATTTATAATATATATATAAAAGTATCTGTGTTGTAATGGTTGAAGAATAAAACTCTTAAATGAAACTAGTTCTCAGTGTGACAGTTGAAATGCTGGAGAAAAAAGATGCTATAACAGCAATGTTTAATTTTTTTTTTTCAATAATTCTTGACATTTCAGTTGGATAACACCAGGCTCTATCAGAACTTGGAAGATGATTGATACTGGATTTAAATCTCAATTTTCTTGGAATTGTGCTCTTTTACCTTGGCTTTCCTTGAGGTACTGATAATTATTGCAGCTATGTAATAAAAGCAAATTAAAGTTTTCTTTGAAGACTTTCTCACCTTTTCTCCATGCAAGTCCACAACCATTAACTAACAAAATAATTTCTGGCATAGATCAGAGGATTGTGGTTCTCTCTAATATAAATATTTAATGAAAGATTCTAAAGAAAGCATTATTTAATAATAATCATAATTGATAATCCAATATGATTTATTTCAATTTAATATAACAAATAGGTTAACTTCTCATAAGAATTACATTTCTTTTCAACAGTTTCACTAAAATATTATATAGTCATAAAGGAGTTTAATATCTCTCTAAATGGCCTCTTTATTTAATTAATTGACTTTCAGGCTAAAATATTAACTTTACTTATTCTAACATCAATCATATTCTTAATTCTAATGTAACTGACAATGATGTGAGTACATTACACATATTGTATGAAATTTTAAGTTATGTAGGTATATGATTTTGACTTTGAAATATACTAGTTTGAAAATAATTGTTCTCCTTATCATTCTCTAATTATTTGCATACTTTCTTACTAATAGCTTTAAAGTTTCTTAATCATCTCAGATCATTATTTTAAAAGTATTATCTACATTAACTGAATATGGCTAATAAATACAACATCATCATCTACATAACATTTGTTACTCAAATATTTAAATAACGAACATGGTAAGCCCTACATTAATTGTTCATAAAAACAAAATAAATCCATAATGAACTTTTCTCTTAATTTACATGCGGGAATATGGCTAACAATAATATATTCATTGACAAATAAATAATAGCAGGTTATACTAATCAAGATTATTCCACAAAATAAACACATATGTAATTTTAATGAGTATTCTTTTATTATTCAACATAATTAATCTAAACTGCTTGCAATACCAAGTGATAAATTATAAATAATTTTATTGTTATAAAAAAACTTAATTCCAATTACTCAGCACTTTCCATTTCAATAACTTCATTTAAGGAAAACAGGATCATAAATAATTTTAGATATTTCTTATATCAATATAAACTTTACATTTAAACTTTATATTTAATAACTGAATTCCTTTTCAAAAGCAGATACTTAATGAATTGAATTTAGCATTATACATATACATTTACAAACACACATCTGCATTAATATTTTATTCTAATAGTTACAACAGTGATTTAAGATAAATCTTTTATTTATAATTTATTCACAACCAAAGAAGATAAATCTTTTATTTATAATTTATTCACAAAATCATTTTCATTTAAACCCTTTCAAGTGTCTAAAATTGTCTTCGTAAGTAATAATAAAGCAGTAAACTTCGCCTACAATTTCATAGAGCAACATATGTAAGACAATATACAAATGACTAAATTTATTATAAAGAAATACACTTCAGGATCTTCTTTTTCTTTATTATTTGTTTTCGTCAATCACAATCAAATCATTATTGCAAGCAGTATAATTATTTTCTGATTCTTGCTTTAGATCTCAGAGTATCTTCTTAAGAATCTTGAAATGTATTTTTAACAACAATATAAAAATATATAACATAATAAAAACAAATACTATTATATCAAATAAAGAAGTACAAAACATTTTTTTTTGGTTAAAATAATATTAGAATGAGATAAATAAATTTAAGTCTAAACTCTTTTAATGATAAATTCCTTTTAAGTTTGTGTAAAATACATATATCTATGAATAACTTATAGTTTGAACCCATGGCTGGCCATATCTGGTTTCAACATTATTTTATATATTGTTAACAATATTATTATTCTTGTGCAAGTTACAAAATTCGATAAACACCACAATTTTCGTAATTTAAGTAAATTGATTAATTTTTGTATTTAGCTTGGTGATGATTAACAATGGAAGATTGGAAGGCAATATTCAGAAAAACATTTTATCTGGGAGAGACAATCCCAGAAAAAGAGATCCTATAAGTTTTTAGTTATTCATTTAAGGCTTATTTTCTATATAGCAGTTATTTTAATTGGCATTGGAGTTTTGCTGGTTCTTCACAATGGCTTTTTTCCAAGCTATTTTTGCTGTAGAGAGAAATCAAGGAAAATGAAGTCTGAGTACCTCCCAAAGCCAAAAGCAGTGTGAATAAATCAAACAACTTATTTTTGGCCTTTATATTAACTTAATGATACCACAATCTTAAATATAATTAACTCATAAATGCTTGTCAAGAAACATATTTAATTACTTAATTAAAATTTTGATACTGAATTTAAAATAATTACATTGTTTTCCAAAAACATATTAAAATAGACTTAATTAGAACTGTAATTTTATGAAAAATAAAATAAATTTATTAACAAAGTGCTTATCTTAAAATGTATATCAACATTTGTAATTTTAAAATTAATAATTTAAATTTTTTTATTTTATGATTACCTTTTCTCAACTTAAACTGTTTTCTGTAATATAATAGATTTATGCAATATAATTTTTTTTAAAACATTTATGGAAATTATTTCAAGCAAATGCATAAAAAAAAAAAAAAAAGATATCTGTGATTGTAAAACAGTTAAATACGATTTTACAAATGGAATAAAATTCTCATAAAAATAATTACTTTCATATTTAAACATTTTAAATTATTAATACATTTGCTATATTTAAAATAAACTGTTTTCATTGGATATATATAAGGCTTTGGAAAGAATGGTATTGTAATGAAATTTGTTTTGATTTTAAACCAGTAATTGTTCAAAGAATTATTATAAATAGCTTTGTGAAAGTGAATTAATGTCTTATTAACTTCAAGATAACTAAAATAAAATAAAAGGGTAGAATATTTTAATAATAGATACGAGTTATTAATAAGATATATGATTAATGATAGCAGGTAAAATATAAAAAAGATTATTTTTATATTAATATTTTGATTATGCACAATCAATTTTCTATTTATAATGTTAACAAAAAAAAGATAGTGCAAGAAAAGAAATAATGATGTCCAATTCCAGTTAAGTACTTTAAATGATATTTGACTTTTGTCATAGTTATCCTGAAAATTTTAGGGATAATTCTCTTCTACATAAATTCTTTAAACTTAGTAGGTTTTTTTACAAATAATAATTGAAATTTTATTTTATTTTTCATTTAGATTAAAAAATTTAAAATTTAAAAAGAACTTTAAAATGCATTATATATATATATATAAACAAATATAAAGTCACTACAGTGAACACTGTACATATAAAATGCAGCCAGGCTTTTGATATACATTAATTTAAATGCCCATGTGCTTTTTTTTTTTTTGTAGTATTTCCTTGCATTATTAAATAAAAACATTTAAAAAAAAGAGAGAGAGAGAAAATAGTATTTAATATGACAGTCAAAAGTGATGAAAATTCTCAGGAAAGTATATAATAAATATATTTGCATGGTTTTAGTGCTTAAAAAGGTTCATTTTAACAATAATAATGTATACTGCTTTTCTTTGCCTAATGTTTTTATTACTGAATTAAATAAAAAGCTTTTTACAACTTTAATTTTTTGTATTAAAAAAATATTCTATTTGACTGAATTAATAAACTTTGAAAATTAAGTTGTCATCATATATTTAAAGGTACCTCACTTCCACTCAAGATTTCTCCATCTGTAATAACAGGCAGAATAAGTCATGTAAAAAAATCAGTAAGTAAATAATACAAAAAATACTGATTATTTATATGCATATGCACAATCTTCAAGACTCATCACCAATGCTTCAATAAAATCAAGATAATTTTCTTTAAAACAATTGTGATTATATTCTTTTATTACAAAAGAGAAATCTTTATAGTGCTTTGAATTTTAAATCATTTAAAAATTATTTTTTTTTTAAGTTTCAAAATTAATGCAGAAATTATTATGATAGTGAAAGCCTACAGAAGTTATTATATAAAAAAGTTTCATGCATCAGCGTGTAATTAATTACAAAATAAAAATGAAATAAAATAGTTATTACAAAATTAATGTGAATATTGAAACAACAAATCACTTTCTTAATTCAATCACTTTGATAATTATTATCAAACCATATAATTTTATTTTTCTATAAAAATTCTCTTCAAAAATACACTTCTTAAAAAATATTCCTAAGTAGTCTGCTGATAAAACTAACAACTGATATTTATATAAAAATTTTATAACATTATTATAATAATATTTAAACAGCATTAAACTGTTGCACATATGCTTTGGATTTTAAATATAAAATGAATGAATACTAACACTTAATCCACATAATAAAGTCTTTGGAAAAGATAGAATCTTTTCCAAAGACTTTATCATGTGGTTGAAGTGTTAGTATTCATTCATTTTATATTTAAATCCAAAGCGCATGTGCAACAGTTTAATGCTGTTTAAATATTATTGTTTATGAAAAACATCGTGCTATATAAAATAATTAACTTATTAACATTATTATAATGTAAAAGTATATAAATCAACAATATTAACAATCAGTAAAATATAATAAAATATATATCCTACTAAGAAAATTAATTATTGATATATACGTATATAAATATAACACACATACATAAACTAATCTCCCTTTTCCCACATTTTTATCACTACTTTAGTAAACAATATTTTTAACATAAAATAAAAAAATTGGTAGTTGCGGAGTATGTGCTCTATCGCCACCAGGCGACACTGCGGTACCATCAACAACCGGCCTGAACCTTGCAAGTGATAAATTTCTATCAAAAGTGGCTGAAAATTGACAAATAAAAATGCCTAAGGCAATGTATATACAACAAATACATCGAAAGTAGAAATTATAAAAAAAAAAAGAAAATTCTATAAAGTTCAAATTAAAAAAAAACAGAAATTGATGAAAATACGCCAAATACAAACACCTCCCCTAAAATAAAAAATTCTTCACTTCAATCGAAAAATGAAATAGCCTGAGGCAATATATACCCAACAAATACATCGCAAGTACAAATTATTAAAAAAAAATGCTATAAAATTCAAATTAAAAAAAAAATGGTGAAAATACAACAGACAGACACACCCCCCCCAGAAATTGCCATATGCATTTACAATCAATGAAGTATCATTTAAATTCATCGATATTTAAAAATAAAAAGCAATACACAAAAAATAATTACCAACGTAAAATATGCCCCTTCCTCAAGTAAGAACCATTAAACAATGGTGGAAGGCGGGAAATCCAAAAACAAAATTTCATCAGTTTTCAACATTTGCAAATAAGCATCTATCTGCAGTCGCATTCAAAAGCAATTAATTGATCTGATCTCTGCTTTGAAATTATGGCATATCATTTAAATTCATCGATATTTAAAAAATAAAAAGCAATACACAAAAAATAATTACCAACATAAAATCTATTCCTCCCCCAAGTAAGAACCATTAACAATGATGGAAGGCAGAAAATCCAAAAACAGAATTTCATCAAATTATTTAGCTTTCAAGATTTTCAAATAAGCATCTACAATCACATTCAAAAGCAATTAGTTGGTCTCATATGCAAATCATTTAAATTCATCGATATTTAAAAAATAAAAAGCAATACACAAAAAATAATTACCAATGTAAAATCTATCCCTCCCGCCAAAATAGCTGAAATCAACAAATTATGTCAATGGTGTACTTTTCAAAAAATATACTAAATACTTAAAAAATAAAAGATTTTCAACATTTGCAAATCATTTAAATTCATCAATATTTAAAAAATAAAAAGCAATACACAAAAAATAATTACCAATGTCTTTCCAAGCATTTTGATGTTTGCAATTTTTTCGTAAAAATTGGTACCAAAAAGTCTATGACATCACAGTCTGACGTGTATTAGAAAAAGATTATTGGCAGCATAAAAATCCATTAGCTATCAAAAAATAAAATGAATTAAATATCCATTAACTCTTATAACTTTTCTTTAAAATTATAAAAGTTAGCTAAGTAAGCACTTGAATGTTTTCTGCATAAAAATCCATTAAAAAGGTTATTATTTAGATTTAGAGTTCAACAGAAGACTAAGGAACGGTGGTTATTTGGTTTAAAAAAATACAGCAAAGATGGTAGAAATTAAGAACAGATTACAATTAGCAAGCAATTATAGCTCCACAAAAAATAAACAAAAAGAAGGTTCAAATTTGTAGGCTTTCAGCACAAAATAAATTATTTAGACAAACATTCAAATTTTGAAGTTTATTGGAAGAGATTTTAATATACTTAAATAGTAACAGAAGATTAAGTAACAGTGGTTATTTGGTTTAAAAATACAGCAAACATGGCAGAAATTAAATGCAGATTATAATTAGAAAACAATTATAGTTCCGCAAAAAATAGACAAAACTCCACTACTTCATGTTCTGCCTTTGAAAGATCCCAATTTTTATCATTTTGAGTCAAAAAAGATTACGAAAAAGATGCTACTTTAATTTCAGCTGCTACTGATATTTCAGTGCGGGATTTTGAAATGTTGCCTGAAAGTTTGTGCATGTTTAATGTTGTATTCATTTGCATAAGAAAATAATCCATATTAACCCTGTCAAAAAATAAAAATAATCCCAACAACTTGTATTTCTAGCAGTACAAAATAATTAACACATCATAATAAAACTAATCAGGTATTTCAAAAGACTAGTTCAGTTACATTTTGATTAAATTTGTCAGCTTTGGAAATTATATTTTTCATGTGAAATGTCTATTATATCATATTTCATTAATAAGTACAAACTGTGATCTAATATATTATGGTGCGATTATATTTCTCTTTTTAAATCTTTAATTGGTATATGTGTATGGATTTAATTCAGTATTTTCCTAAGAATCTCATATAACATACATATATGATGAAATGTTTAGGCAACTATTTATCAGTTTCTAACTTTTGTGAGTACGTTAAATACTTTTAAAAATAAATTTTGTTTAAAGTGAAAGTAAATGCTTTCTTCACAGTGCCATTTTTCATTCACTTGGGAATCACCTTTGTTGAGCTAAGTTAAGAAGTTTAACAATAGAAAGCTAAATTTTATAATTTTAAAGAAAAGTAAAAGTTAATGGACATTTAATTCATTTTAATTTTTGATGGCTAATGGATTTTTATGCTGCCAATAATCTTTTTCTAATTCACATCAAAATGTTATGTCATAGACTTTTTAATACCAACTTTTCATATGAAAAACAATTTCTTGAAACGAAAAAATTGCAAACGTCGAAATGCCTGGAAAGACATTGGTAATTATTTTTTGTGTATTGCTTTTTATTTTTTAAATATTTATGAATTTAAATGATTTGCAAATGTTGAAAATCTTTTATTTTTTAAGTATTTAGTATATTTTTTGAAAAGTACACCATAGACATAATTTGTCAAATTCAGCTATTTACGGGGAGGAGTAGATTTTGCGTTGGTAATTATTTTTTGTGTATTGCTTTTTTTAAAAAAAATATTGATGAATTTAAATGATATGCATATGAGACCAATTAATTGCTTTTGAATGTGCCTATTTGAAAATCTTGAAAGCTAAATATGTGATAAAATTCTGTTTTTGCATTTCCCACTTCCAGCATTGTTAATGGTTCTTACTTAGGGGAGGGGTAGACTTTATGTTGGTAATTGTTTTTTGTGTATTGCTTTTTATTTTTTAAATATCGATGAATTTAAATGATATTTCAAAGCAGAGACCAATTAATTGCTTTTGAATGTGATTGTAGATATCATGTGATTGTAGATGCATATGGCAATTTCTAGCGGGGTCTGTGTTTGGCGTATTTTCAGTTTTGTTTTTGTTAATTTAACATTTATAGCATTTTCTTGGTTTTTTTTTTTATAATTTGTACTTTCAATGTAATTGTTGTGTATACATTGCCTCAGGAAATGTCATTTTTCAGTTTAGGTGAAGAATTCTTGATTTTAGGGGTGTTCTGTGTTTGGCATATTTTCACTGATTTGTTTTTTTTTAATTTGAATTTTATAGCATTTTCTTGTTTTTTTTTTATAATTTGTACTTTCGATGTATTTGTTGTGTATACATTGCCTCAGGCATTTTTATTTGTCAATTTTCGGCCACTTTTGGATAGAAATTTATCATTGCAAGCTTCGAGCCAGTTGTTGATGGTACCGCAGCATCACCTGGTGACGATCGAGCACATACTCCATAACTACCAAAAACTTTAATACAGTACATAATCAGATTATACAACTATTCTCAATAAACAAATACAATAAAATATATATTCAATTTATAATGATCATATTTTATATAAAATCAACATCTAAGTAAAAATATAGAACTTTTCATTATATTAAAATATTATAGTTGCTTTTGTATATAATGATTCATAAATGTTTTCTCATTATTTTATTATTTTCATATATTATTGGTTTTATATTATTTTTTACAATTTATATTATATGCTGTATCTATAAATTGCATAAATAGTGCAGATTTTGTGTCCTATACAGTTATATTATATTGGTTTTCTCTTCCCTCCAGTTTATTTCACTTCTAATTCTGGCCTTAGTGGTCAGAAGCATGTTGAACAAGTTTTAAAGATTCTAATATTGAATATGTTCTTTTTTAAATGTTCAAAATATTCACATATATATATCACATCACCAATGTATATTTTTCACATTTTCTACAGTCTATTTTACATATTATGCCAATTTTTCTTTGTTTATTACTTATTATGCCTAATATTATCAGTGGAAAAAAATGAAAAAATCATAATATAGCCATAAGGCTGCATGATACAAAATTACATTATGCACTTTATGGATACAGGATGACATAAACTGTGAAATAATATAAAACCAACAATATATGAAAACAATAAAATAATGAGATACTGTTGTGAATCATTATAAATAAAAGGAAATACATAAAAATGTTTTAGCTACAATTTTTAGATAAAACATTGATTATTATAAATTAACTTTTTCGTACTTCACTATTCTGACATTTTTCTTTGTCTCACACGTCAACATAAAATGTATGATAAAATGATTATTACATATCAGAAAATAATAAATTTGACTTCAATTGATGGATATTTTTATTTACTATTGAAATAAATTTTAAATGTTCACATTTTGTTTCTGTAAATATTAAAAAAATAAGGATGTAATCAAAACAAAGACTTGACATGTCATTTCTAGAAAAATTATTTTCAATTTATGTCAAGATAAAATATATGATAAAATAATTATTACTTATCAGAAAAAAATAAATTTAACTTCATTTGATAGATATTTTTATTTAGTATTGAAATAAATTTTAAATGTTCACATTTTGTTTCTATAAATATTAAAAAAATGAGACCATAATCAAAACAAAGACATTACACATCATCATTTCTAGAAAGATTATTTTCAGTTTATAAAATCAATTAAATCTTCTTTATTTCTGAATATTTTTAATAACTTGAATGAATAATTATTTATTTCTCTTATATCTAACAAATTATGCTTTAAAAGTTTAAGTTTTTTGAATATTTATTGCAAATTTGCTACTTTTTCTTACTCATAAACATCTTGTAGACTGTTTACTTTATAGATGGTCTTCAAATTTGCTTCTGGCCATATTTATGTTAGCTGCTAATATAACATTATATTTTTGAAAATAAAAATTTTAAGTCAAAATAAGTTATTAACAATTTATATTTCTTGATATCTAATAAATATAGTGCAAATTATTTTTAAAAAAATATCTAAAACTGTAATAAATTCGCAAATAAACACATTTTTGCGTCATTGGAAATTTCAATGTCGTAAAATGCCAAACATTTTACAGCCTTGGCAACACATAATGGCTGGTCAGGGTGCTTTTTTTGCAGAAATTTTGAACAAAAAATTTATTATAATAAAATATACCATTTTACACACATTTTAACGTATAATACTTACAGAAAAATTCACCAGGGGTGAATTGGCCAAAAGACATTTCTCTGTCATTCAAAGTATAAATGGGTTAAATGCATATTTTATTATATTTGATTATTGGCATTGATTATATACACATTATCCCCACTATTATACAATAGTTAACTTTCTTCATAAATTATTACATAGTTTATTTTACAAAAAAAAAATACTATAGATAGAAAACAGACATTTTAAGTAAAAATAATCATAGTGATCAATTACATGTACAGCATTGCAACATCTCAGAATGATTATTTTAATGAATAATGTTTTATGCTCCATTTACAAGTAATGTATCATGACTAAATGTCACATAATCTCCTAAATGACAAACAAGTTCATTTTTTCTAATATTCTGCAGTTGCTTATTAAGAAATTTTTTCATGATTAAATTACTTTAAAGAAAAGAAAGCATGATATGAGAATTTAAAAATAATATCATCACTGTAACTCTAACACTCACTTATATATAAACAAAATACACTAGAATAACTCTACAAAATTAAAAATGCCTATATAAAACTAAACAATAATTTCTTAGTTATAGCCAGCTTATGGCTTCATCTGCCATCTTGAGCAGCAATAACATTAAAATCACACAACAGTAACGAGATTTAAATATTAACATTGTATTGCTATTCAAGATGGCAGAAGAAACCGTAAGCTGGCTATATCAAAGAAATTATTGTTTAGTTTTATATAGGCATTTTTAATTTTGTGGAACTATTATAGTGTATTTTATTTTATATATCAATTTTTAAAGACAATACATATATTTTCAAGCATATAATATATTAATATAAAGATTATCAACAAAGTGTAAATGAATTACATATTTAATAAATAAATATATTACTGGTGCTTATATATTATCATACAATAAGTGAAATAAATCAGTAGTAAAATTTGTATATAGAAATATTTTTTGCCCTGCATGATTTAAAGCCATAGTAGAATGGGAGACTAAAAGTCAAAATACTCATATCGCACATCAACTATCACTTACCATGCTCAAATGTCATTTGACCATCTAAGCAAAGAAAACCATTCAATTATTTATTTTTATTGCATTGTTCTCATTTTTATGCTGTTATTTTGTTTTAAAATTCTTATTGTAAATTGAAGTATTGAACACAGAGTCTGATAATAGTTTCTGATACTACAGTAGTACACTAAGTACCATTTCACTTGTGAAAAAATATGACTACAGATTTTTCAGAATTGGACTAATAAAATTTATTCAGTTTATTTATAACTTGTATTTATTTCAAAATTGGATTTATGTCTTCATGCTCATGCTGGAAAAATGTGGCACCAAATATAAGAATAAGCAAAATAAATTGATTGTATAAATTACATTATATATAAATATAAACATTTTACAAACTACGATAATGCTAATCCATGTTTCGGTATAGTTGTTAACCATTTCCAAATAGTTCTTATTGAATTGAATGTATGTTAAGAATTCAATGGTACACAATTGGAAGCAATTTGTCTTAAATAGTCTGAAAAAGAAAGCAATTTATGTGAAACAATAATTAGCAGTAAGTATTAGTCCATGAATTGTAAGATGTTTCATCCACCAAATGAAGTGTTTTTCAATTTTAATATTATTTCCATGCATTAGACCCAATGATAAATCCACGTTTATAATTTTACTATATTAATAACTTTTATTTTTGCATCAAAATTCATATAAGTGTTTAACTCATCAATGAATAATTGGATTTAAATCCTTCAGTGAATTCATAGAACGATTCTTGTGCTGTAATTTCAGCAAACTATTTATATTCTTTATTGACATCAATACTATCAATGAAAGAAAGCATAATGAATAAATGTGATGTTCTATTTCATGATCACTATCACTATGATAAAATTAAACTTTTTAAATAATTAGATCAAATAAAATAATAATAAAATTACATATAGATAAATATATTTGTGTGTGTAAAATACAGACAAGTCTCTGAATCCTAATGCAATGTTACTATTACAGTGAATACTCAGTACTGTAGATAATTAATAATTTCATTAAATTTTATATGAACATTGTTAAGCTTCAAAAAGAGGGTATCAAAGACTTCAACACTGTCACCATAAAAATAACATAATAATAATAATTGGAAAATAACAGAGGCACACAAAATTAAATTTTCTGACATCACAAAGAATTGAAATGATTAAAATAGTTTAATGAACTGACCAATACTTAATTAGGGAGAATGACATCATTAGAAGAAAAAAATCAGGGAACACAAATAGCATAAATATACTGATAACCTTATAACTATCATTCAGTTTACTTGTCATTCTACATGTATGTGCATAATTTTAATTATAAAACTATTTTTTGCTTAAAAAATGAATATAATATTATCTAGATTGCATAATCTCAAATCTTTATAGAATTTTATCTCTGGAAAGATAAATGCTAATATAATGTTGAATACAAATAAAACTAAATAAATCATAAAGAATTATTTAAATATTATATCCTGTCGTATTTGGCTTTGTGATATAAATAACCATAGATGTAAAAATCGTTTTACATATATATAAAGATCTACCATTTAACTCTTTTTTAAATTGATTTCCTAAAGTATGTTGTTAAATTATTGCAAAAATAACTATAATAATTTTTCATTGTTACCTTCTTTGATGGAAGATCAAATTAAAATTTGATTAAAAGGCATCAGGCAGGTTCACTAATCATAGAATGATCTATTATAATTATTGCTTCATAATGCATTTACCAATTTTAAACAACTAATAAAAAAATCTATTGCATATTTTATTCTTTTTTTTTTTTGAACATTTGTTTATAAATTATTAATTACATTTAGAAATGTCATCGTTTTTTCTTTTTTTTCTTTCAAGGTAATTAAATCTTTATTAAACAGTAAAGTGAAGTCAGGTGTTTTTGAATTGTTTAGGTTACTTGAATTTTTTTAATCTTTTCTTCTAACAGTAATATTGGAAACCAATAGACTTTATTAAATTGTCTATTTGTAAATAAATATATTTTCTATCTCAGTTTTTTTCATTAATAAAACAAAAACATATACTGATTGGTCAAAAAATAAAAATAATCAAATGATTTATTGCTTAGGAGTTAATATAAAGATCAAGCATTGGAAATGACAGATTCAACTGCAATCATGGATTTTCAGCTAGAACTAAATAAATTATTCAATAGCTCTCTAACAGGTAGACATTTTTTATTGTTAGCTCTGGTGACAATTTTTATCAATATTTAACATTTGACTTTAATATTAAACATTTATTCTAAATTAGAATTCAATAAATTGGACTTAATTTATAAGTTTACAAATACAAAAGATTCTAAAAAAATCATATTTGTACTTTATAAATAGTACAATAATAATAAATAGAATACATAATGAGAACAGAGAACTTTTTCATCATTCAATGATGGGCAAAAAAGCAGCCAAGTAAGTGACTCCAGAAAATAAACAAAATCTTCATTGACTAAAAATTATTTTAAAACAGGAGTGAATAAATGTGAAACCCTGATAAATCTATAAAATTATCCTTTAAAAATTAAAACTGCATTTATAATTTTTCGACTATTTCAAAAAATCTTAACACAGTGTCTGTAAAGCATTAACAATCGGTTTTACAAGATGTTATCATCGTATTAGTTGTGGTTGTCTTCGTTACCATTATCCTATAATTTTTAACTTCTATTTTTAAAAATAAAGCATATGCATATAATATAAAGGAGTACTAATATATTTTTCATAATTATTGTTTAAAAATAACTATGAATTTTTAATAAACTGGACAAAAAAAATCAATTATTTTTATATTCTAAAAATCTTCTCAAAATAATCTTACAAATGATCTCAACACCATTACAAATAATTAAATTCATCAAATACATGGAGGCTGGACTAAATTACTTTGATTTTGTTGCCTACAGAAAAGTATTGACCTCTTCAATTTTTTTTAATATTAATACATCAATATTTCATTAATTCTATTATGTAGCACCAAATAAGCACATATACTATAAAAATAACATTAAATGTTATACAGAAGAGTGATTGAAAGCTGAATAACATCTCCAAACAAATACCCATGTAATACATTGAACTTCCTATTAATAGAGTTAATCATTAATGCTTTTAAAAAATAATGATTAAAAGTAGCTACTCCACTGCTGGTCAATGAAAAACCACATTTTTAAATATTAAAGTTGTTTTTTTAACTTTTAGTAAGCATAGCAAAATATAGCATGCACGATGCATGTGCAGAATAACTCCTGTTGTAAATAATGTTTTTGCTTAAAATGAAAATTTTCAAAATGCCAATATGACTTATAAGAAAGAAATCATAAACTATGCTGCATCAAACTATATGATTTTAATAGATTATTAAAAATATATATGTAAGCAAACAAACAAACAAAAGAACATTAATTAAATTTTACAAACTTAATGCATTTTATGATCTCAAGCAGCCTTTTCATTTCTGAGCACCATATATGATCAAAAAAATAAAATAAAAATTTAAAGTTATTTTAAATTACACCAGCGGCTATTTTTCCATCTCACAGTTCCATAAACAATCATGTTCAATAATTAAAAAAAATTCAGTTTATGTTAAAAGCACATGCATTTTATTTTTCTTTTAATATCATTTCTGAATTTTTTGTGCAGTATTTCACATAATAAAGTATTTTCTAAGCATAAAAGTTTTACAAAATTTTAGAACATACTTCAAGTAAAAACATCAAAACGATTGAACAGATCACAACTTTTAGACAAAGATAATTACGTTTCTATAAGATAAAAATATTATTCACAAAAAAAAGCATAAAAGTTTTGCAAAATTTTAGAACATACTTCAAGTAAAAACATCAAAACAATTGAACAGATCACAACTTTTTGACAAAGATACTAATCTATTATGTTTCAATAAGATAAAAATATTATTGACAAAAAAAAGCATATTTCCTAGAGCATATTTACATGCAATAAAAGTCAGACATTTTCCTATTTACTTTATTTAAAAAATACAGTATAGTAGGTTTTTTTCTCTTATACTTTTTTTTTTTCAGTGAATGAAAAATATATGTAAATGTGTCCCCTCAATTAATTATTAATAACTATATATATATTTAACTTTGTTTATACTATAATGTTAATTTATATGTGCATATTATATGTATATAAAAGCATCTGCGTTATATATATTTCACCTTTATTGTCAAAAGGAGGTTGCCTTAAGAATAGTTTGAGATTGTTGATTGTTTTCTATATTGGGATTGGCTAAGTCTTGATTGGTTTCTAATGGGTATATATATATATATTGTAACAGTCAAATATGTACATTCGCGTAACAAAACCTAGAACTTTAGTAAATCATCCCAAGGCTGACCAGAATATGGTGGTGAAACCACAGGTCTAATATAACCCTAGTTCCTTTACTATTGCTCAGAGATTTACCACCTCACGGATGACACAGGTGAGGCCACAGCAGCATTCTCCTTCATCACGTTCCGGCAGTAGAACATCAATAGAGCAAAAGACTGGGGAGAAAGCTGACATTCTAACTAGTATAGCTACATATAAATATCATGTGGCTAGGATATAATTATTAAATAAGTGATTCTTAATAACTAATAATAAATAATAAATGACTTAATGTTGAGTTAATGATGAGCAATATCGAGACATGAAACAAAAGTTAAATTTAAAACTAATTTAATAAAAGTTAAATATTAAAATAATAAATAAAATAATAATACAATGACTATATGCATAGTCTCACTCGCAGGTGATTAAGGAATAGTTTACATTTAAGTTTGGGTTCACACGCAGGTGATGGTTTTGTAAATACAATTCTTTATGGCTGAGTTATACATAGCTTGGTTTATATATATAGATGGGTAAAATCACTTGCAGGTGATATTAGATTTCTAGTTACAAATTATTCTGTTTGTTACATATATGTATATCACTCGTAGGTGATAATTTAAGATATAAGCACTTCCAGTTTATATATAGCATTTCTAATCACTCGCAGGTGATTGTAGTTTTTAGGTTACAAATACTTTAATTGATTTAGCTATATATATCTATCACTCGCAGGTGATAAAGAAATTATATGTTGGAAAGTAACATTCTCATGAGCCTTAAAATTACTTTATAGCTTAATAAATATGGTTTTAATTTCTCCTTATATGTAAAAACAAAAAATACTTAATTGTAATTATTAATTAGAGAAAATATAACTTCCTATTAAAAATTTATCGGCTGAACGTTTTCGAGGAACCATGCCTCATACTCATAGCCTTCATGAAAAGTGTAATAAATATATGCAAATGTAAATATTCAAATAAGCTACTGTTACATAGCCCATTTTTTCGAGATCTCTAAGCATGTGTCCTTTCTGTTAATGGCATGGATGTCTCTATTAATATAGAATGCCTCCTTTATTTTTCTCCTGTAATCATTTGGCTCTGAACATAAAATAATGGGGTTGGCAGGTATGAAGTTGTGCCCAGATTGTTTACTATGTTCGAAAAATACGGAGGATGTGTTGCTGTTCGTTTGAGCTCTGTTGAATGTGTAACGATGTTGAGCCAATCTGGTATTAATTGTGGCTTTCGTTTCCCCATAATATGTAGCGTGGCATCCGGCTTGAGGGCAGGAAATAGAGTACACCACGTGTGGGGTGAGCGATCGATCAATGTGGTCTTTAGAGTTATTGATCAACCTATTGGAATTGGGTGGAGTTCTGAATATTATGTTGAATTTATTGTTTAAAGTTTTCGTTAGTTTGCTGGATATTTTAGGGATGTAGGTGATTGTTATTCTAGGTAGATTAGTGTGAGGTAATTTATTGTTTATTGTACTATTAAATTTCATGATTTTCTTTTTAATGGTTTTATATTTGAATCCTGCTGCTAATGAATTTGTTCATGATTATCTATGCCTCGTTTATGCTATATAACAGGATCTACATTTGCTTTAGAGCTAGTAGAAGTGATTATAAACATTTATAAAGAACATAATATTTTATTAAGTGTGAATAATCAATATATTCTCTATATAGCTAATATGCCTATCAAATTAGGTTCAAATTCAGATCAAAGCTGAAAAATACAATTATAATGGTGGGATGAATGACTGGCAGTCAGACTTCAGATACCAAGGCGTATAAAAAACATACAATTCTGAGTCCCTGCGTCTCGTATATGTGCCTTTTTCACGGGATTCGTACCAAGTACCGGTTCCCTTTTACCGAACTCATTGCTGTGGAAATAAGACATTTTAGTCTGGATGATCAAGCAACTAATTTTAAACAGGGAGTCTCATGCTCCGTTTCTGGGGATGCAGAATGGGGAGGTGCGAACCCGTCCACCATCTGGAGAAGGTACTTACCCGAACTAAGAGTAATGGTGTAGCCCTAACATGTACGACCATTAAAGAGTACTGCAACAAGTGAGTACACCGTAGCATTTCTTAAGAACACATACACACTGCTGACAACATTATATAATAAAAAAAATGTAAGATGCTAAACAATAGTTTCATTCACGAAACTACCATGTATCAAGTCATTAGATAGCATCTATAATCATGCTATTAAGGAAAGCTTAAGAATCTAATTTGTAAAGCTATCTATATAGGCATTTATAATTCTAGGGAGGATTACAGCATATTATGGAAATTACGATAAAGAGTTAATAGATTTATGCTGTAGGTTATCACTTCAACTGAATATTACTTAAATATTATATTTAAAGCAAATCTAATTTAAAGTAGCGGTAAGATTGTAATTCTATCTTAAATAAGATATTTTATCCATATCAAAACAGAGTTTCGGTTTGTGCGTTATGACATATATACATGTGAGAATATAATTACTTCTCACAAATGATTTAACTAAAAGTAAAGCTCGGTCTTGAATAAATATAGCACAAACAAATACATAATTGAAAATAAGGTTTGGCATAGATTTAATTAAAATAAATGTAAAATTTAAAATAAGATAAGATTTCACGAAAGTGAAATCTGGAATTTGGCTTTGTTTTAGCATAGTTTAAAATGAAAATAATATGATATTAGCTGAGATTTGATTTGATTGATTCAGTTTAATATAATTTTAAGAACTGTTTATATAATTAATGATGGCAAATATTATCATTAACTTAAAATATACAAAATAACCCAGAAACGTAATTATTATTTTAAAATAGCTATTTGAATAATACATAATAAAAGTTATATTAAAATATTTAAAAACAATTGATTTACGCAAATTAAAACTAAATAGCATTTAAGAACTTGGAATAGGATGAATACGTAAAACTAAATCAATCATAAATAAATTCAGCAAGTAAACCAATAAATAAAGAAATCATATCAACAAATGAAATGTGTTATTAATGCAAATAATAATTCAGTTAAGAAATCATAAAGCAGTTACATCAGTAAATCTGGTATTAAGAATAACAAATCAGTTAACGAATCAAATAATAATAAGTCGTAAATCAGGCAAGATTTTAGGATTGAAATAAAATAAAAATTACATTTAAGAAATAAGTTTAGTTTACATTATTATTATTATGGCCATAGATTTAGATTAAGCTAGCATTTTAGAATTAGTTGACTTTAGTTCAAAGGTTTTAAAATGTAAGGAGTTTATTACCATTTTCTTCTTTTCTGCTGGCAGGCTGTTTGATCGAGGAACTTCTTTAGGTGGTGGCGGCTATTGCTGCATCTCTTCTCACATCAGGTAGCTTCTTATCGAGGTTGAGAAGGCAAGGAATTAGCCTTCTATCCCGATATCATCATCATCACTCAATTTGCACGTACTTTGTTAAAATATAATATTAGACTGTTTCAAATAAGGCTGCAGCAGTTTATATATTAGCTTACCCCCCTCTCCTTCATTATATTATTTTTAGATTCGCTTTTCCAGCTTTCTCATTACCTCTAAAAAAATCGTGGAAACCCGCTGTGATTGTTTTTCTATTAGGTCAATTTTAACCTAGGTCACTCGCGATAATTTATTCATATTTCTAAATTTAAATCAAATTTTAACCTTAAATTAAAACTAGGTCATTTTATAGCAAGAAGGATTAAGTTTTATGGAGCCATCCTTTCTAAAAAAAACAAATCTAAAAAATGAAAAACATTTTGTTATATATGTAACTCGACCATTTAATTTAACGATATATGCAGAATTATATAATAATTTCAAATATTAACTTTTAGAATAAATATTTAAAGTAAAGAAATTTTAATGTTTTAATCCTGTTAACATTATTAATTTTCGCATATATGTAGTCTTATGTTACACATATGCACACATACACAATTAACACATTTAGGTTTAATTTTAGCCTGTTTTTAATATAAAATTAACATGATATACGAGGATTTGGTGGTAGTTATATAG
Organism: Epiperipatus broadwayi; assembly: GCA_028023455.1. Lineage (NCBI taxonomy): Eukaryota > Metazoa > Onychophora > Udeonychophora > Euonychophora > Peripatidae > Epiperipatus > Epiperipatus broadwayi. The sequence goes on along the minus strand of JAQFVV010012602.1, from coordinate 1,504,457 downwards.
ATAGAAATACTACTATAGTATATAGTAGGTGAAACGGTAGGATTGTGAAAGCTGACTGTTTCAATATATATATATGCAGACAAACACTACATTTCAATAAACAATTTGTATTCTATTTAATCAAAGTTTATCAAGAAAACATGAGCTAATACATACTATGCATGATTATGTGAGGGAATTTAGAACAAAATATAGCATATATTGTGATCTCACTGCAAATTGTATATATTTTTATGAATTTTTTTTTGTAAAAATTATATTTTGAAAATATATATTATAAAAAAATAGCATGCAGAATTCATATACTAGATTTTAAAAGTAAATTGATAAATACTTTTAGAATATATATATTGAAAGAGACAGATCGAAGAATCGATCTTAGTTTCATGGTTGTCATTTAAGAACGGTAATTCTAAACCACTATTTACCCGCAATGAGACTTTTTCTATTCCAAGCCACATAAATTTTAAGTTATTTATTTTGTGTTTGTTTAAAAAGAATTTAATGTAAAGAGTATGAGTATAAATGTCACAAATCATGATAAATAATATTCGTGTGTGTGTGGTTTGTGGATTTATATTAGCTCAATTTAAAGGTTTCAATTGCGTGTATATTTTCTTTAAATTTTAATTTTGCAAGTTATACAAAGTCATTTAAAAATGCTGATCAAAAGTCACATTCCTTTGATCAGTATTTTTAATCAAAATCTTACTTGTACAAAATGTATAGGATAATTAATTTGTACTTTGATGAATTAACATAATGAATTTATATTTTTGTATTCACGAATTCCGATGTAATTGTTTTGTCAATTTAGAATCATGTATTAAATTTAAAAATAAATGAAAACCGAACAATGGAAATGAGAAACGTAGAACTCTTATCAAGAAAGGCAAATGCTATTGTATAGTCAAAAATTAGATATTGCTGGAGGCCGAAAATCAAAGGAGGCGGAGTTATGAACAAAACTAGGCAGAAAGGTCAAGGGTAGCCATCTTAAATATAATATAGACACTCTAACTTTTGACTTGGCTGTGCTTAGATCGTCTCAAGCTACAGCAAAGTAGTTGTTCCAGAGAAATCACTTCAACCGTTATTAAGAAGTTGCCCGGTAAACTGCAATAATGATGGGCTAACTCCAAGAAGCTGATCCCTGTTCTGCCAATTTAAATCTTTCGTACCGCTGATTTGTAATGTTTTCCGTGCTTCCAGTCTTCCAAATTCCAACATTTAAATTAACCATGCCGTTCTAAGAAATTCAAAATGCGCGCCTACATTCTTCATACATATCACCGCAAGAAGAAAAGCCGGATGAAGAAAGAATGGTAACTTTTGTTACATGAACTTTTTAACTTTCCTCTCAGTAATAATTTTATATTTAATCTGTTAACCTAATTAATTGCATGTAAATTTCTTGTTTTCCATTTGAAAATGTTACACTAAAACCTGTCAGTAAATTTCTTCTCTAATATTTCTGTGCTCTAGTCTTGAGATGATAATTATTAATATTTGTGCCGACTAATAATCCATTTGTGAATACATTTATATTTTTACTATTACTTATTTTACAAACAAAACGATGCCAATAATAATATTTCTCAACTCTAATTAAAGTCAGTAAAGTTTATCTCATAATATTTATTATATTCATTTTAAAAGTAATTTTCTTGTATCGAACTAAAAATTGTTTCATTTATGTTGAGTTGAGAAATATTCAAATATTTTTATTGTTTCTTTTACTTCGTCATGATATTTTAATCTATACTCCAAATCTCAAATACTTAAAATAGTTTAAAATTTCATTATATTTTTTTTTTATATATTATTACGGAGTAAGAATAATAAGTGAATATTTTATTGCTATTATTACCTTCCGAATAATCCGGGGAGTTATGGGTTTCAGAGTGAAATTAATTAATTGTTACTTTTGCGACCGTTTGATTTCGCCATGTTTTTATTGAATAGTTATATCAGGCTGTTGCGTAGAACATGTTACGGATAGATAAAAGGGTTTATATAATTTCGTTTTAAAATCCACTTCCGATCACTCTTCCTCGATGTTACTGTGGCAATGCCTTTACCTTCGCCTAAGTTGGTGTCTCGTTTTACTACCACATGGAGAGAAAGAAATTCTTCTCCAGGTAATCTCTTGGATCACCGGGGTTCGAAAATGATCCCGGCTGGTTGTAGTGTCCCGGATCTACTTGGGGGCATTAAGACTTGTCAAAGTACAAGCCGCCCGGTATTCCGTCAATGCACCGCAAGTTATTATTTGTAGTCTACCTTAATCCCTGCAACCATCAGTACATCAGTATTATATATTATATTTTTATATAAAACCGCCTCCCATTTATCCGTATACGCAATGGTTTGAATCTATTAAAATAAAACAACTTAATATAAACTAGTAGTTAAATATTTTAAGTGCTCCAATTACTCTGATTCTCATATCAACCTGTACAACCATTTAAACACATAAATATTGGCATGAGTTTGTTAATCAGTACAAACCGATTATTGATGACTAGCAGCAATTTATTATAAAATACATATGAGAGTTTTACCGTACCTGTAAATAATATTATTCAATGCTTTCAATAATTTATTAAAAATTTATCCAACCTAATTTTGTCTCTCTTGCATTATTACTCTCGAAATCTAGTCAATCACCTGCTGTCTGTATCGACAACTTAAATATATACATTAAATTATCAGCCGTACCAATATCCCGACTATAAGATATCTATGAACTAGCTGATTGTAGGTAATTTAGTCTGTGTTTTTCGATGAGCTAGTAAAGGGAAAACCCCGTACCGTTGTAATGTTGTCATCGGTGGGTCATGCCAGGGTTTTGGGTTTGAATTTAGTTTGCATTTTGGAATTTATTCCTAGACGTGGACTGGGTTTGAATTCGGATTACTGTGTGTGATTAAGCATGGTGATTTTTACCGGTACAATATATATATTCACATTGAATTGAATATGCAAATATAATCAATTTATTAGACAACTATATATTTTAATCACATATTTATTTTCATCTAATCGACTTTTGTTCAAAATTGAACCTTGTCAGTATATCTACATATTTATAATAGTAATTATATTTTTGCATTAAATTAAAATGAATTGATTTGATAACTTATTTCAATTTATTCTTCAGAAAATAAAACTACTTCTAATTATAAAAATGGTTTTAAATTTATCATGCAAGATTAATAATTGCATATTTTAATATTAATTTATAAAAAAAATTGATAAAGATAGATACTTTTTTTTCATGCAATGTATATATACATAGGCACATGTATATAAAGTGGCCATATTCAGTTAATAATTTATTTTATCAATAAATATTTAAAAACAAATTATTATATAATGTAATACAAGAAAGCCATAAATAGCTGGTTTCTACCAAGGATAGGAATTTGAATAAAACAACAAAATTGTCTTCACTTTTACAAAACAAAAACTGTTATTAACATTCCAGTAAAAAATTGCAAAGTGACCTCATTAAGAAACCTTTAGAGTGCTGATGAACTTTCAATTTTCTGTTTTTGCACTGTTTCAATAGCAGAACCTACAAATTTATTAGTTTAAAAAAATCTAAAGAGATCAGAAGTCTACAGAATACTACAGAAAAAAAAACTTCAAAGAATGTGATCACACTTCCTAAGGTAGTGTGTAATAGAAAGCAGTTGTGAGAAAAAATGTTTACCAATTCTTTTATTATTGATGATCAGCAAAAAAAAAATTGTCTTGTTTTCATGGTTTATTTAAATATATATGATTATTTTTGCATAATATTTACATAAAAGTAAATTTAATTTCATTAGAATGTTTTATTTTAAAAATATAATTTGACAAATGTAATCATAACATTAAACAGAAAACTATCTCAGTAAGTTTATTAACATTTTTTTTTGACAGTTTTTAACATGGTAGTCCTTTTTTTCTAATATTTTAAAAATTATAAATGAAATTTTAAATCTCACAACAGAATTTGATAGACTGATGTGGCTTTACATTGATTTGTTCATGTTTTTTAAAAAAAATTAATTCAACAAAAATTTTGTTAATTTTCTTTTTTCATCAAGCTTTGCTGGCTTTCCTTTATACCATCCAATCAAAACAAATTCACTATTCTCATAATGTATTTCACTTTATTATATTTTTCTAAGTTCAAATATGATTATTTTAGGATGTTTTTTGTTTGTAATCCTACATTTCTAACAAATAATAATAATAATAATAATAATCATCATCATCATCAAATGTTGAATGATTACAAAAATTACCACAAGGAAGAACAATAAAAATGTTTTCCTTATTTGAAGGAATAATAATGATTGGTAAATATTCTTGTATGTTATTTTATTTAAAATTTGATAAAAAAATAATTTAAAATTAATAATAAAAAACATTCTGTTTTAAAATTTACATAACCAAAATTTACAAATTATAAATACATTTACATTTTTTTTTTTAATGTTTAAATATTTTAATTTTATTTTTATAATTATTGCATATTCTCAGCTTCATTGTTTGTTTTATTTATGGTAAATTACTTAAACAGAGCTTTTAATATTTCCTCTTTACTATTATTTCATAAAATATAATATTATTTAAGAAAATTGCCTTTTCAATGAAATATGCAGGTCAATATGTTAAATAAATAAGCAAAAACTGTTTTATTCTATTAGCTTGAAATGTTTACAGCTTTTAAATGTATTTAACTTATTTATGTATATTTTTCTTTATTTATTTTTACATAAATATTTTCATATATTAATAAAAGTGCAGTTAAATGTAGATATATACCTAATTTATTATATGCTATTTCTTAAATATAGGTCTGTTTATTTACTGTAGTAAGATCCTATAAAAATTTTATTAACATAAATTTCATGATTCATATTTGACAATTTAATACAGTAGGTCCTCTACTTTCATATCTAATTGGTTTTTGAAATGTGTATGAAAGATGAAATGCAAGAAAGTGGAGCAGTATATAAAAAAAACATCAAAAAGGTTTTCAAAATACATACATATAAATACTTCTGCTAAATATTGTTCCTATTTTTTAAAAAAATAGTTCAAAGAATCCTTAATATATAATAAATTTTCATACTTGGAAAATATTTTTTATCTAATTTTTTAATATCTTAATTGAGAAAAAAACGGGGCTAAATACAGTGTATAGACATGCACAATACAGTCATATACGTATAAGATCTAGACAATTAATATTAAAAAAGTTTAAAAGCATAATGAAGATTAACTTAACAGTGTATGAATTTGGAAATATTCCTTATTTTGTTTTTCATGATTGAACATATTGTCGATTGGCTTGAATTACACAAATGACTGATTGAAGCAAAAGATTCTCCATCTTCATCTCGATCGTATAGAGATTATGAGACCTTGATTTCTTTTCATCCATATCAACACTGCTGTGTTTTCATTTTTCACTCATGTTTATAAATTCATAGGGATGATATTTTTTCACCAAAACAAAAATGTGCAATGTGTTTGCACACATCCTAATATAAACTGAAAAGACACAACTTATCAACATACATGCTAACTCAAGACATCCCTGTTCAAGGTTGAACCTATGATGCCAAAAATGGACATGATTAATGTTGAAGGTGGAGAGGACTAGTGTTCAATAGTCCATAAAAAAGAGAGAATCATTACATGCAAGGACACACATTTTGTCATATATATCAATAGAAAATACAAAGCATAAAATGTATATTATAACGGAAATGGTTATTCGTACGGTTGATTTATGTATTTGTGTATTCAATTATATTTTATTTCGGTTATTTTATTTTATATTATATTTATTTATTTATTATACTTTAATTCTTTTCCGACTTTGATTCTTTATTATCTTATTTATTTCTTACTTGTTTACTAACAGTTTTGCTAACCGAAATATCCCGGCTTAGCCTCCAACTGTAATGGATTGTTTATTTATTTAACCACCGCCGTTACAATACAAGCAGAGAGCTAATACAGATACAAATTTAACTTCATATCTATACCCTTGACCGAACCCCAAGGCAATACGTACATATTATCTTGGCGTTATTTTTCCCGACCAAGAACTCTCAGCTGCTGAACAGAGCAAACTATTTCAAAGAAATTTAACGAATGACCAGCGCTTGCTATTTATTTTTTAGAATTGGGAATTCGCACGAACAAGCAGCACATGAATACCTTAAACAAATCAGCATGCCCCTTTAATCACTAATTACAGTTTCCCCCCTGTCGTAGCTTGGTGATAGGAGAATAAAGCAAGGATACGAAATTTAATGATAAATATGTTTAATAATAATACTCACACTTTATATAAAAAAAATACATTATAATAATAATAATAAAAAACACACACTTATAAAATACATGGCTATAATAAAACATATGAAAACAGATCAAATATTAAAGTTCTTAAAGTCCTGTTGATAGAGTTCTATTTTATCAAATTATTAATTGTGTATTTAGTTATGAGTAGTAAACAGATTAAAATGCATGCATGCTTTTACCTAGGCTTTGTTGTAATTGTCCCATGGGTATTTCTTCCGAGCGCTCTTGATTAACTTCCTCAGTTTGTGGGGTTATTTCTCGTTCCAGTTTTGCTTGTTGATTCTTTGGGTTGAGTTTCAGTTGACAGTTACAGAAGCGGCGGTCCCTCTAGCAGGTCAGGCAAAGATCTTACATTGTGAGTCAGTGATGAGACGGCTTGAATCCGAACCCACGTCCCTTTAACGCCACTAGCCACACACTTCTTTCATTTTCTTTGAGCTGTTGCTTCTTCAAAGTCTCTACTAGCAATGCCAGATAAAAATTGTAATTTTCTTAATCTCTTTCTTTTGTTCATTGTTTTTAAAATTTTTAATTAAGACTTAGATTTCCAACCAATTCTTATCATTATGTTTCTTTATTTAATTAGTGGCTGGAATGTAAGTCCCAATTAATTTAACAGATCAGGCAAAGATCTTCCGTTGTTAACATTTTCTTTGTCCATGGAATTTAATTTGTCCAACAGACTTTCACACCTATGGCCATATTGTTTTTTTTATATATCACATATTACATTTAATTTTATTTAAAGTTTACAATTCATTTTTTTTTTTCACATTTGTGTTTTACATTTTATTTTAATTTGTTATTATATAGTTTTTAATGAGAGAGAAGAAACGCATTTCTTTATGCATCCCCTTCCCCTCTCCCACAATAAACAAAAATAACTTTCTAGCATTTGACTTACAAGAGAGAAAGAGACGCATTTCTTTATGCACCCCCCTCCCCTTCTCTTACTATTACAAAATCCACAGTAATTTTGACATTAGACTTTCAATTTTTTCTTTTCCTTCCTTTTTTTAAAAATTTAATAGCTAATTTATTTCACCTTTATTACTTCTTGTTAGCGAATTTATCTAATGTTATTAATAAATATATATGTGTGTCGATGACTTTACGTGGTCGTCACATTACACTCCGCCCGTTTTTGAGAATTAAAATCGGGTCGAATCTTAGTCTGAGATGAGAGCTTATTTTAATTCTTTGCTTTCAACCCTTACTTCTGCTTTTATTACAGACTTTTCCACTCTATCATGATAAGTGATAATGATGATGAGGATGACTGCAGAGAGACAGCTAGGTAAAACTACACAATTCTTTCCGATTGATTTTGGCTGATCAACCAATTTAATCTCTACACATACGAGACCATGGCATAACTTAACTCTATCAAAACATAAAAGGTTTAAAGTGTGTGAACAGCAGGATATTTCTACTGCCTGTTCATCTTGCACAAACAACAAATTCTTATTCTTTATTTATTTTATTCGAGGCACTAATTCTTATTTCTTCATTTATTTATTTTGAGACACTAATTCTTATTATATTGAGACACTAATTCTTATTATACAATGAGTCCAGGATTCTTACTGGCGCTTCATTTAAAAGTTTAACCACCAAGAGCCATGAGAATCTAAAGTGCGAAGAGACGGCTGAATCAAGCTCAAAATACAACCCAAACATAATGCATACACACACACATATATGCTTCAATCTGCAACCTCATACACCTACTAGTGATATCTGTCATTTACGCATTATCACTATTATTCATTTATTTATTTTATTAATTGTTAATTGGCTCTTTAATGAGCCTAAATGATTCTTATTTTTATTTTTACTTCTATTTTTATTTGTTAATTCTATCTGCATTTATAATTGACAGATTGTGATACGAATAAATTATTTATAGATTTCTTTCTTTTTTCTTTTTTTTACTTTTATTTGCATTTGTCTTGCTGTGCTTGACTGCACATAAACACTCATTAAGTTTCTCATTAATTTCACTCTGTGAACACTATTATTTTTTTGCTTATTATTGGAACTTTAATTATTTGTCGTGACACAATTTGCCCCACCTGTCATACATTTTTAAAAAAAATTAACTTTATTTCTCGTGATCCCATGACGTTATTGTTTGATCGCACCGACATATCCGTCCGTTTATTTTCTTTATGCTTAGTTTTTATCTGGAGGCTTCTTATGCTTTTTACCATACATATTTCCACTCTTGCTTGGAACTGAAGCAATGTTCCGATGTCCACTAGAGTCGGCTTGCTCATCTGGGTAATTTATATTTGAACCTCTTCCGATATGTTCGGACAATTTAACGCTTTCTGATCTATCAGGAAATGCCTGGTTTCCCTCCCAATAATCGTGGTGAGGATTGAATTGCATCTTTCCTATGTATGGATCGTTGGGCTGGGGTTTAAATCCCTGATCCTCCTCCTTGTAATTAGGCCTAGTGCCGTCAAACGCATTTAGCGACTCAGTAACCTGTCCGACAGTCTTTCCTTCTGGGTCTATAAGCACTTGCTCCGCACTGTTACTTTCGCTATTTATTTGCAAGCACTTGCTCGTGCTTTCTTGCTCTTTACTGTTAGCTCTTATCATCTCTGTTATATTTTCTATTTTATTTTCACCCCTTTCTACCCTCACTTCTAACCTCTCAACTGTGTTCGCTGACTGAGTTACCTCTAGTTGTATGTTTTCTATAGCCTTTCCGTTTTCATTTTTTATTACTTCAATTTTCTCCCCTTGCTCTAATTTAACTTGCTCTATTTTCTCCAGTAGTTCCTCCTGGTGATTCAACCTTTCATTTGCAACCTTCATTTGGTATGAGGTTTAAACAGAGCAAAACTCTCCATACAGTATTGCCACCTGTGCTAAACAGAGTAATCAATGGATGCCAGAAGGCTTGTGCATAAAATCCCTATCTAATGCCTACTCATCCAATATCCCCAGACTAGTTTCTGGCTTGTGGCCTTCGTCAGTGAGGAGCTTTGGATCTGAGAGCAATACTGTATGGAGAGTTTTGCTCTGTTTATCAACAATTAATGTGCTAGTATAGGAAATGTGATCATGTGATGGTATGAGGTTTGTTCACATTTTTCATTCACTTCTTCAATTTTTTGGCTAAAATTCTTACTTAGTCATTCGTCCAACTCTTCTATCTTCCTATTTCTTTCATTTCTTTCCCTCATTTCCATAATCAACTGTTGCTGGCCTTCCATTATTTTCGTAAGCATATCCATTATAATGCAGCTTTCTATTTTATTTTTATTATCAGTCTTCATCTCCATTCTTTTGCTAATTTCTATTTCGCCCACTAGAGCATCCATTTTTGTTTTTGATATCGTGTGCATCAAATTTATTTAACACACTAATCATTTATATTTTATTCTACGACTTTATTATTCTAACCCTATCCGTATAGGATTATCTTACTTTACTAACTTTATATTTCACTGACACTAGGTACGTTTGTTCGACTCTCCCCGTCCCACTCACTAATCATCACTCACCCACGCCTGCCTTCAAGACCCCTTCGCAACTGACTCCAATTTACAACCTAACTTCCCAAATTTCGTTCTCTTTCTCCCCTTTTACCCTCTATTATTTTATTTTATTTCTTGCTTTTGTCTACCACCAAGCTATTTTTTGATTTGTTTATTAATTGCATAAACTATTAATTTTGTTATACTCGAATTCAAATGGGCTGAACTTGTAAATGTAACAATATATCCCGGACTGGCCCCCAATTATAACGGAAATGGTTATTTGGATGGTTTGATTGATTTGATTTCAATTTTACTATATTTTATTTCGATTATTTTATATTATATTTATTTATTATACTTTAATTCTTTTCCGACTTTGATTCTTTATTATCTTATTTATTTCTTATTTGTTTACTAACAGTTTTGCTAGCTGAAATATCCCGGCTTAGCCTCCAACTGTAATGGATTGTTTGTTTATTTAACCACCACCGTTACAATACAAGCAGAGAGCTAATATAGATACAAATTTAACTTCATATCTATACCCTTGACCGAACCCCAAGGCAATACGTACATATTATCTTGGCGTTATTTTCCCGGCCAAGAACTCTCGGCTGCTGAACAGAGCAAACTATTTCAAAGAAATTTAACGAATGACCAGCGCTTGCTATTTATTTTTTAGAATTGGGAATTCGCACGAACAAGCAGCACATGAATACCTTAAACAAATCAGCATGTCCCTTTAATCACTAATTACAGTTTCCCCCCTGTCGTAGCTTGGTGATAGGAGAATAAAGCAAGGATACGAAATTTAATGATAAATATGTTTAATAATAATACTCACACTTTATATAAAAAAATACATTATAATAATAATAATAATAAAAAACACACACTTATAAAATACATGGCTATAATAAAACATATGAAAACAGATCAAATATTAAAGTTCTTAAAGTCCTGTTGATAGAGTTCTATTTTATCAAATTATTAATTGTGTATTTAGTTATGAGTAGTAAACAGATTAAAATGCATGCATGCTTTTACCTAGGCTTTGTTGTAATTGTCCCATGGGTATTTCTTCCGAGCGCTCTTGATTAACTTCCTCAGTTTGTGGGGTTATTTCTCATTCCAGTTTTGCTTGTTGATTCTTTGGGTTGAGTTTCAGTTGACAGTTACAGAAGCGGCGATCCCTCTAGCAGGTCAGGCAAAGATCTTACATTGTGAGTCAGTGATGAGACAGCTTGAATCCGAACCCACATCCCTTTAACGCCACTAGCCACACACTTCTTTCATTTTCTTTGAGCTGTTGCTTCTTCAAAGTCTCTACTAGCAATGCCAGATAAAAATTGTAATTTTCTTACTGTCTTTCTTTTGTCCCCTGTTTTTTAAAATTTTTAATTAAGACTTAGATTTCCAACCAATTCTTATCATTATGTTTCTTTATTTAATTAGTGGCTGGAATGTAAGTCCCAATTAATTTAACAGATCAGGCAAAGATCCTCCGTTGTTATCATTTTCTTTGTCCATGGAATTTAATTTGTCCAACAGACTTTCACACCTATGGCCATATTGTTTTTTTATATATCACATATTACATTTAATTTTATTTAAAGTTTACAATTCATTTTTTTTTTCACATTTGTGTTTTACATTTTATTTTAATTTGTTATTATATAGTCTTTAATGAGAGTGAAGAAACGCATTTCTTTATGCATCCCCTTCCCCTCTCCCACAATAAACAAATATACCTTTCTAGCATTTGACTTACAAAAGAGAAAGAAACGCATTTCTTTATGCACCCCCCTCCCCTTCTCTTACTATTACAAAATCCACAGTAATTTTGACGTTAGACTTTCAATTTTTTCTTTTCCTTCCTTTTTTTAAAAATTTAAGAGCTAATTTATTTCACCTTTATTACTTCTTGTTAGTGAATTTATCTAATGTTATTAATAAATATATATGTGTGTCGGCGACTTTACGTGGTCGTCACAATATGAAATAGCAAATTGTACGAAAGTAGAGAACTGCTTGTATGCAGTTTTTCCATTGTCATTATATAATGAACAGCAAAATCATATGTTTAAATAGTGTAACCGTTCAGGGTAATAAGAGATGTGAGTAAATGAATGTTGTAATACTTATTTTCACTTCTTATATTGATCGATATGCAACTAAATGAAAGTTTCACTAAGAATGAGTAGGCCATCATCAGAATCAAATATAAATAATAAGTATAGTATCTGCAACAAATATTCATCAAAACTTATCCTTTATTACTGGATTCAATTTACAAAAGGCTTATTATAAAATCTTAAGCTAATCATCATCAAGACAATGTCAACCATAAATCATTTAAAAAGCAACATCAATATAGCATGCTGCATACACATACCTGAGTGCTAATAAAAGTGCTATAAAAATATACTAGGATTATTTATCAATTCTAATAATTATCAATTCTCACAACTATCTGGTACTATGAGTGTACTAGCCATGTGTAAACTAGTTAATAAAGTGTATGGACAAATCATTCTTAAGAGAATTATACAATGTCCACACACACATAAGCCAAAAATACTATATCCTGAGCTATCTTTTTGCATTGTAACCAACTTTACCGAAAATAAATATGAATAAAAATAAAGACACAAATATCTAATCTATTCTAGCATTAAATAAATTCATTGGAATAATTTTAAATGATTATTAATTCTTTATCACTTAATAGTAATAATGATATTAAATTAAAAGTCTGATATTTTCAAAATGCAAAATACATTTGATTTTGACTTATGCACAGATATTAATTATTACATTAGATTGAAACAAAATAAATGTTTAAATTGAGCTTTACAAATGTATTTATATATATATAAATGATAAGTGGTATTACCTATGATAAATATATGAAAAGAAGTGCACACTTCATAATACAACATATAAAAATTAACAATTATTATTTCCCAAAAACATATATGTATAAACCATTTTAATAATATATAATAAAATAGATTTGTTAAAATATATACTGCATACATGGAATATATCATAATATCAAATATTTCCATTAATTAATATTAATTTGTTTTCAAAGTACACCTGGGTCTCGTTTTACGTGATAAATAGGTTCCGAAGAAATCACGTGCAAATAAAATCGCGCAAAAATAGACGTAACTTACATTGAAAAAGGGGAGATATAGTCTGTGATTTTTCAAAATTTGCGTAAAAGCAAAGCACCAACGTAAAATTACTTTAAAATTCGCGCAAAAAAAAAATAAGGAAATAAAATATGACTAATAAAAAATTTCAAATTTGAAAAAAATTGATACAAGACAAACTTTTTTTAACTATAATATTTAATTTTATTCAAAATAATATATTTTTATGCATAATTTACAGTACAGTAATTTACATTTTTTTATACATATTTTAATTATTATCGCTATTTGCTGAAAAACATGTTCATTTGCAAACTGGTAAAAAATCAATTTTTCACAAGAGGAAATACAACTGGTGCCAACTTCACACTCATGTTGTGTCAATGGTTTTCTGGTGACAACGTAATTAGTAATTAATCGTTGAGATGACGATTTTATTAATTGTTTATGAAACTAACAACTAAAAATTAAATTCTTATTTTTGTCTTCAATTTTTTAATTTTCAATTCCACTTAAAAATCAAATTTCACATCACATCAATTTCAAGTTGCCATAATTTTTAAATTGTTAATTACAATTAAAAATCAGATTTTAATTTTTAATTGTCAAATTTAATTGTGCCCACTGCTATTACTCACCTTTTAAAAATAAACTTGTGGACACTAAATGATAATATTTGATTACGTTCTTTTTTAAAAAACAAAATTAACACGCACAATGTTTGAACAAATTTACATTATAATCTTGTAAAATTTAATGTGTGTATACATAAAATGTGGAAATCATGATTTCAATTTCATTATTGCATAAAATCTTACTATTATAAAGCACTGAAAATATTGAAATTACTAAGATGAAAGTCGAATTCCAATAATATGCTATTACTTTCAATATAACATAAATGCGCGAAATTTATTATTTAAAGTAATAGTGCATTATCGGAGTTTGATTTCCGGTGAAACATGAATTGCGTAACTTCAAAATCATGTTAAATAAGTCTGTGTAAAAAGAGACCCAGGTGTATGTAAAGTAATATTGCTCTTTCTTACATAAATGATATAGGAATCTAGACCTGATATCTATAAATAAAAAAAATACTTCAATCATTTATTTTACTTTTAATTTATTTACCAAATTATTCTGTTTGTTACATGTCATTTAATGTAAAAAATATCCTATGTTAATAAAAATCTGATACAGTTAAATCGTAAAAAAAAATGGTGAAATACGTTCTAAGAAAATATTGTACTTAATTTAGTTCTCATTGTCAACTTTCGTTCTCATAATTAAGAATATTTAAACTTGTTTAGAACATAGCTAATTCATTAAAAAATATTTACAATTTTAAAACAACTGGAAGTAATATAAAACCTATAGAATTTAAATATTTTTCAGTTTTATACTCTAAATAAATAAATTTTCTTCATTATTAATGAAATTAAGTAATAAGCATAATATATATAAATATATTTCTGGAATTAAATACAAGATATAATATTTACATGTATCCTTCAAAAATTAAATAAGAAAAATATTATTTAACCACAGGTTTTTTTGTCTGTGTTCAACATGTATTTAAAACTTCTTTAAAGATAGATATTACAGTATTTAATAAATTACCATCAACAGTTTCTTCCATCCATGCTTTATATATGAATATAAAATATCATAAGATGATGTCATCTTCATTGACTTGAATATGCAAGAAGGCCAACTTATAAATGTCTATCTTAAAAATAATCTGGTAAATGTATAAATAATTAATCTATTTATAGTTTATAATGCACATTTAATTTCAATAATCTCCAAATTCTAGGCATATCAAGTGGTGTCCACTCCCACATTCAACCAACATGAAGATAACTAATAACTGTTCTTTCAGTTAAATTGATCCCATTATTTATAGTAAATACTAAAGAATGTACAAATTTCATGACTAGTTTGTTCCTTTCCTCCCAGAGCAAGTTGGTGGGGCTCAAAGAACTCTTGTACCAATTCGCAAGCAAATTCGGTCTCAGCATTAACAGAGGGAAGTCAGCTATCTGGACTATCCTCACTGGCAAGAAGATCTCTGGCTGGTTTGAGGCCTCGCCCCAAAAATTTCTTGGGTTCCATCTGGCCTCACCTCCTTCCATCATGAGGAGAGACCTGGAAAATTCCCTAACCAACAAGACTGAAGGCTTAATTACTTCATTATCCAAAGTTTATCTTTCTCTGTTTAAGAAGGCAGCCCTCCTAAATTCAGTGATTTTACCCAAAATTTTATATTACTTGGCCGGCTTCTCCCCAACAATTAGATTTACCAAACAAATCAAAACACTATGGAGGAGATTGTGCTAGGGGGGGCAAGACCCCTGTCATCAGTCTGAACTTGCTTCAAAAACCAAAACTCCTCAATGGTCTCAGACTCCATTAGCTCAAAGTTTTCACCTCCAAAAAACCTGTAATGTTCTGTGTAAAATCTTTATTTAAAGATAACCAAAAGATGGAATACATTTTCCCAATAGAGGTGGATCCTACTGATCGGCCCTCTCCTAAACTGTGTAAACTTTGGATACAACCCCAAGTGTCTATCATTGTAAAAACTTTAGAACATCGAGTTCACTATTCCAGAGTAAACTATCCTACTGGCAAGTCTACCAATTGGTTTCAGAGGGCAAAACCAAAACCGGTAATGTACTCTCAATTGGAATACCGCAACTCTCAAAGATGACAAAATTACTCAAACTCAGTTCCAAGTTTATTGATTTACTCCTGAAGGTCAACCTTGGGGCTCTCCTTACTGCAGCCTTCCTTTTATCAAAGAGGATATAATATCAACCCCCTCTGCCCTTTATGCATGAGACAGGATGAATCTATAGTCCACATTCTTGATCATTGCGGATCATGGACATACCTACATAATCTCACACTGTAATAGAACCAACAATTCAGACCCTGCCTAAATCATGCTCAAGCCTGCATTCGAAAAAAGAAACATTGCATTGATTCGTATTGCCATGTTTATAAACATTTTGATTTGGTCAGTCAGATGGAGTCACATTTAATAAAAGTTATGACCATCCCATTGATGAACTATTTTCTTCAATACCCTGTGTAAAATTAAAGAGGATAAACACACCTGTCAACCCTGGTTGGTGAACCAAACATAGGGACAGTTTAGATTTTAGTCACACCATTGTACTGATCTCAACCGTCTGTACCCTACAGATAGTCTCAAATCCATGTGCTCCATTGACCCTATCCCAGATCAAATGTTAATTGAACTCTACTGAAAGGATTCAGCTCTACTGAATCTTAATTTTATGAATTGTTTAATCGATAGACTATTTCATTCACTTTTTACTTGTACAAAACTCATAAGTTGTAATTGATTTCAATTGTAACTGTTTATGTACCTAGAATTAGATCTAAATGGAATGCAAATAAATTGTTCTTGAAAGTAGTTTTCATTCTTAAATAATAAACAAGAATATAATTATAATACAATGTGGTTTCTTATCTTACATACATGAAAACTAAAAAAAAACAAAACTAAATAGGTTCAAAAACAGTTTCTTAATTAAAATTAACTTCTTTAAATATAAATATATTGAAAACAACTTTTATAATTACATGTCACTTCAAATAAATATCTTTATTTACATTTTTTTAAAGTCATATTTTTGTTACATTATAATTTAAATTTTTGTCAAAAGAAAATTGGTTCGAATAAAATCTTTGTATCAAATAGAAACTTTCTAATATTTAATTTTAAATAATTCATAATTTTTTTAAAATGCCAAGAATTAATATTATTTAATTAATCAATAAGTAAATTATCCAAGATATTATTTTAACTATTTATTTTAAGTAATCTTTGTCTGTGCTGATCCCCCCCACCCACCTTAAATTAAACTTTAAATATATATGCACATATATTATCAGAATTAGATATTTATTGTGTAACTTTCAAACACTTATAAAGTAATAGTCTTTATCTGCACATACCATAAAAATTCTAAATCAGACTTTCTAGAATCATTTTCATAAATTTGTAAATAATACCCTCTTCTAACAATGTAATCTATAACCTAATCATTTTTTATTTGATGTCCAAGCTTTTATGTGAATAGATAGATCAAAGATTGATATTTTGTAGAGGAAAATTTACATTAACAATGATCTTAGATCTGATCAGCCAATAATTTCAGATGACAATACAGATGTAAATTCCATATTTTAATAATCTTGTTAATAAATAATAGTGATTAAATATGTAGCACTGAGAATATTTCACATTTTTGGTGTAAAAATCTGTCAAAAACAGAATATAATAATCTTTTGCAGGTCATGTTTTCTTGAATAATTTTTCATAAATGGGCAAATAACTTCCTTCATATCAATTTACTATTATTCAGTTAAAAAATTAAATCCACTTTTATTTGGCCTCAAGTCATTATATAGACTACTAGTTAGTCAGATAAAACAGGATGTTATTTGCAAGATTATTAAATGACTATAGAAAGCCTGACTCATAAAGGATTGTTATGGCATGTGCATTTGGAGATTACTACTATTTAATTTATATTCTTAGCTCTAGATATTTAATAGATGTTCCTTATTTATAAAGTTGTTAACATTAATATAATATATTGATAAATTTTAAAAAGATATATCAAAGACACTGCATTTCTTAAGATTATGAGTATTTTTTTATATATTAGCTCAAAAAATGTACTACACATCAATTGTAAAACTAAATTGTTAACAATACCATTAAATTTAAAATAATTGAACCATTTATTATTTCCTTCTATCGATGATTTTTTAAAGTAAAAGAACAATAAAAACAAAAACAAAAAGTTTCCAAAAATATTTATAAAAATTGATTTTTAATAAAACTCATCCACTTCCCTTAATAAAATATTAAAAATTGAGTGCCTATTTAGATAAATATATTACAAAAAAAATAAAAAATATATTTAAATTTGTTTTAAAAAATACAATTGACTTTGACTTTATTTGAATATTTACATGATTTGGAAATAATATTGCATTAAAATTACAAACATTAACATAGCCAAAAGTGCAATATAATTTTATTATAATCTTTAACTTTTTTTTGAACTTTTGTGATTATAATACTTTTATTTATTATAGCTATCAATTTTTAAATAATGCACTACTTGTAGGTAAGCTTTTAAGCAACTAAAACAATAAATTAATTAGTGAAAAATTATTTTGCTATTATTAGAATATATTTTTATTTTTGTTCTTTTCTTTTTCTATTATGTTGTTGTTGTTTTTTTTTCAAAGAGATTAATTTAGTAAAACTGACTTATTATTGAAAACATTTGTTTGACATAGTCTGTCATATATATATATATTACATGCTAATACGAGTAGAGGTTTTTTTCGCTCTTATACACTCTTTCTACTTCTCTCACTCATACACAAAAGAACAACAGTTTTGCATGTCACCAATCTTTTCTTAAAACGGAGTATTTAAATTCTATAGAAATCAACAAAAAAAAAAATCTTGTTGCTCTTTTATTGAAAAGAAATATTTTCTTACATCAAGTCTCAGTTTGTTCTAACTGAATCTAGCAATGAAATTTTTTTTATCCTGGGGCAGAATTGATTTCTTTGAAAGACATTTACCGCCATCTTGGTCCTTGACATTTTTAAATGGCAGTGATTTTTTTTTCTGAAAAGAAAATTTGTGGGATGTATGTTACTTACGGCTTTCAGATTTAACTATAGACTACTTCATATTATTAGATATTTTTAAAATTATAATAATTTTAAATAAGTAATATTTCACAACATTTAAAATACTTTAGAGTACTTTATATAATATATGTCTGTGCATTTCTATTCAAGACAAATATATGAAAGCTTAAAATTACTGTGTGTGATAGTGTGCGTACACATATATTATATGGCAACAAATGTTTGCGGCAGTTCTAGCTCGTAATTACATATATATTTCACTTTTGTATCACATTTTTGTTCACTGAAATCCTGATCGTATTTGTAGAAATTATATTTTGGGTGTAATATTTTGTAATATATAATACACCAATAGCCCATTCATTTAAACTTGCCCTGGCAGTTTAGCCAGATACAAGAAGTAATTATTGTTAGATAGATTCCAAGCTATGTCATGTATGATGCAATTTATAATAATAAGAGTGATCCTCTTATAACATTCTTCAAAACTTTATGAAAACGTTAGCTTAATTTGCAGAATACATCATTAGATAAACTTACAATATAAAATCATGAGCATGAACACAAATTCTTTCAATTTGAAACCTGTCAATTGATATCTCTTTTTCTCTCCCTCTCTTTAAATATATATATAAAGCTTTACTTGGAATTAACTAAATTACTTATCTCTGGATTAATTCCCAATAAAATTTACATTCATAGCCAACAAACCTATATACATAATATAAATTTTTACTGAACTTGCTGCGATTTTTTTTTTTTTGATATTAATTTTCAAAAATAAATAGAAGAAACTTTTAAAATGGAAAGAAATTTTTATTATTATTAATTTTTATTATTTCTAACAAGTGATATAAAGTGTTAGTGATTCATTCGGATTGCATTTTGATAGTATTCATATTTAGAGAAATTTTTCAATTTCTTCTACAATAAAAAAATATATACATGGATTTTTAGAATTATTAATATTATTATCTATTTTTTCTAATTATTCTTTTACACATCTATTTTTAAATCACCAATAAATTATCTTATTCTTATCCTTCATTTGATGTTTTTCATATTATCTAATTGTCAAATTGATGTTTTTTAAACATTACCTAACAGTCAGATAATTTTGCAACATTAGTTGCCATTCTTAAAACAATAGAAAGCTATCTAATTTAGGATACTGGAAGCAAAAAAACCATGATGGATGTGCAGTATTTAAAAAACACTAGTAAATTTTGTTTAATGATGATGGACACAAGTAAGATGCTTATTTAAAAAAAAAAAATGTTTCTAGATATTAAGATGTTTTTTAAACATTGCCTAACAGTCAGATAATTTTGCAACATTAGTTGCTATTCTTCAAACAATAGAAAGCTATCTAATTTAGGACACTGGAAGCAAGAATACCATTGATGGGTGTGCTGTACTTAAAAAACACTAGTAAATTTTGTTTAATGATGATGGACACAAGTAAGATGCTTATTTTTTTTAAAAAAAATGTTTCTAGATATTAAAAGATTCTAATAATAAAAGAGTAATCTTTAGATTTTATGTTTCTCATAATAGCTAACTGTTATAAAAATGTCAAGATTTACAATTAAATTTAAAATAAATAGGGAAAAGGTAATAGAAATTGTAACAAAAACTTCTCAATCACATTAAAATAATTGTTTTCTTTTAATTCAATTACTTTTGTATAATGCTAAAAAGTTTTGTAGCAGAATTTCCTAAAGCATCATGAATATTTGTAATGTTTTTAAAACATTCTATTTTTTCTCAATTTTCTTCATTGCAATCACTTTATTACAATCAATATACAATAATATATTTTAATAGATACTTTTTTCCATGTACTTTTTTTTTCATTAACTTAATGCTTAAAGTTCCAGCTAGTATAGATATCTCCTTCAGAGCTATTATATACAAAATATATATATTATGTAATATTCAATTTTATTTACTAGAGCAGTAATTGTGTAAAAATTTTAAACAGCAGGAATTTACATTCTGAACATATGCACTGTAATGTTGTTATATTAGCTCAATGATGTTTAGTTGAATACTGAGGATATTCTCAAACCAAAACACAAGATAGAGACTTTGGAAAAGATAAAAGTGGCCATCTTATCTTTTGTATATAAATTCAATTATATAGATCAATCTAAAGCACCTTAGTTTGAGAACATAAAGATGTTTAAAATTGAATATTACATAATTGCTAATATTATATAATATTAACAATGTAGTAAATAAAGAAACTTTCCATGTTCTCAAGAAGATGCTTTAGATTGGCCTATATAATTGAACTTAGATACAAAAGATAGGCTGGCCACTCATCTTTTCCAAAGTCTCTATTTTGTGCTTTGGTTTGAGAGTATCCTCCATACTCAATAAAACATTGTTGAGCTATTATAACAACATTAGAGTGCATGTGCTTAGAGTGTATATCCTTGCTATTTAACAATATATAAAAATATTTCATTATCAAATTATATACATATAAAAATGTGTTTAATATGTTACAATAAATTATTATATTATTATTAATTACATACAAAAATAATTTTTATATACATAACAGATGCTTTTTTTGTTATTAGTTTAATCATATAATCATAAAACTCTGGATTGTTTATATAAATGTTTATAATATTGTAAAATTTATTTTTAACTAACTTTCAAATAAGTTAAAATTCCATAGCCTGTAAAACAATTTGAAGAGTTTTTTTTAAATTTTAACTTTATGTAAAAATTATATTTTATTTGATTGAGATGGATATACTTATAATGGAATACTGATATAATTCAAATTGAATGGCAAGCAAATGGAGATGTTGAAATTTTATAGAATATGATTTAACAAATTAGAAATGCATAAATTAGGTACTTTTATCTATCATTTTATAACAAAATTTGTCTTAAATTATAACTTATTTCTTTTAATAATCCTTCATAATTAAAATATATATTATTTTTAGTGCCTTGCTTTTTATAGCTATTTTTTTTTTCCTAATATCTAATTATTAATATCTAGAATGGCAGTAGCAATACAACAGTTGATCATATTCAGTATCAAATTGTGCCAAAGAAAATAATCATACATTACAGTAAACCATTTTGAAAAGTTATAATAATAAAATTTAAAAAAATGAATGTCATTTAAATGACTATGAAGATACTCTCAGAACATAATTTCAATGAAGTAAAGAACTTTTTTAAAAAAAAAAAATCATTTAAAAAAAAAAACAGTATATTTGTAACTGCTATTTGCTGTGCAACAGATAAAAATAGTATATCTTATTATATAAACAAGAGTGAAATAATTTAGACACTATTTTTTAATGATCAATGTAAAAATAACATAAATAAATTACCTCTTTCTATTTATATTACATTTTTTCAAAGAAGGTACACTGAGTTTTATCTAAATAAAAGCACAAAATAACAATGATTATATATTAACACTGCAAATTGAAACATAAATCAAATATTCATTATAAAATATACTTACAAAGTTTAGTCTTAATTGTCAATAATAAATGAAACCTCTTACTAACAAATTCGATATATATAGCTTTAAAAAATTCATTTTTGATGGCTAATGTTCCAAAGTAAAAGTCATGTTTGATACACTTTCTATTTTCATTTTAATGCAATTTAATAATAACAAAATAGGTAGGTAGTTTAATTTATTATTATTAAAATAATACACATGGGTCTCTTTTTACGCGGACTTATTTAACACGATTTTGAACTTACGCGATTCATATGTTTCACCAGAAGTCGAACTCTGATATTACTTTAAATAATAAATTTTGTGCACTTACGTTATATTGAAAGTAATAGCACATTATTGGAATTCGACTTTCATCTTAGTAATTTCAATATTTTCAGTGCTTTATAATAGTAAGATTTTATGCAATAATGAAATTAAAATCATGATTTCCACATTTTATATATACACACATTAAACATTGTGTGTGTTAATTTTGCATTTTAAATCACATTCTGTTTTTGCTTTTTAAAAAAGAACATAATCAATTATTAATCATTTAGTGTCCACAAGTTTATTTTTAAAAGGTCAGTAATAGCAGTGGGCACAATTAAATTTGACAATTAAAAATTAAAATCTGATTTTTAATTGTAATTAACAATTTAAAAATTACTTACGGCGATGTGATGTAAAACGAAATTTGATTTTTAAATGGAATTGAATATTAAAAAATTAAAGACAAAAATAAGAATTTAATTTTTAGTTGTTAGTTTTAATTAAATTTTTCCCAGCAGTGGTGAATAAATGTCTTTTTATTATCATAAGTCTAAGTTCATAAACAATTAATAAAATCATCGTCTCAAAGATTAATTACTAATTACGTTGTCAACAGAAAATCATTAACACAATGTGAGAGTGAACTTGGCGCTAGTTGTATTTCCTCTTGTGAAGAATCTATTTTTTAGCAGTTTGCAAATGAAACTGTTTATCGGCAAATAGCGTTAATAATTAAAACGTGAATAAAAAAATGATAATTACTGTACTGTAAATTATGCATAAAAATATATTATTTTGAATAAAATTAAATATTATAGTTAAAAAAAGTTTGTCTTGTATCAATTTTTTTCAAATTTGAAATTTTTTATTAGTCATATTTTATTTCCTTATTTTTTTTTTGCGCGAATTTTAAAGTAAATTTTACATTGGTGCTTTGCTTTTACGCGAGTTTTGAAAAATCACAGTCCTTATCCCCCCTTTTTCAAGGTAAGTTACGTCTATTTTTGCACGATTTCGTTTGCGCGTGTTTTCTGAGGAACCTATCTATTGCGTAAAACGAGACCCAGGTGTATTTTAATTATTTTTTTAAAAGCTTAAAAGTATTTACCTATTAACGTAAGTCAAGCAAATATTTGAAACCTATTTTACTTGAAAATGCTTTAAAATATATTTCATACATCCTATTTTTATTTCAGAAAATGTAAATATAATTTTATTTTTTAACAAATGCAATAAAAAAAAAACATACTTTAAAATTGTTAAATTGAAAAGGGCATTGTTTGAATAAATCACTAGCAAAAATGATTAATACAAGAATTGAGCAGAGTGGACTATTATTTTGATTTAAATTGTTTTACATTAATCTTTTACTAATAAAATTGAATCGATTTTATTATATTAATAATGAAACATTTTATGTTTTAGAAGGTTTGATCAACTACATTTTAATGATTTCTAATGCTAACAATTTAAAGTTATTAGAACTTGATGTGATATAAATCTTTCAAGAAAACACTAATTCGTATTATTTATTATTCTTATAAAGTCTTGGTATATGTAGATAATACACAATAAAATATATAAAGTAGATTCAAGACACATGAAAGTGAAACTAAAAATAATGTAATGTTAAATATTAATCTTATTTATTTTATATAATTAAAAACTGAATAAATAATAATATAAAATGAAGAGAAACACACATAAAAAAATTTAAGTACTAGTATTAGCATTGAACACTTTCAATGAAAACATTAATTTAGAGATCTTTTGAACTCTCAGCCTGTTTTAAAGTTTCAAATAAATTAAATCATTAAAAAAATTATTATAACTTCTTCCATGTTTTTGGCTTTTCCACTATTCGTAAGTTGACATTTGCAGCATCATATATACATTGAAAAGAGATTGTTGGAATATGGTAATTATTGCCTGTAATAAACAACTTGAGTAATATTTTGTCTTTACAAAATCTAAGTCCCAATTTCTTCTCATCTTTATTTACTTGAAGTTCAGTATTATTAATTTGTATTGGATCAAATATGTAAATAAAAAAAATAGAAAGAGTTACAATGAAGTTTTATCTATTTACAAATTTCTTAACATTCTCACATTGCATTATATTCCATACATGGTTTTTTTATGGTTCCAAAAATACATAACATGAGCAATGATATATAAATGTTTTATATTTCATCAAGAATCTTAGCAATAAACTTCAAATGCAAATCATATCTTGGATATTCTGGTTAAACATAATTATGGTAGCTTTTGTTTGCATATTACTGTCAATTTTGTTACAATTACCTTCACAGATTTTTAGAAGTGTAGGCCAGTTTTTAATGTAAACATCTACACAATTCAATAAACTTTTTTTAACAGATTTCAACTGGAAAGATAAGTTTTGAAGCACCTGATTGTAAGAAGAGAATATTCATTTCTTTCAGATTTGGAAGATGAGAAAATCATTAGTGAAAGTTTTAAAAGATGTACAGAACAGGCAAAAGTTATTGCATTCATGTCTTTGTGATTTTCTAGCAAGCAATGTGTCTAAGAATCATTAAATGCAGTATCTGTCATAAATGGCAGCAGAAAGTATTTCAACTCTTCATATTTCTTGATGTTATTAAATGATATTCACTAGGTATTCTGATGCATTCAGATTTTCTGATGTCCACTATATCTACCCAATAGCACCTCTTATTGCAATTGTTATTGTTACACATACTATTGGTTCATAATGAACATGTGAACATTCATCAGTCCCTTCACAATTTTATTTTTTTAACACTGATAAGCACTTGCTTTTTGCTTCCTCATAAACAACTAATTTTTTTTTCTCTTCAGGCTGATTATAAGCAACATGCAATTGTGTCATTAGATGGACAAATTATGAGTGTTACAGATAACAAAATGCAGCATTGATTGCATAAACACATAAAGCAATTTGTAAATTTAATGGATCTTTTTAATCAAATGTAATTTTCACAAATGTAATGGCTTTCAAAATTGAAAGTACACATGTAGTTAAATTTTATAAGTTGCCATAATTACTAAAAAAAAAAAAGAAATATACTCATTATTTCAAGCAATCTTTTATTGACACCTTATATTATTTAAAAAAACAGCAACAACCATAACAACATTATTGTGTGGCAATCTGTGCATAAATTCAGTTCATACCTACATCTTGCTCAAAAGTGAAAGGCAAAATTAAATATTATCTCACAATGACTTTGTATTTTAAAATAAACTATAAAGTGTTGATACTTGAACACTATACTAATTTTGTCATTGTTTAGTGATTGTTCTGTGTATATAAAAAACAAATTCAGAACAAAAAATAAATAGGCACATGTTTAGGACAGCAAGCTTAAATGGTTCTTCAAAATGCCTCATAAATAAGAAATCTTGCATAAAAACAAGTAGTTACAATGATTTCCTGGCAAAAAATTTAATTTGTTACCCTAAATTCAAAATATATAAAAATCTGATTAAAATATTAAAGCTTAAAATTGAAAAAAGGAGTAATTAATGAATAAAATTTTTACTAAGCATATTCTTAATACTACTAACATTTAAGTAGCATTAATTGCTTTTAAAAAAACCCTTTTTCAATTTGCAGTCTACCCTTTTAAATCTTACCTAAATAGAGAATATTTCCTGAAACATGATCCATTAAATTACAATGAAGCATATAAAAAATTCAATTAACATAATATACATTTTACATTTTATTGTCAAATCACTTCATGTTCTATTCTCAAAGTTTTTTTATTTTTATAAATATCTAACCAATAAAACTTTGAATATTGTTTTGTATACTTTTTTTAAAGCAAATGATTCATGAATGTTTTTTTATAAAGACAATCAAAATTAAATAAAAATTAGATAAAAAATGTAATTTTACAGTTGGATACTATTATTTTAAAACAATGTACATGATTAAATCTTTTTTTCTTTTTTGTTAATATTTATTTCTTTATGTTTGCAATAAAATCTACCATTATATTGAATATGTCAGGAACAAATTATGAGATTACTGGCTGAAAATTAGCAAATAAATGAATTTTTTAACTTATATTTAATAACCTTTTGATATGCAGGAAATACTTTTTTTAACAATGGAAAAATTAAATCTAGATTTACATAACAGCATTATTGCTTTGTTTATAAATTAGCATTTATAAAATTTTAATTCAAAATTAAAAAATTAATTGAGTGAATGTAGTTTAGCTAATGTCCACAATTTAAAATTTATTTTTAATATGCTTTGTTGATGTATATGATGAAAATATCTTTTGAATTTTGTACTGAATAAAATAATAATAATAATAATAATAATACCACCACCACCACCATCACAACCACTATTACTACTATTATTACTACTATTTGCCAATACTATGTTTTGTATTTATGATAAAAGCTACCTCCAGAACAAATTATGAGATTTAACAGATGAATATTTTTCAACTTATATATAGTAATTTTTGATCATATAAGATTGATTATTAACTGACTAATGTAAAAAATCATTTCTCTCTCCTTTTTATTTACTTAAGATAATTTAGAATTATCATGGTTGCATTTTTGCTTTGGATTAAAACAATATTCATAAAAATTTTAATCCAAATTGAATGAATATACTTTAACTAATATTTTTTATTCTAAAACTTATTGATTCATTTTGTTATTGTAGATGATAAAAATGTTTTTTATTATGTACTGCATTAAATAAAACTTGCATTTTTTTGCTTTTGTAGCTATTAACAATAAAAGCCTTCTTTACTTTGGATATGTCATAAAGGAAAGAGTCTGTCTTGCAAAAAAACTAGATATAGTAATCATATTTTAACTCTACAAACAGAATATAATTATTGTATACTGCATAATGAATAAACTCTTTCCTGTACTATATTTTTTAGCATGAATGCCAACATTTTGTCAGATGATTTAGTTTTCATAAAGTCACTATCCTATAATGTAAACTTAAGAGCATGCTAACGCTCTAAACAAGCTTTTTTTTTATATTGTGATAAATGTTACTACAAGAGAAGGCATTCAAATCATCTTTATCTTAGATTGTCCCCATTCCCAGACTGGTTTCAACCTATGGGTCTCTTCAGTGAGGAGTTGGGACATTAGATTCAAAAAACCAACTCAAGTTAAGCATTTATCTAAAAGATAATTCTTAAGAAAAAAGATCTAAACTTTTAGAAATCTGCATGTCTTTAAAGTCAGCTCTCCAACTGAAAAAATTATATGGGCCTGAACTTAATTCAGATACTCCATATTGAAACAGGAAGATTGCTCTGCAAGTCTTCGTTTCACCTTTCTCTTACATTTCACTTACCCTTATACCTAAATTCGAATCCCAAATCGTTCATAGTGTGTCTGTACGGCCATTTATATACTAAAATCCCGCCTAAAATAAACCACGTAGGCATTATTACTCGTGGAGTCCAATTTTCAACCCTTTATTTTTATTGATATATAAATGTCGAGTATGTGCATGTTTACATATTCATTTAAAAGGTTATATAGGTAAAACTACACACAGACTACGATGATAACTGTTAAATATTAATATCAATCATTGGAATTATATTATTGGATTGTGGTTGTTGAGTTCATTTATTTTAAAAATATTGTGTTGCAATATTTATTTTCTATTGTAGGTAAAATAATAATTATTAAAAGTAGTTTATAAACGGATTCATGCAATTACAATCTAAATGTGAAATAATTTAATATTTTTCTAAAATTATAAAGTTCCCGCCATTGAAAATTATATAAATATAAAATAAGGCTAGGTTGAGAATATAATAGATTTAAAGTAAAATATTTTGGATTATAAATTCACACTTCGTATGTCTACTTAGGAATTTCCAATTAGCAAAAGTCTTCAACAGAATGAAATAAATGTTTTAATCTTCTTTCAATCTGAGCATTTACTGGAATTTATAACTGTAAACTAAAAAAAACCTTAAAATGGATTCCTTCTGATGTTCAGATAAGAAATAACTAATTGATAAGAATGCAAAAGGTTAAAGGTTTGTCATGCCCCAAGGCAGGTTCTTTTATAAGATAAACAGTATATATTGAATGTTTTTCTTTTGTTTAGAGAAGAGGGGAAGAAACAAAAGCTGATTCTGATTCTGATGCTGTTTTCTGCTGTTGGATTTTGCGTTTTGATTTTATTTTCTGAGGTTAATTGTTTTTTATTCTGAGAATTCGGACGGTCTGAACTATTATTTTCGGTATGCTGATCCTGATGTTTTGCTGACCGACCATCCGGGACTTAAATAATCCGCTTTCAAGAAAATGTACAAAATGCTGACCTATCATAGAACCGCCAATATGACTGAGTAGAGTCGGCACCGTGGCTATTTTCCTTTCGGAAATAGCTGGCCGCTGCCGATGTACCATCTGACGCATCACCAATATGCCTTAAGGAACCGCCTATGCTGCTGCAAACAGAGACTGAATTAACATGCTGCTAAATCTTATCCACTCCTGAAATGTGCTCCAGCTTCAACCACCAAAGCAACTGAAAGGTAACAAAATTAACCCAAGAGCTCTTGTGATCTAAAACCCGCTATAGCAAAAACAAATTCCTTTTTTTTCACCACACTTATTATCATGTATGTTTTAAAAATGTATATTTAAATTTCTTGCTCGATCTAAACCTTGGGTTAATATCAAATTTAAATTGTTTTATTTGCGTATTTTATGGGCTTGCATAGCATCGACCGAGCGAAGCAAATCTTAATTAATGATACTCCCCATTCCTTATAAAGAATGTAATTTTACGTTCATGAGTCCCTCCCTTAAATGAGATTTAGTAAGCCGCTCGTTCGATGACTATATTATTTTCTTTATAATACCTAGATTTGATTCATAATCTTCCAGGATGTATGCGAGGTGTGGGAATAACTATTGGCAGATGTGGGAGTGCGTGGGTTAATTACATTTTACTTAAATTCTCGCACTCACACCATCCTTTTAATATTAAACCCCATTATTTGTTTTAAGTATTTCTATTGTTATTCTGAGTTTGGGAGAGTGTAGACGCTTTTCATCAATGCAGTGAATTGCTTAAGTGCCCAATCTTTCGTTATGTCTCCTTTTTTTGAATCGATTATATATATATTTTAGTGTTGCTGGCAAGGGTATTCGATGTTGAGATCACTTTGTTCTTTAAAAGGGCTTTAAACGGCCAAGTCCGTTTCCCCTTTACTTCTTCCTGCGGTTTCCAGTCAATGTGTGTACCAGAGCGTCACACCTGGGGATGCTGACGCAGTTCTTCGCAGCCATATGCTAGCATACTCCGATCTTTAGGGCTACGGCCGAGACCAATGTGGGGTGCAACATATGCGTCTGATTTTATGAGTTATTTCTTTATTGTCGTCACAAAGTTCCTGTAGTTTAAATGGACTACCACCCTCCATCGTTTCCTAAACCTTGCGAGTACCACTGAATCCCTTTTTAAGTACTTTAAGATAATATCATACTCACACATATATTTCCGCACTAAGCAAGTCGCTGCTGCCAAGCTCATTGGAGCCGCTCTGCATTTCTTCTGAAGTCAGCCTTTATCGTAAAACTATTTAATATCTTTTATTATAAATAATTCCAGTACTCTTATTCTTGGGCTTCACATGTATTCAAGGTTTAGTAAGGCACCTTCGTAAGCGATAAATGACCCAGGTTATAGATTAACGAGTAAAATGATTTAATCAATTGTAGTTAACCATTTGACGCCACTATTTAATAAATAAATAGTGCCAGAAATCATATTTAGCCACTTAATAAATCATGTTAATTTAATCAATTCTTTATGTTAGTGTTTATTTTCTGATTCATCTCATTGTCTCGTATTGTCTGGGTTATACACGTATCTATTAAGACTTTCCAAACGCTAGCTGTTAATTTATTTATAAATCTCACGTAGTCTCTTCTCTCTCTCTGACCACCGCGGCCTGAAAAGATGTTGCTATTGTGATGGCGGGTTCGGGCTCCATCGTATTTGGTTGCGCAGTCGATCTGCTGTATTCGAATCCGGTATGACAGGCCCTGAACCCACTTGTGGTGCTGCTTTTCGAGTGTGGTGGAGAAACTGTGCAACTTGTTGATGAAATGTGCGAATTCTGACCGTTACAATATATCTGAATTAAGTTCAGGCCCATATAATTTTTTCAGTTGGAGAGCTGACTTTAAAGACATGCAGATGTCTAAAAGTTTAGATCTTCTTTCTTAAGAATTATCTTTTAGATAAATGCTTAGCTTGAGTTGGTTTTTTGAATCTAATGTCCCAACTCCTCACTGAAGAGACCCATAGGTCGAAACCGGTCTGGGAATGGGGACAATCTAAGATAAAGATGATTTGAATGCCTTCTCTTGTAGTAGCATTTATCACAATATATATATATATAAAAGCTTGTTTAGAGCGTTAGCATGCTCTTAAGTTTACATATTGGTAATTGCAAGCTATATATAAGTCATGTGACTATCCTATAATATCTTTAATACAAAATGACCATCATTTTAAAACAATGACAGATGTTTGTAATAAGTTTTAAACTTTTTTTTAAAAGATTGTTATAATGAATAATTGACTTAAATAAAAATAATGTATAAACTGATGATAAATCGCTATGGTGAATCCTTATTTAAAGATCCATCATGGAATTTTCCCATAAATGCAAATTGCAATGAAAAACCACACAGTTTATTTGAAAATTCCATCTGATTCTAGGGATTGCAAATAAATTTAAATTTGAGAAAAGAGAATTAAAATAAAGAAAGAAGAAATTTGAAAATCCAAACAAATGAAGGAGATAAAACAAACTTTTATAAATCCTTATGAAATTCATGCCAGAGTATATAAATATTTACTTCAAATTCTGTTATCAAGATTACAACTTTTTTAGAATTTTTTTTTAGAAAATATCTTTGCACTGAAAGTATTATTAGGACATTGAAAAAAAACAGTCAATCAAAAATTCAAATCCAGAGAAAGTTATAAAAATTACAGACAAAAAAAAAGTTAAGACATAAAATATATATATATTTAAAAATGAAAATATTTTTATCAACGGCTATATAATATGGTAATTACAATTATCAATCTCATTAATTTTTTCTACTTTTTAGGCTCCTCTCTATGCATCCTTCATATCTTGATTTATATAGTGTTCTAATTCAAAAGAACCATCATTCATTTACAAAACCTTTTTTTAATATATGATTTTTTTTTCAACAGTACAGGCTTTTTCATACTTGCACTCCTTTTTTTTAACCCCCCCCACACACACACACACATTTCGAGATGTTTTAAATTATGTATTCATTTTACAAAAACATATAAAAATATAGAAAGGTGTTAAATATGCAATGCGCCTAAATACACCTACTTTTGATGATTTACGTATAAAATATAATTTACTGAAAAAATTTTATTGGGACATAGTGACGTCTTTATATGTGCGTGTGTACTTTAAAAACAAGTATCACAAATTTTGCTAAAGATCAAACAAAAAGAACAAAAAAAGCAATTAATCTTAAAATATTTCTCAGTTTAAAGTATATAATGTTGCCGCTCCTATTCTAGTCCAATAAGCCTGGGGTGATTAAATTTTTTACAAAGTTCATTATTGCCAGAATGAAAATTAAATAAAAGTGTTTATTGATATTTGTTGATGTTGTTCTGAAATTAATGATATAGACAAAATTTAATAGAAATTAAATTGATAATTCTATAGCAATTATTGCAAAATAATATCGGTGAGATTACTACCTATAATATGGTTCTTAAGATTTATTTACAATTGAAATATTTGCTAATGTGTGTACATATATATATACCCCCTCCACACACACACACACATACTTATATTGTATACTGATTTTAATATTAATACATATTGTTACATTTTTTTTTAAAAAAAATCCCAATTTTTTTTTTAGGACAATCGATCTACCAATTATTAATTTAACTTTTGAAGATAAAGATTTTAAAATAATAATGGGCATAAAATTTGTACAAAGAATCGCATGGTCTAGCAGTACCACATCTGACTATTAATCCAACAAAATCAATTTAAAACTTTTTCAAGTTTAGTCTTTTTTTTTTCAAGTACCTAACCTGGCTAACCATCAATATTGGTAGGTGAATAAGCAACTTACCTAATCTTAACTAGTGTAAAACAATGATATATAACAATCAAACCTTTTCTACCAAGTCAGTGACATTGCTTAGTGAATAACGTTTGTGCATTACCTATTCCTCTATGATGAATTGTAGGAGACCTTTACTATGTGGATGGGGGTATTTTCTTGTGGGAATGTTACCACATACATGAGTACACATAAATGCGTAAATATAATGAAATAATTTTAGCCCACTTTCTGATATCTATATTCCTAAATAAGCCCAAAGCTGGACTCTAAACAGTGTTAGTAAATATATTAATCAATTATAATTAAAATAATAAATCTTTGTAATAATTAAATATCTTAATATTCTAATACAGACTAAATGTATTACATGGGTATGATTATAAATATGCTTACACATACATACACTGCAATAAACAATTAGGTATAAATATTGCAAATGATTATTAGCATATCTTTTTCAGATTTAAATAAACAATAGTTTTAGAAGCTAAAATATATGATATCTCGATTGCTAATCATTAATTAGAAATCAAAAAGAGATACAATTAGTAAATGTTAATTAATGAAAAATTGAAAGAGAAATGCTACTAGATTTTGCACAGTCATCATATATGATGTTTATAATTTTATATGATATATAAAAAGGATTTTTATAAAATATGTTTTAAATATAACAACATGTAATGAGTATTTTAAATCTTCTCATGAAGTGGAAGGAATATTGCACACGTTCCTAAATTCCTAACAATATATCTTAACTTCTTTCACCTATTCCAGGGATTGGCAAACTGCAACTCATGAGCCATATGTGGCTTGTTGAACCCAATCTTACAGTTCTTTTTATCATGATAAACATAAACACAATTTTTATTTTCTCTTGCAAAATATTTTAATAATTTTAAAAGAGAAAAAATGCACATTACAACATTGTTTTTTGATTACCGCCTTATTATAGAATAGTATTTATTATATGCAATGAATATTTAAATATTAAAAATTTGTGAATAAATCAAACTATCAAAATATTTTTTTGTTTTTATTTATTTTTAAGACAATTTTTAATTTTGGTAGGATGTATACAGATTCTATTATGTTCCATTACTAAAATAAATGTTTAATTATTTCCACAACCATTCACAAATTCATATTTTTCATGAATCTATGTTTAGAACTTAATGTTAAGTTCTCTTTGATAGTACATTTGAAAAAATTACATTGTTTAATTTGCAGTAAAGAACTGTTATTACTGCAATAAGGATTAAAGTATATCTGTAACTTATTGAATTAAATTGGGGGTCAATTTATATAATGATAACAATTTGCAGAACAGCCAACTGATGTGGCAGATAAGCAAAAATGAGAAGCAAATGATAGTTTTAGTGTAATTTTTTAAATAAATAATCAACAATTATATAGCAGTAAAATTGAATAGTATTTGGATTGAATATACATAAATCACTATAACATAGATATTAACAACCATCTGCTGCTACAACTGCACATTCTGAACTTCACACATTGGAGAGCATGTTCTCAGAACTATGGCAGGACTTCTTTCTGAGAGTCATATGTGTGGCACAAATGCAGTATAATTATTAGCATGTGTTATATAAAACAAAAGGTAATATGATTGTATGCTAATTAGATATTATTAATTCATATACTTTAAAAAAATAGAAAAGTATTATAAATTATATTTGCTTTAATATGTACATAAAATAACAATTAGACAAATTAATAAATAATTTATTAATGAAAAAATTAAATCAATAGAATATTATTTGTAGATTCCCTTTTGAATACTTCATATTGAATTGGATAACAACAAAAGTTCAAATCTTTTATTTCTCTAACTGTGCGTTATAACTTATCACATATAGATATGAAAAAGAAATTATTACTTATTTCAATATAACTTTCATTGAAATAGTTTCATTCTTATTATTCTTGGTGAATTATAACATAGTTTGTTCTGTGAATAATTCAAATTTAAAGATTTTATTATTCTCGTTCATTCATGAATGAAATATAATGTCTTATTTGACATGCTCACATTTCAGTTTTCATTCTATATTTTTTATATTTCAATGTTTTTTTATTTATTCATCTTGAATATTCAAAAACAATATAAAACATTAATGCTTCTCTCTTTTAAACTATCTTACTGTTTTATCTTGAATTCCTCTTTCTTCCTTTGAATATTTTTCTCATTTAATTATCACATAAACATTGAATATAGTTACACATAGTGTTAGCATTTTATTTTGCTTGAAACAAAAAACTTTCTTGTCAATTTATCTGTGAGATTCTGTTTCTTTCCCTCTTTAGCAGCTTCTAACAATTGACAGAGAAAACACTGGACAATGTACTGAGGATAAGAGCTGATGTGGTACTTGCTTCAGTCTAGTGCTTCATACTAAAAGAATAACCAAATATGAGTATTTTCATAACTTTCAATAAATCAAAGTAATTAAAATAAAAATTGACATGCCTTGTATAATTTTTAACTTAATAATTAATTCTTGTTTTTCTTATTTCTTCAAACAAGAGCAAGCAAGAGAGAGTCACTTATCTCTTTAATATATTATCAATTTCATTTACAAACAAAAATTGGTGTTTTATTTATAAAATTTTGTGATTGTCTCCTCAACAAATTTATAAAATAATCAGTTTTCTAACAGAGGGAGAAATAATTAAATGAATATATCAGTGCATATTTACTAAATAAATAAAATCTTTACTCACATAATTATTTTCTCCATGTGGATATTTCATTCCTCATATGCTAGACAGCAACATTTGAAGAAGAGTGGAGAATAATACTACTCAAAACATTGTGCAATTGCTAACCTGTGTTGTCTATTTGTATGTTATTACTAAAAGTTTTTTGTATTTGAAAAGTTTAAATAAAGTTTAAAATATTTTATACATCCAATATTTACTAACAGATGATGTAAATAGTCCAACATATCACATCTAATATACCATCTTCACAAATTTTCAGGTAAATACTAAATTATAGTTGCTATTATGAGATATTACTAGTTTAAAACATGTATGTAAGTGATTTTCAATAATTTTTGAATTTATTAATTTAACTTCTTTGCAATTATAAGTGCATAAACATATATAATTTCATTTTACACATATCATAATGAAGAGATAAAATTATTCTTAACTTAATTATTACATCTTTTTATTAAATTATCAATAAACAAACCCTAGAATGAGTTTAAAATGCCTAAAATAGTTTATTTAAAAAACAGAGTTTATAAATGCTAGTTTGGTAGTATTATAATTTATTTTTATTCTAGAAAATTTTAAAGTTTAGTCAATAATTTTTAATTATTTTTTAAAACAATTATCTTATTTTTGTGTGTGAATATTTATGGAATTTATTAATTATTTAAAAGAACTTCCTTGTTGAATATTTTACAACTAAATAATATTCTGAGAAAGTTTAAATTTAAAAAAATATGTTTGAAAAATGTATTCTTTGTTATTATAATAGTTTTCATTTTTTATTAAATAATGCATAATAATTTACTTCTAAATAATAATTATTTTGTAATAATGATGTAATATTTAATTAGTTTTCTCTACTGTCTAGACAAATTTAAATCAATTGGTGTTATTTTTATAATTTTTAACTTAGCAACTAAAAATTGTGATCTCTCAGCTTAATTACATTTCATATATTAATTAATAATTGACACCCAGTTATCATTCACATCTGTAATTAGCTATCACATGACATATACTATTTAAGTCTTGACTGTCACACATTTTCTTCAGTGAATTCAAGTAATAATTTTTTTATAACTATTTATTAATTGTTAGTTTAAGTAAAGCTATGCCTTCCCAAAATAATCATCTATTCCAGTTTATAACTTAGTCTCTCAGTTACTTCCAAATTCTCCAAACTTTCATCATGGAAAACACTGCAAATTAATATATATACATTTCAGGAAGCAGACTGTTGTCTCACTGCTATACACAACAGTAAATTTGTACATAATGTATTATTGCATTGCTAGAACTTTGATTGCTTTCAATTTATTTGTTTTATCATAAAATGAATGAAATGTTTGTTTCTCCACTTATTAAAATTGGACATAAGACATATTTTAATTATTATAAATTATTTTTGCTATAAGATGATTTATAAATGAAATGTTATTTATGCATTTATTACTAGGAATGTCTATGTTTGAATGCTAATAATGAATATTTGCTTTGTCCTAGGATGAGAAATAAAATTATGATAAAATAAACTTTATTCTGCTAATAGACATTTTATGTTTTAAAAGATAAAATATAATATGAACTGTACTCAATGCTTATTTTAATCTACATCTTGCCAATAAAGACATTTACATTCATTAAACATGCTTAATTGCTGTTTGGAAAATATTTTATTGTTAAGAAAATATAAATATTATGTGAACTTGTTTTTTACTTTACAAGGAACATTATTTATAAAAAGATGATTTTTGTGCCCCTGTTAAAAATGTACTTACAGCTCCTCAACATACTATTTATTGCTTTAAATATATTTGCTCTTCATAAAATTTATTATAGTTCCTCAACATTTGAAAATATGTTTGCTCTTCATTAATATTTGCTTCATAAAGTCACAAATTATTTTTACAAAAGGAAATATTATCATTTATTCAACATATTATTTAAAGTGTCTACAATGTTAAGTATTATTCAACATGCCATATTTAAAAATATGTGTAATGTTCATGCTATTTATTTCAATATTTTATTTAAATTGCTATTGTCATATTGTTAAATTCTTAAAATGGCTATATTAATTATGTCAGTGTTTAAAATTATACTTACTTCATATTTTATTTGCTTGGTTATTAATATTACTTTTCAATAGTGGCTGAATATTCTAAAAAATCTTCAGCATGCCCAAAGACTCTTTATTTTAGTACATCCTGCTTAGTGATATGGAAAGACAAGACTTAAGGACTGTTTATTTTAAATTGGTAAAATGGGTATTATTATTATTTAATGTTAAGGTTTATTTATACATGCATTATGTTCATTATTTTTCTATGTATTATTTATATATGGTTTTAAAAGATGTATCTTATATTAAGTTCTCTGAATATTAGTTATATGAAATATTTTAGAGACTATCACATTTGTCCCTTATAGTTATTTAGAATGTGAATAAATATATCGAAGAATTCATGAAGTTTATATTTTTATTATTAAATTGTTTTGCAACAAATTTATATGCTTAGCTATATTTTACTATTATTGCTATATTTTATTAGTTTTACACATCATTTGTTTGTTGTCATTATAAAAGATATTAGTACTATTTTTATTTTATATTGTTTTATCATGCCAGTAAGCTTTTGTTATGTCTTAAATGATATTTAGCATATAATGCTTTATTTAGGAAATGCCTCTTTTGATGTTGTATTAGTGGATTTTAAGATTAGAGACAAGGTACTAATTCTTTACCACCCTCTTGTATATGTGTTTATAGTAAATTTAATCATCATCTCATTTTTACCTTGCTTTTTAATCCATTAATCCATTGAAATTTATCTAGGTGGTATTTTATTAGTGTTATGGGTGATACTAATCATATCTTTATTTTTGCTCATATTATTCTATTAAAATCATATGAAATACCAAACATGTCCTTATCCTGGCTTTTGATATATTTTGAAGATTATGTGCGATGCCAACCATGCCTTCATTTGTGCTTTTGATAAAATTAGAGTGTTTTTGATGTGTTGATATTTTCAATATGCCCAGTTTGCATATCTGATGTATTTTAAAATCTGATAAAATATTTTATTATTAAATTTATAATTTATGTGGCTCAAATGTATTCATCTTCTTTCAAATTCATCAAACTCCAAAGAATGGTAAGCTTTATTTTAGTTAGAATTATTAAATATTTCTTATAGGGGCTTATATAATCAAATGTGAGAGTAATAAAAGTGAGAACTTTGGTAAATCCATATGAATTCATATTAAAATTTTTGATTTATTTATTTTTATTATTATTTCTATTGTAATTTACAATTTTATTTTTCACTTTGAAAAATTATAACATATAATTTTTATTAAAGTAACTGGATTATTTTGTTATATTTATTAGTGTCAATAAATATTATTTTAATTGTTAATCCATTGAATCTCTATTTTTCCAGCCATCATCTGCATTATCAGAAATCTATAAAAACACATACAGTTTATTGTTATCATTATGATATAAGAGTACAATAAAAATATAATAAAAGTCACTTTATTAAATTTTATGTTACTGATGTTAAGATAACCACCCATGGATATGATTATTTTATCTTGAATTAAAATTATATCACTTTATTTATCTTATAACCATAAGAATAATTTATTTTGTTTTGGGTATAGGATTAGAAGAGAACCTGTTTGTGTGTTGTATGGATTTTCCTACTCATAATTCCATGAATATAATCCTTATAATTATTTTAACAAGAATTTTTATGTTTGATTATAAAATTAATAATTATTTAATTATCTTAAGGTAAATTTGTATACTATTATTGTTATTTTCACTAGAATCACATTCATTGTTGCCTTAAGAACTTTAAAAGAAGAATAAGATTGGATTGGATTATAAAAGAATTTATTTTAAGAAAAAACCCTGAGATATAAATTATTAAGATCTGGATCATTTTAAACAGAATTATTTTAATTATAAGAATTATTTGATTTAAAAACTTTATATTGTTTATAAGATTTAATTTACTTAAAAAGATTGGTTTAACAACACTTTCAAGTAATGTAACTTTGCGTATTTGTGCTACATAAGATTAATATCTATTTTTTTAGAGAGAGTATAAGAAATCTCTTCTCCTGGTATTTTGTTTATTTAGAGAGTGTGTAAGAAATCTCTTCTCCTTGTATTTTGTTTATCTGTAAAGCAGTATATAAGAGCTATCCTAATCCTTTAGCAAAGCTGATCGTTTGTACTGGTAGTTTATAATTGCTTGTCGGATAGCCTAATCCTGCTTGGCTATAATTGCCCTACTATTTATTTATTTTTTGATTACAATATATTTCACCTACAAGCTAAAATTATAACTGGAATGAAAAGATTAATTAAGATCTTTCACAATGTATTTTAAAAGAAACAGTTTCAAAATTATATTGACTTTAAATATGTTTTAAAACAGACACTAATTAACTTTTCAAAATATTATAAAAATATTTAAATATGTCATAATAAAGATCA
This sequence comes from Epiperipatus broadwayi, assembly GCA_028023455.1. NCBI lineage: Eukaryota > Metazoa > Onychophora > Udeonychophora > Euonychophora > Peripatidae > Epiperipatus > Epiperipatus broadwayi. The sequence goes on along the minus strand of JAQFVV010012602.1, from coordinate 1,464,512 downwards.
GCTTCAAAATGTCTTTTGAAATACTTTTCAAGATCATCTACTGGTAAATTATTTAAAGGTGCCCATTGAATTACAAACTATTGGTCATTAAGAACAGGATTCTTAAATATTTATCTTCAAAAATGAAGTTTTCTAAAATATCCTCTGTGATAAATTTTTAAAATTACAATTTGATAATTCTTTTATTAACATATTAATATTGGAACATTTGTCACTATTTCATTTTAAATTTCTACTTCAGTAAAGGAGAGAAAAAATACATTGTGCTTTTATTCATTCTGCCTCTGAAAAAATAAACGTTTTCAAAAATGTTCTTTATTAATTGTTTCATGTTCCAATATTTTTATATCATCTCCTAGTGGCAGATTCAACATTTGATTTTACTATTTAAATCTTTATTCTATATTAGAATTTAATAAATTGGATTTGATTTGTTAAAAATGTAAATTTACAAACAAAAACCTTTTTAAAAATCATACTTGAACTTTACAAATATATATAGAAAAAATGAATAAAGTAAAATTTGTGATTAGAACAATTACTTTTTTCTTACTGGATTATTACTGTAACACTAGTAAAAATAAATAAATTTAACAAAATTTTTGTTGATTGAACTTCAATTGTAAAATTTGAATGAATTATTGTTAAATCATCATAAAGCAATGGAATTCTCTTCTGAAGTTCAAAATTTTATTTATAATTATCAAAATATCACAGAAGTTTTGTACTATGGTTTACAACAGAGTTTAACTAATTGTAGTTTCCTTTTACCATTATTATAAATTTCTTAACTTATATTTTTAAAAATAAAACTTATTTTTAAAAAATCTAAGTATAAATATGAAAATATTTATTTTTAATAATTACTATACACTTATTTCATAAAAATAATCATCAATATTCAAATAATCAATAATACTTTTTTTTGCTCATTGCTAATAACAATTGAAAAAAAGTTTACAACTTTGTTTACATGCTCAAAATCAACAATTCTACTAATCGGTGATATTCTAAGTTTTCATTGGTTCATTTATAGTATTTGTCCATGAACTAATGTAAAATTGGCAAAATACCACTACAAATATTCACAAGAGGGTGATTTAAAGCTAAAGTATTGCAATGCCATCATATTATCATAGAGTTGAGAATCATTTAGTTAAGTGCATTTCCCTAATGCATTTCAAAATCAAAATATGTATCTTATTAAAATTTATAAACAATAACAAAATAAAAACTATCATTACATTTTTAATAGCTAAAAGATAATTGATTTCTCAAAAGACTGAAAAAGAACAAGTAATTGAAAGAATAGCCAAGTAAATCATACCTACATGTTTAATAATTTCAATGATTAACATTGTTCTTTAACAGTTCCTCTAATTTGAATTGTAATATAATTGTTATACATGACAACAAAAAGACATTTCTTCTTATTTAATAAATAATCATAATTTTTATATCCAAGATAACTGAATGCTAGAAAAATAACATAAATATGAATTAGTACTTTTCCCCAAATCCCTTTCGTATTAAAAGAATATTCATAGAAATAGATATCTCTAAAATGTATTAAAAGGCTAGCCAGGAGATAACTTATAATGATATAAATATATTTTCTGTTAAGTATCAGAAATATTTACACAGATTTATACAGATATGTAATAAAATTAATATCATCTTATGTTCTACAAATAATGGAATCGCCTTTAACTTTCGTTCTTCATGAAAGAATATTTAAATATGTACATTCCAAATTATCAAGTAAATATAAACATATATTTTGTCATGAGAAAAGTATTTTTAAAAAAAAGTAAATTGAGATGTATAAGTGATATATAATCTAAATCAAATCAGGTTGAAGGTAAGTTTATTTTAAATATACAATATATTAATCAAAAAATGTGTTGGCTAGATAAAACTATAAGTTTAGGGATATATTATTTCTTTTGTAAATGCTTTTAAAAGTATAAAATGAGTAGCAGTAAGAATATCATTATTAGATGATTCCTTTCATTCTCTTTTTTATTGCTTTATCACTCTATTTTATATATTTGGTGAAGGAAGATAAAGATTTCCCATGATAATATCAACAAAAATCATATTCTATAATAATCAAGGTGAGCTTTTACATCTTTATTTCTTATAAATTAAAGGATACTATTGACATTTGCCAACTTGTATTATCTGCATTATGGTAGAATTAATAAATGTATTTTCATAAATACTATGAATCAAATATTATCTGTTGGGAAATATAATATATTTCATCAATCACTAGAAATAATAAAAAATATGTTTATAAAAATGGTTGCAGATAGAAATTCCCTACTTAAAATGATATAGGAGCATGATCACTACCATATGTGATAATGATATAAAATGCAATATAAGTCTTTGTGTTACACATAAATATAAAATACATTTAATCTAAAAACAGGAAAACTATGATTTGTAAACCACATGCAGTCTACAATGATGATATTTGCATTGCAGTTTATGCACATATTTATATGCAATACCAGTCATCATTCTAAAATTTGTCAAAATAGATTTTAAAAAAAATTATTTTGTGAATATTCATTAAAAATAAAATGCCGATTTCTGTCATGACCACAATGCTTTACCATAAGTACTCATGAATTGGAAAATAGCACTGTTTTACATGCAGACTTTGTAAAAGTCTGTGTAGCTCATAATCATAAAAGTTTGCCCATCCTGCATTTAATTTAAAGCTAAAATATATTATAGTTATAAAAGATAATATATAATGACTCTTATAGCAAATGAACAATCGAATTATTCAATATTTTTATTGTAGGAATGAATATCAAAACTGGTAATATAACTTGAAGATAATTGTAAAATTTTAATAAATTATAAAAGTAAAAGAATTAATACCCACAGCAAAAAGATAAACCAGATGAATGAGGAATCTACATTTTTTTATGTGTAAAGAAGTTGGGTTTTTTTGTTAATAATTTAATAATATTACAATATACATGATATTTAAATATTATTAATATTCTCATGAGGTTTTATTGATCTAGAAAAAATAAGTGAAGACCTATAAACAAATAAATGAGGATTTATAAAAATTGAATCTCACACGACTGATTTAGCAGGCTGATAAAGGCAAGACAAATATTGTATATGAAAAATTCATAGAAGTGATGATGAGTAATCAAACTAGAATTGAGTGAAACAAACAAAAAAAAAAAACTCCCATGCAAACGTACAGGAGTGTTTTACTCATGATGTGTATTTGATATTCTATTTAGAATGGATGTGTTAGCTAGATAGATGACTATTAAGAAACGAGTATGGAATAGTAAGATAAGTCCTTGGTTTTCTGATATGAATCTTTGCCTGGTGTCTTCCAATATAAATTATTAAAAATTCAAAATTACATTCAAAGCTCACTCAAAGATAAAATATTTAATCAACTGATGATCAAAAAGGTCAAAATTAAACCAAAATAAAGGAAGTACCAATCAAAGAAAGAATATCCCTGTATTTCTTATTCTCAATTATTCTCCCACTTTCTTCATCTATTATTTTTGTCATCAGCAAATTAATCAGTCTACATTTCAGAATAAATATAAAATAAAACAAATAGATTGGTGCAATATATTTATATTAATTAAAAAGATAAAATTTGAAGTCTTAGTCTTATTTTTAAAATGATTATGTTTTTACTTTTATAATTACCTTCTATAAATATTTAAAATAATCTTTTTTTTTAATTACTGCAAATACATATTTATGCATTTTATTAAATTAAGAATTTTGAAATTTCAAATATGTGTATACTCTAATAATGTACATGGTTGTCCCTTGATTATAAAGAATATAATACATTCAAAAGCTTTCTTTTCTTTTCTTGTATGTCAATTGCATCATTTTTCAATCCATCATTTTCAAAAGAACAAAGAAAATAAATGATAAATATTGTAAAAACAATAGAATAGAAATTTATTTCAAATTATAGATAAGAATAATTTGATGATTATTCACTGATATACTATGCAAAAAACACTTTAACCATTAGCTTTAATTATAACTCAAATTTTACAATCTAAATCAATCTCCATCAATTTCTTGCAGAATGTATGAATGTTTATACAAAACAGTATTTATATATAATTTTAATATCATATTAATTACATGTGATTTTTAAAAATCACAATTAATATTAATTAGAGTGATTAGAAAAGATTGTTTTTCTAATCTTATTGATTCATTAATTTATTACTTTTTTTAAAATGATTTTACTTTTTTAATTTTATCAATTAAAAAAAAAAATGCCTTGGATAGATTTTATTCTCTACTGAAAGAATAGAGCATTTATTTGTAAAACTTTAATTAAAAAAAAAAAGCAGCTAAAAGCTTGCATCAACAATTTAAAAAAACTTCTCTTTATAATTGTTTACTAGCCAAAGTAAATAGATCCTGGCTGTATTTTTATATTGGACTATTTCCATCATCTAATATGTGTGTTGAATGTCTTTAGAAAAGTTTAATTTTTAGTTAAATATTCCAAATGCATTCAACTGTTAGTAATATCACAGCAAACAGGTTAGTATATGCACCAACTGTTAGTAATATCACAGCAAACAAATGTTAATAATATCACAGCAAACAGGTTAGTATATGCACTAACTGTTAGTAATATCACAGCAAACAGGTGTTTGCTGTGATATTACTAACAGTTAGTGCATATACTAACCTGTTTGCTGTGATATTATTAACATTTGTTTGCTGTGATATTACTAACAGTTGAATGCATTTGGAATATTTAACTAAAAATTAAACTTTTCTAAAGACATTCAACACACATATTAGATGATGGAAATAGTCCAATATAAAAATACAGCTAGAACACCATCATCACAAACCTTCAGAAAAACACTAAATAGATCCTGCTTCATGCTTATTGTATTAGTCTCCAATGACTAAAATATGTGCTACATATTAGCTATTTTTCAATTCATTATAAATCTCATTTTTCTGTTGCTGAACAATTACCCACAGAATAATATACTATAAATTAGTTTTTGTTTTTAGATGGCAGTTATTATGAGGGGAAAAAAGAATAAGAAATTTTATTATCATTACGAAGTAAATTATTTTTTTAAGTTAACAGTATATTCCTATTTCATAAATATATGTTTATATATAGGTTTTTAAAGTATATTTTTAAGTATATTATGCTTTTTTTAAGAATTATAAAAAATTATGTGAAGGAAGACATGAAATATTTTATAATAGTAATGTTAAAAATATTTCTTACTGTTCTTTTTATTCAAAATATACTAATAAATAGCGTATGTACAGATTATATACAATTTTATACACAATGAAGCTCCAATATATGCTGTATTTGTATGTTTATATATAGTTTTTTAATTGCTCCAATATATGCTTTATTTTTACATTGGACTAGTTCATCATCTAATATGAGTATTGAATGTCTTTAGAAAAATTTAACGTTATATAAATATTCCAAATACATTCAACTGTTAGTAATAGCGTATAAAACAGGTTAGTATATGCACAATGTTCTGAGGGGTATTATTTTCCCCTCTTCTTCAGGTGTTGCTAGCCTGACCAGTGAGAGTATGAACATGGAATTCAAACCTGGACCTTTAGATTCTTGAATATTGAATTTTAAGATAATGCTCTAACCAAGTGAGTTCATCCTGCCCAAGGCAACAGTCAATAGAAATTTCATATATTTATCTATGAGGTTCCTCCTGATTTCTCCACTTTTTCCTAAAAGCAAAGTTGATTAGTGGTTTCCATACATTTAGTCACACTAGGTTGGCTTATGTGATTTTTTGCCATTGTCATGTGAACAGTTTCTTTAAATTTTCTTCTTTGTACCTTTTCTTATCTATCCAATATTTTGGGTATTTTCCCAATTGAATCATATGCTATCAAATAAATATATATAAAGAAGCAAAAAATTAAATAAACTAAAAATAGAAACACTGAAATTCGTAAAACTAATAAATTTTATAATATGGCAACAGTTATTTCTTTATCTTGAAGTGTCACATGCAATCACATTTACTAATAATATTTATTCAGTTCACATGAATGTATATTTTATAATTTTTTTTTGTTCATTCTATGATGTAGTATAATATTTTGTATAATAAAATGTTTTCTAAGCATAAAGCTAGAAGTTTTATGAAATTTAAAAACTATATGTTTTTCTCAAGTAATAAAAATGGAAATTAGCATTTACAAGTGGCAAAAAAAAAAATTATAAAACATTCTTGAATTGCATCAAAGCTTAAAGTTTGAAGAGTTTAACTTATTAATTGAACATTTGTAATAAGTAAGATAACTATATAGATTCTGAAATTGCTAAGAACTTAAAAACATCTAAACAATCATTCTTTGTTAATTAAAGATTGCTATTTCATTTTATATAGAGGGGGGGGGGGTAGTAAAGAAAAAGAATATTACCAGAGCATAATTAATTGCAATAAAAGTCTAACATTTTGCTGTTCATTTTATTTAAAAAATAATAATTCAATACAATACAGTAAGATTTTATTATTTTTTGAGTGATTAACATATAATGTACATGTGAACCCTCCATTTATTATTAATAACTATATTATTATTTTTTTAAATTTTATTTATATTATGATTTTAATTTTTACATGTATACCATACACATACAAAAGGCATCTATATATTATATATGTGTGTGTGCATGTGAAAATACAATGCATTTGCAGTTCAGTAAAATAATACATATTCTATTGGAATCACACCTTAATAACAAACTATGAACTATTATATGCAATGGATGACATATGAAAGGGAAGCTTGGAACAAAATATAAAGAATATCATGGTTCTATTGTATAAAAAATAAATGAGGTACTATGGGGAGTTATATGTACTAAAGTCATAATCATGAAAAAGTTTAAAGAACAAACAGCCAAATAAAAAAAACAATGATGCAAAGTTAAACATTTTAAAAGATATTTCTAATTTTAAAAAAGTAAAAAAAAGGTTGTCTACAATGAAAATTAAGACAGAAAAAGAAGAGATGATTAATCTTTTTTTTTTTAATAAAATAATAAGAAATATTGGTTTCAAATTTTAAAAGAAAAAAATATATAAAAATACCTTGCACTGGGACCATTTCTCAATGCTAGTCACAAAGATGTAACAGTTGAAAAAGTAATGGAAAAATAAAAAAATTAATGTGTTAATGGAGTTTGCTGCTAACTGAAAGGAGATCTCTGATTCCTGTTGGAAGCCTCAAAAGAACTGAACAGGGCAAATTCCTAATGTCCACTCCATACATTCTTGTTTTGCAGCAGTTATTATTATGTGATTATTCATATAGTATATAAACATGGATGGGTTGCTCACCAACACACATTAGCCAGTGTTGTGAGTTTATTGGCTTTTTACCTTTGTGTTTAAAATCAAGAACCATTATGGTCTTCTCAGTTGTCTGAGAAGCAGAATGAATGTGTGTGCGAATAATTTTTTTTTTTTCTAATAAATGTATACAATCATGATAGAGAAAAATAAATATCCCTTATTCCCAGGAGGCTGTAAAGTCACTAGCCAAGGCAATGGTTGGCGGCAGAAGGGGGATGGTGCTAAGAATCCCGAGATTGTGGACCCAGGCTGCCATTTGATGATGACTTTTTATTTAGGTACATATAACTGCAGATCACTTTCAAGTGAAGAAATTATTGCAAAAACTGGTCGAAGAACTGTCTCATATTAAATGGGACATTATTGAACTTTGTAAAGTTAGAAGAAAAAGTGAAGAGACAATTAATTTAAAAAGTCGATATGTACTCTACTACAAAGGCACAAATATTGAAAGTACAAGTGGAATAGAATTCATTATAAATAAAAGGTGGAAAAACAACATTGTGAAGATCGATGGTGTATTGGACAGAATAGCAAGATTAGTTTTTCAATTTCAGGTTTATGCCCCAATAAATTCTCATAATGAAGATATAATATAAGATTTTTATATAAATGTATAAAAGGCTTTTGATCAGAAAAAAACAATTTAAAATTGTTATGGAAGACTTCAATGCTAGAAAAAGGTGGAAAAACAACATTGTGAAGATCGATGGTGTATTGGACAGAATAGCAAGATTAGTTTTTCAATTTCAGGTTTATGCCCCAATAAATTCTCATAATGAAGATATAATATAAGATTTTTATATGAATGTATAAAAGGCTTTTGATCAAAAAAAAAACAAAATTTTAAAATTGTTATGGAAGACTTCAATGCTAGAATTGGTAAACAAACAAAAGATGAACGTGTTGTAGGTAAATTTGGTTATGGTAACAGAAATGAGAGAGAACATAGACTTGTAGAATTTGCAGGAAAAAAACCTTTATATTATGAATTCTTTTTTTAAAAAAAATATTAAAATGAAATGGATGTGGAAGCATGCAAATGAAGTTACAGCAGAATTGGATTATATTTTGACTAACAGAAAATACATATTTCAAGATTGTAATGTCCTTAATAAATTCAACACAGGAAGTTATCATTGATTAGTAAGACGTAAGATATGGGTTAATACAAAACTTAGAAAGACAAAAGTTATTAAGAAAAAAAATATTCACAGTTGATATTACTAATCTTCAGAAACATTCTAATAAATTTACATTAAAACTACCAAATCATTTTCAAATATTAGCAGATTTTGAATATGAGTCAGATTTGAATGAAATTAATAAGAAAATAACTGATATAATTTTAAAAACTGCAAAAAAGATAGCTGGTACAAAAAAGCAACAATTGACCAATAAAATTTTTACTGAGACTAGAGAATTTATGAAGAAAAAAAGGAATATAAAGATATATAAAAATGATGCATTAAGAAGGATTGAATATCTCGAATTTTGTAAAACGGTGTGAAAAAGAGTTGATAATGATAAAAGAAAGTATAATTATGAACTAGCAAGGAAAGCGGTAGAAGAGAATAAAAATCTCAAGAGTGTAAAACAACATTTTGGTATTTGTACGAAACTTATATCTGCAATAAGAAAAAAAGATAGAACTATTAATAAAAAGAGATGACATTATGAAATGGATAGAAAAGTTCTATCAAAAATTATATAATAAAAATAAGTACTTCCTACATCTATTACATCTTCTGAATTGCCCAGAATTTTAAAATGAGACACACAATTAAATTAACGAAAAAGGGAAAAGCTCCAGGTAATGATGGAATTAAAATTGATATATTAAAAGAAGCAGGTGAAGAAATAGAAAAAAGTTTGGCAAAGTCATATATCAAATATCTAAATGATAAAGATATAGCAGATGATTGGAAGAATGCAGTATTAATATTAATATTTTAAAAAGGTGATAAAGAAGATATTAGAAATTACAGATGTATTAGTCTTTTATCAGTTTTATACAAAATTTTATCCAAAATAATTACAATTTGTCTTCAGAGAACATTGGATTTCAACCATCTTCAGAGAACATTGGATTTCAACCAACCAAAACAATAACCTGGATTTAAAAGTAATTTTAGTACAGAAGATCATATCCAAGTATTGAGAGAAGTTATAAAAAGGACGAATGAATAAGAGTTGCCATTATGCATTGGATTTGTAGATTATGAAAAGGCATTTGATTCTATAAATATTTCTTCAGTGATTTAAGCATTGGATCATCAAGGTATAGACCCAGGATATTATCATATACTGAAGAATATTAATAAAAATGCAACAGCAACAATTATATTACATAATAATACTAGGAAGGTTAACATTGAGATGGGTGTGATACAGGATGACTTCATATCTCTAAAAAAAAAAAAAAAAACATAGGTGGAGCTGCTTCTAGAAAGAAAATCACTTACTTCACAGCTCTCTTGAAAAGACTTTAAAAGGTCAGTTTTCCTTCTATCAGAGGTATTCCCTATGTGTATTTGTCCCTTTAAAGAACATTATTTGCTGTTTGTGTGCCTTTTCATTCACAATTATCAGTTTTAGTGTATTTCATCATTATTTCACTGCATCTACTATCTGATTATCTACAATAGATTACCATATTCTTCCCCCTGTTTGATGGGTAGGTTCACTGTTCTATGTACCATAGAAGGTTTTATTTCCTCCTAGACCCTTGACTTCATTTCCTCTCCAGTTCTCTTATCACTCAAAACTTTTTTTACCAATTTTTTTTATGTATTGTTCCAATTATTTAGGTCATTAAAAACTATCTTCTTTTCTCACCCCCCCCCCCTTCTGGGGTAGCAAACTGCCTTAATTTCTAATCAATTTTTGTATTAACCAACTATAATTAACATTAGCAATCTCTCCAGTGTGAAATTACTTCATTTTTTTAAAATTAAATTCTTTAGATTTCACTTCAATATTTTTTTCTTTATATAATCTGTAACTCTTCCAAACTGTTAAAGATGGCCACCTCCCCTAGCGGCAAAAATGTGCAAAAACATAATTCACAAAAATAAAAATCTTCAAAACTTCCAAAAATGTTAACTAAATTAAACTCAAAAGAAACTTTCAGCACAGAATCTATTTCAGGATCTCCATCCCCAGACCCTCTGGATTTTCCTCCCCTACAGGGTGAGGCTTGCCCCATCAAAGGCAAGAAGCAATTCCAAAAAAGTAATCTCACCAATCAAAAGGTTGCTCCAAGCAAAACTAGTAACATTAAAAACTCCTCCACTATAAAGGGTAAAAACCAGCCTGCTACACCTAAGTTTAATACAGAAACCTCAGCCAACTCTGATTTCTCTAAAAATTTAACACACAATAACTACTTCAAAGATGATGCTACTCACAATTCCCCATCTCAATCTATGAGCGCAACCAAGTCTGCCAATACTACTCCCACTATTATCAGTCACACTATAGAGCAATCCCTTATTAAAAATCCATCACCACAGCAAGTCTTTGCTAACTCCTATGCTCAGGCTGCATCCAGCATCTTACCAAAAAGTCCTAATAGAACCACAACACAAACACCTCAAGCGGAGCTCCTTCAAAATCTGTGGAGCCTTGATGAGGACAATCCGAACAATCATTATTCAATCACCTCTGAAACCTTCATTCCTACTAAACAACTCACACCAGAGAATCACACAGTGATCTCAGAACAATTTAACCAAACAGTTCCACCGCCCCTCCTCAAGTCACTTTGTTGCTACCAGAGTGACAGCTCTGTCATTCTGGCAGTTACAGATCCACATTGTGGACTCCATAAATTTCCAACACAACAGCTCTATGACCTTATCAATCTCCACAAGCTAACTGATTATATACATAAAATCTTCACCCTTCCTAATGACCGATACATGGCATTAGAGTTTCACAACACAATACAAAGACAAGCCTTCAAAAACAGATTCAAATTTTTAAACAATATGTTCATGGTTCCAATAGACACCAATAGACCATCCATACTTAAGGGATTTATCAAAAACTGCCACATAGGTATGCAGAGGCAGCACCTACAGAAATATCTCGAGGCATTCAGACAAGTTACCTCATTTGAGTACCTTAGAGATCCTCTCACCAATGGTCTCGCCTTCACTAATACAGCCTTATTTCAATTCATCCTTAAAAAAGGTCTTTCTCCTGAAAGCATTCCCACAACAATAGCAGCTGAACTAGCACCTTTGGTCATTTCAATTAAGGGGGATGAGGCCACAATGTTTCACCTGCAAAGACTGCAACCACCTTAATCGGGACTGCCCTCAAAAAAATAAATGCAACTCTTGCCAGAAAGAAAAGGGCCTAAACCATATCTGTGCTCCACACAGCCCCAATAAATATGAACATCCTACTTCAGCTAACCTCTCACCTCCACCTCACTTCAATTCAATCTTTCAGCATTTGTCCACCCTCTCACCTTTCAGTAAGATTCCAGCTTCCTCTAGGCCACATAATTTTGGTCTCACTTGCAGCCCACCACTCTCAGTTACAACTCACTCACAAGACCCTCTTTCCTTAATGGACATGAACACTTATTCAAATGCAGAAATCATCCTGTCTGAGTCTACCAACTCTGGCCCTTCCGCCACTAACAAGAAACATCAGAAGCGTGCACGCCCTAACTCATCAGATAGTGACACCAACTCTGACAGGCAGATTTCCATCCTTGATTTTCCCAGTAAAATCATAATGGATCCTTTTCCTGAACCAAGGGCAAGTCTCAGACATTCAGAACACACAAGGAAAAAAAGAATTCTTTCAGCAAAAAATTCTCTGGTTTCAACCCGGGCCTTGTCACCCTCCTCCCTTCGCACTCTCTCACCTTCCTCTGCTGAATTTTTCTCAGACAGTGGTTCATCAAGTAACATCAAGAATGAATCATTGTGCAATTCTGGCAGGAGAAGCAAGAACTGTACTCCTCATATCTCTCCCAACCCAGCTCATCCTCGCTCACCAGAAAATTTCCGTATTCCTGCCTTTTTCAAAGATGTGCTTTTCTAACCAGCCTGAACTACACACTTTTCTAACCAGCCTGAACTACACACCATTTCCCCTGTCCACTTCCCATTCCCTTTTTACATGTATCCTTCCCCTCTTACCATTTTGATCCTGAAATTTCATTTGTTTCATTGTATCTATTTTTTTTTTTGATGAATAAACATCTCATCACTGAGAGAGAAAAAAAAAAAGAAGAGATCAAAAATGCAATATATAGGTAAGATAACAAACAGGTGTTACTGACATCATTGAAAGAATTAAAAGACTGAAGTGGATTTGAGCTTGACATACTGCTGGAAGAGATGATAATAGATAATAATTGAAATTTTAAATTGATTACAAGTGATTTTAAAAGATGCAAAAAGAAACCACGTGAAATGGAGGGATAAAATAAGAAAGGGTGCAGGGATGATGTGGAGAAGAGGCTAGAGATCAGAGAAGATGGATTGAACTTGGAAAGACTTTCATCCTGCAGTGAAATGATAATAATTGATGATGATGATACAAAAAAAAGTTCTCATACTGCAGTGAAATGATAATAATTGATGATGATGATACAAAAAATGATATATGCATAAGCAAAATAAAACAAAATAATTATTAAATTTTTATATCTGAAAATGTCAAAAAAAAAAACATAAAAATCTATGCAAATTTTAACATCTGTTTAAAGAATTGCTTTAATTAGTTACATCATATATGTAATGAATGTTGTCTATTACCCAAAGGAAATGCTTAATATTTTATTTGTAGCTTATATGAGAAAAAATTAATTATTTTCATATGTAAACAACAATGCAATTTTATGCCAAAGCATTTAATTTGTTGAATGACTTTATATATCTCAAAATCATGGGTATATATTCTACATTGTGTGAATTTTCTACCAGTTAATATTCTAGGAATCTAATCACTATCAATCAGTTTCTTTTTGATTCAAAATTTTTTCCTTTGTTTTAAGTCCCAAAATAATACATCTGGGTCTCATTTTATGCGATAGGTAGGTTCCTCAGAAAACGCACACAAAAGAAATCACACAAAAATAGACTTAACTTACCTTGAAAAATGGGAGTATGTACTGTAATTTTCCAAAAATTGCATAAAAGCAAAGCAACAATGTAAAATTACTTTAAAATTTGTATAAAAAAAAAAAAAGAAAATATGACTAATAAAAAATTTCAAATTTGAAAAAAATTGATACAAGACAAACTTTTTTTACTTTTTTTTTATTAACTACAGTATTTAATTTTATTCAAAACAATATATTTTTATGCGTAATTTACATTTTTTTCATACATGTATGGTATTTTAATCATTATCACTATTTGAGACATCAGGTTCGTCATGATGTGATGTGATGTGAGATACTGTAGCTTCTCCTTAAACGAAGTCAAGAGGAAATACAATTAAAACGTTTTCTGATCACTGTTGATCCTTCCCATTTCGCTAAGCGATCTAAAATTGAAATTTTTGTTTACAAAAAAATTCATTTTCTTGGGTGTTTTTTCCCTCTCCATTAGAGTAAATTAAAAGTTTAAAATAAAAATAAGAACTTTGACTTACGATAATAAAAAGATACCGACACACCACTGTTGGGCAAATTTTAATTAAAACTAACAATTAAAAATTAAATTCTTATTTTTGTCTTTAATTTTTTAATTTTCAATTCCGTTTAAAAATCAAATTTCGTTTCACATCACCTTAATTTCAGATCACGTTACATATTTTTAAATTGTTGATTACAATTAAAAATCGGATTTTAATTGTCAAATTTAATTGTGCTCACCGCTGTTACTCTCCTTTCAAAAATAAACTTGCGGACACTAAATGATTAATTGATTAGGTACTCTTTTTATAAAAAGCAAAAATAGAACGTGATTTAAAATTCAAAAGCAACAACATACATAGTATTTTTCATTTATAATGTTTGAACAGATTTACATTATAGTCTGGTAAAATTTAATGTGTGTATATAAAATGGGGAAATCCTGATTTTAAGTGAATTATGAACTTCTTTATTGCATAAAATCTATTACAGTACTATTATAAAGTGCTGAAAATATTGAAATTATTAGATGGAAGTTGAACTCCGATAATGCGCTATTACTTTAAATATGACGTGAGTGGACGGAATTTATAATATTTAAAGTAATAGCACATTATCGAAGCTTGACTTCTGATATATTAATTTTTATTGCATAAAAGAAAATGGTATACAAAGATATTAAGAAAAAACATGAATCGCATAACTTCAAAATCACATTAAATAAATCCACATAAAATGAGACCCAGGTGTATTTATTCCACAATTACTTCATCTTTTTCTTCACAATGATCCCATCTAATGTATACATTCCTGCAATATTTAATTTTTTTTATTTTTGACAATAAATTATCTAACTTGTCAAATTTATCCGTTACTTTATTATTACATCTATGATTCTAGCAATATTCTTCAAATACAAAGTTTTTTTATATAACTAGAGACAATTAAAAGGGAAAAGCAAACTTTCTTTCACCATTTAATTTTGACTATCAGAAATTTATTTTCTTAAGTACACATCCAAACACAAACTAAACATTACATTACAGATTCATAATTTAAATCCAATGCTCACAAACTTAATTATAATTATAATTTGCCAGCAGTGTATTATTTAAAGGTTATATACACAAATAAACATTGCAATATATATATATTTAAAAGGGACACCATAATAATAAATAAATAAATTTGAAAAATAATTTTAAAAACCTACTATTGATAATATATAATAAATAAATCGTTATTATTACTATATATAACAATACAGTATAAGTGTCCTACTCAAGGGTAAAATTATATTACATTATTTTTTTCAAAAAAAAATTATAATAAATCAATAAAATTTTTAGAAAAAAAAATTTAACAAATATTTTATTGTGTATTACAAATAAAAATTAAATCACTTCTTGCACACATTTTAATATGTAAACTATTGTCCATGATAAAATAAACCCATTGAACAGTCAGTCATGCAACAATTGTTTTTACTACTAACAACTCACTATGCTAGAGAATTGTCTGAGCTTAATATATAAATAGTTTCATGTGATTTACTTTTTTTTTTTTTGAAAAAAAAGATGAATAAATTTATTTATGATGCAGGATATAAAACGTGATTTACTTCTTTTTTTTTTTTTTAAAAAAAAGGTGAATAAATTTATTTATGATGCAGGGTATAAAACATGCAATATGCAAAGTAGAGGTAACTGCAATATCATTTTTCAACTGCATGGATGAGCATTAAACTCAAAAATATAAATAACAATATTTATACTTAAAAATATGTAATGAACAGAGTGAATTTCAACATTTCTTCCTCTTACAGATCTCATAATAATATTAGTAATCATTGCTCAATGTAAAATAATCAAACTGAACTCATATTCGATGGCTGTTTCAATTACAATTTAATCTCTTCAGATATGCTAAAGATCTACATATCTGGTAACTATGAATTTGAAGCACTCCTGAGAGCCCCTGAACAGAAATTTAGATTTTCAACTGTGTTTGTGCAGAATTGGTAAGCAGTACACTTACGGTTCTCAGACTATTCGATCCGCCATCTTTTTCTGATTTAAATGAGGTATTACTTTTTTTTCTATGATATTGTAAAATACAATTTTTAATTTTTTTCTTCATTTTGTTTTTTAGATTTAATAACCGTAAATCATATTTCACGGTTGATTGCAATCATTTTACAGCTTGATATTTACGTTTATACACGTATGGGCGTTTCTAAGCCCTCTTATTCTAGAAACTCATTTTTATAAAAAATAACAGAAGCTGCAAAATCAGGATTATATCAAAAAAAAAAAATGATTACTGTTAGTTTTATTTGCCATAGTAATCACATTTACTGGATTCAAATTTGAAATTGATGCTAATATTTAGCCAGGATTCTATGAGTATTGAATTAGTTTTATTATTTATTTTATTATTATTATTATTATTATTATTATTATTATTATTATTATTATTATTATTATTATTATTATTATTGTTGTTGTTGTTGTTGTTGTTTTCTATATATGATAGAATACATTTGAATGATATAAAAACATTTATTTGAATTATTTTTCTGACCATATACACATACAAAACAATATATATATATATATGATAGAATTATATATATATGAATGCAGAAAAGAATATATATACAATAGAATTTGATATATACCTGGGTCTCGTTTTACGTGATAGATAGGTTCCTCAGAAAACACGCGCAAACGAAATCGAAGAAAAATAGACGTAACTTACATTGAAAAAAAAAAGGGGGGGGCGGTCTGTGATTTTTCAAAATTCGCATAAAAGCAAAGCACCAATGTAAAATTACTTTAAAATTCGCACAAAAAAAAAAATAAGGAAATAAAATATGACTAATAAAAAATTTCAAATTTGAAAAAAATTGATACAAGACAAACTTTTTTTAACATAATATTTAATTTTATTCAAAATAATATATTTTTATGCATAATTTACAGTACAGTAATTTACATTTTTTTATACACATTTTAATTATTATGATTTTCTGGTGACAACGTAATTAATAATTAATCTTTGAGACGATTATTTTATTAATTGTTTATGAAGCTCGCGATATCCAGACATACAACCATTTAGCTCTCATTGGAATTTAAGAGCATGTTAATGATTAGTGTCATTAATAAGAAAATAATAATTGATTACGTTCTTTTTTAAAAAGCAAAAACAGAATGTGATTTAAAATGCAAAATTAACACGCACAATGTTTGAACAAATTTACATTATAATCTTGTAAAATTTAATATGTGTATACATAAAACGTGGAAATCATGATTTTAATTTCATTATTGCATAAAATCTTACTATTATAAAGCACTGAAAATATTGAAATTACTAAGATGAAAGTCGAATTCCAATAATGTGCTATTACTTTCAATATAATGTAAGTGCGTGAAATTTATTATTCAAAGTAATAGCGCTTTATCAGAAATCGACTTCCGGTGAAACACGAATCGCGTAACTTCAAAATCGTGTTAAATAAGTCCGCGTAAAAAGAGACCCAGGTGTATATATGTAGAAAACAATATATATATATACGATATAATTTTAGACAATATATTTGAATGATATAAAAACATGCACATCCAGACTCACCATATACCCTCAGCCATCCTCTCTCATATTTCATCTCTTCCACACTTATATAATCAGTGTTCATAATAAATTTGTTTATTTTGATATTTATTGATTTTTTTTGTTCATTTTATCTTGGAGAAATTTTTGTTTGATACTTATTTTTTGAGTACATTTTATTTACTTGAAAAGAATACACATTTTAGGTCACACACCATTTTTCATTAATATAATATAATAAAGTAATATATAATAATATTATAATATACATTACATTACAATTTACTAAAGACCTCAACATCTTGTAAATTATTCCTGTTATTTTTCCCCCCACAAAAAACCAAACATATTTCTAACAGATACCTGCATGCAAGGACAACCAAACATTTCTAGCATATATTCTGTTATAAAAGTAGAACATCTGGGTCAGCTAGTAAAAATTGAAGTTACCAATCGCACTGTTTTTGGTAATTTTTGTATAGAAAAATTACCTCAGGTAAGAGATATTATATATCATTTTTTTCAGCATTTTGAGAGCTGTCTATGAAATTGTCATTTTAACATTTAACTTTCAAAATTTAGAATTTGTGAACCAATGTAAAAATAAAGATATTTAAAAGTGTTAAAAATCTCTTTTTTCTTAATTTTTTTTTGAAATAATAATTATTTTATCAGCTTTATTACATTCTTTTATATTTGCTGGTTCTAAAAATGTATATACTTTTATATTTACTGTATTCAAACAGAATATATGTTTTAAAATAGAAACTCCTTCATCCTGTCTAATTAATTTTTAGTGTGATTAAAAATACAATACATGATTGCCATCATAAATCTGCTTATTTTACATTGATGATGGTTAATAATATTAAAGTAAGATCTATATGAGAAGAAGGGCTGAAAATTGCTCTTTTTATTTTCAAATAAAATTATTATATTTATATATAACTCCACAATTCTCATAACAGATTGTATATGTATTGACTTATTAATTATTCACTGTTACTCATTATTTATCCAATAATATTACATGGTTATTGTATCAGCGTGCATATGTTTGAATATTATGTTCTATTAAGTATTAATCATTTTTAAGGTCTGACAATATTTCCTTATCCAAATACATACTCTAAATTTACATTAAAAATTAAATATATCTAATATAAATCCATACATAGTTATTAAATTATATATTTTAACATATTTTCTAAATTTGTATTAGATATAATACTTAAATATAGATCCTAACCATTCAACATTACTTATTCAAATACACAATCCATCATATTGTTTTATAAATCATGTTTTCGGGAGCAACAGTGTTTAATAAAATAAAATACCAATGTTTTGACAAGGTAACACTTCTCCTCAACTGGTGAAAAAACTTAGTAATAATCACATGATTGTTGTAAAGACAATTGTATGACATGATTGTGAATAGTTTGATTTAAATTTGGTAGAATTTTTTAATTTTTGTTCATTTGCCTGAGAAAGCTCTTCCATAGAGGTCATAATTTTATTGTTTCATCATGTTTGTTAATGAAAAAAAAAGACAAATTGTATTAACAAACATGACAAAATAATAAAATTATCAACTGTATGTAAGTGTTTCTTCATGTAAATGAATAAAAATTAAAAAAACACTCAAATTTAAGTCAAACTATTCACAACCATGAGATACTATTATCTTTACAACAATCATGTGATTATTACTAGGCTTTTTTTCACCCAATTGAGGAGAAATGCTACCTTGTCAAAACATTGATATTTTACTTGTTTTATTTTATTAAACATGGTTGCTCCCAAAAACATAATTTATAATATATATATACATACACCTGAGGATACATACCTTTGAATATTTGCAGAATAATATTGTCTGGAAAGATCTGAGCTGGCATTGAACATATGATTTGGATAATATTTATAGCACCATTTAATCAGACATTTATAAATAAGTAACTTTTAAAAAGAATTTTAAAAAATACAAAACATGATTTGAATTATTATATTAAAAGAAATTGATTCCTAAATTTTGTAAAATCGGTTGTCTAAAAAAAATTATAATTGCATTTATTAAATATTTTAATTTGCTTGTAATTCCTGTCATTTATGAATTATTTACTATACTGAAATTAATATAACCTTGATTACTTCATATTCATATTTATATTCACTTAATAGAATCAAAATTACTCCAAATTCACAACTCTATTGGACTAGCCAAGAAAATAAATTCTAAATCACTACCAATGGTTTCACTGCTTCAAGAAGACTTCTCAAGTGTAAAGAATTACAACATAACAATATATTTATACTAAACATTGCCTACAATTCCACTTACCTCCCATATATCATTAATATTAAAAGAACTTTTAAATAAGTTAATTGCTTTAGAATCATAATTTTTTAATAATAAAGATTCTTTAATTCTTTTGATTTCATTTCTCTCAAAGAAAACAACATTAGCCTCATCAAAATTAATAGTATGGCCTGTATTTTTTTTATATATTTGTATTTATTTATATATGTTGGTTTTGTTGCATGAGCAGTATTGGAAGGGTATATGTTTGTGTTCATTTAGTTATATATATGTTTGCTTTGCTTTGTAATATTTGTTGGTTAGAAGGTTGTGTTACACAATAAAATTTAATTAAATAAACAATTGAAAACCATGAAAAAGATACAAGCCACACTATTAATTTTGCTGAAGCTAAGGTTGTCTTCTTTGAGAGAAATGAAATAAAAAGAAGAATTAAAGAATCTTTAATATTAAAAATGTATGATTCTGAAGCAATTAACTTATTTAAAAGTTCTTTTAATATTAAGGATGTAAGGGAGGTAAATGAAATTATGGGTAAATGAAATTATGGGTAATGTTTACTATAAATATGTTATTTTGCAATTTTTTACACTTGAGAAGCCTGCTTGTAGCAGTGAAACCATCGGTAGTGTTTTAGAGTTTATTTTCTTGGTTAATCTGATTAAGTTGTGAATTTGGGATATTTTGATTATTTATTGACTAATTTAGTTATATGCTTTTAATGTTTCATTTAATATTTATATAAACCTTTACATGTCAAATATAAAATAATCAATGTATTTATACTTACCCATCAGAAGTCCATTTATATCCTTTAGAATCTTCTTTATAACTTTTGGAATAAACTTCAACTTTATGTCCAACCATAAAGCTAGAATAAAAACCAACTCCGAATTGACCAATTACTCGACTAGTAGCATCTGGGTGATCTTTAAGTTCCTCCAGAAATGCCTAAAAAAAAATCAGTATTATTAGAATACTTTATTATTATTATTATTATTATTATTATTATTATTATTATTATTATTATTATTATTATTATTATTATTATTATTATTATTATTATTATTATTATTATTATTATTATTATTATTATTATTATTATTATTATTATTATTATTATTATTATTATTATTATTATTATTATTATTATTATTATTATTATTATTATTATTATTATTATTATTATTATTATTATTATTATTATTATTATTATTATTATTATTATTATTATTATTATTATTATTATTATTATTATTATTATTATTATTATTATTATTATTATTATTATTATTATTATTATTATTATTATTATTATTATTATTATTATTATTATTATTATTATTATTATTATTATTATTATTATTATTATTATTATTATTATTATTATTATTATTATTATTATTATTATTATTATTATTATTATTATTATTATTATTATTATTATTATTATTATTATTATTATTATTATTATTATTATTATTATTATTATTATTATTATTATTATTATTATTATTATTATTATTATTATTATTATTATTATTATTATTATTATTATTATTATTATTATTATTATTATTATTATTATTATTATTATTATTATTATTATTATTATTATTATTATTATTATTATTATTATTATTATTATTATTATTATTATTATTATTATTATTATTATTATTATTATTATTCTTGCTGCTGACTTTGTAGAGTTAACATGTGTTATTTGTCTCTCTGATTTTTGAATTCTATAATTCTTATTTGGCTAAGTTTTTTTTCCTATTTGTGATGGTATTATTAAGTAGAGTTTGAAGATTTTATTGATATTGTTTTGTATGTATTTTATTTTCTAATGGTTTTATATTTCAATTTTTTTTATTGATTTCTTTTAACTTATTTTTAAGTAGCCATTTTTTTTTGATTTTTTAATCTTGTTTTAGAATATTTTTTTTTATCTTAGTTTTTTATCTTTGTTGTAATTTTTTTTTTTAATTAATTGATTTATTTTATTCTTTTTGATTTTTTTTTTTATCTTTACTTTAGATTCTTAATTATCTTACTTTTTAATCTCTGTTGGAATTTTAATTAGTTTTAATTTTATTTTTTGTTTGTTTGGTTTTAAAACTTAAGGTTTTTAATATTATGGATAAATGTAATTCTTGTCATTTAGCTCTTCCTTTTGGTGGAAATTTTATAACTTGTCTGGGTTGTAATGGGAATGTTCATTTTAAATGTAGTACAGTAAGTGAAAAGACATTTAAAAATATGTCATCTACAAATAAAGCATTATGGAGGTGTAAAAATTGTAGAGCAGGAACTAATTTAAATTTGACTTTAAATGATGGATCTAGTTCTGATTCCTTATCTAATTCTTTAGATAATAATTCTAGTCTTGAATTACTTCAGCAGATGAATAGAAAACTTGATATGCTGCCTGTTTTACAGAATAATATTGATTCCTTATCTCAATCTTTTGCTAAACTTACTTTAGAACTTGAATTAGTTCAAAATAATATAAAAATATTGATTAGAGAATTTAATGAAATGAAAGAAAAAGTAAAAGCACAAGATTCTTTGTTATGCAATTTGCAAAAAGAAGTTTTTTATTTAAAGCAGCAAAGATTAGAAAACAATATTGAAATTGTTGGTGTTGATTATGCTAATGATGAAAATTTATTTAATATTGTTGAAAATATAGCTAAAAAATTAGAATTGTCAGACTTTAATAAAAATTATATTAATTCTATTTATAGATTAAAATATGGAGGTAGTTTTAGGCCTGTAATAAAAGTTAATTTTGTTAGTAAAATGGTAAGAGATTTATTCTTGTCAGGAGGTAAAAGAATTAAATTATATCTATCTGATGTTTTGCCCATTGCTACAGCTGATAAGCGTATATATTTGAATGAAGATTTGTTGCCTGAAAATAGGAAATTATTTTGGAAAGTTCGTTCAATGGCTAAAGAAAATAAGTATAGATTTGTTTGGATTAAAGATGGGAAAATTTGGTTGAGGAAAGATACTGGGGATAGGGCTATTAGGATTGTTTCTGAATCGGATTTGTCTAATTTATGACATGGATTATCTTTTAAAAATACTGTTACAGAAAAAGATAATTTGGCTATTGAAAATTTTAAGATTTTTCATATAAATATTCGTAGTGTGAGGAAACACTTTGATGAGTTGTTAATTCTTTTACATTCACTTGATTATTCATTTGATATTATAATTTTGTCTGAGATCTGGATTAAGGAATGTGAAAAAGGACTGTATAAGTTAGAGGGATATACATCAATTATTAATTGTAGAATTAATAAGTCAGGTGGAGTTTTAGTTTATTATAAATCAGTGCTTTGTGTGACTTCTATTGATGCAGTGTTTGATTCTTCTGAATGTCTTGTTTTAAATTTCATTTTAGGTTCAGACAAATTAACACTTATTGCTCTGTATAGGTCTTGCAGTCATACAGTTGAAAGCTTTAGTGACGAACTTGGTGATTTGCTTACTAAATTAAATGATAAATTCATTATTCTTGTTGGTGACTTGAACATTGATATTTCTGGTGAAATTTCTGTTGCTGCTCAACATTATTTAAATATGCTGTCACTTTTTGGATTTATTCAATGTTTATTTCATCCTACACGTGTTACATCTTCATCATCTTCACTTATTGATCACGTCTTTGCTAGATGTCCTGAAAATATTCTTTTGAAAACATCTTTTTTGGATTGGTGTCTTACAGATCACAGAGGAATTGTTGTTACTTTTAAAAAGAATTTTTCTCATAGTAAAAAGTGTTTTAAACTTTTATCTCATGATCGTTTGAAATCCTTAATTACTAAATATGATTGGAATTTAATCTTTGAGTTGAATGACGTAAATTGTGCATTTTCATTCTTTGTTGACAAGATGAAGGAGTTTATAGATTATTGTTCTTTTATAAAATATATAAAGAAGAAAGATCTGAAGAGACATGATTGGATTACAAATGAGTTAATATCAAAAGTTAACAGTAAGAATAAATTGTACAAGCTTTTCAAAAGGTTTCCTGCTAATGAAGATTTAAAAATTCAGCTAAAGGTTCTTGATAAAGAAATAAAGAAAGATATAGTCAAAGCTAAATTGATTTTCTATTCTACTCAAATTGATTCTTTAAAATCAACTAAATTAAGCAACTTTTGGACTGTTGTTAAAAAATTTATTTTTAAAGAAGGATTTTCACAAATTTCTAGACTAAAGATTAATGAAATATCTATTGATGTTTTAAATAATTCAAAACTAATAGCTGATCATTTCAATCAATATTTTGTACATAGTGTGGAATTGTTAATGAATAGTTTTGACAATAATTGCAGTTCTCATGTTTTTCAATATGAGAAATCTATCCTGAATTCTTTTGTTTTTAAAGAGATTGAAGATTGTGAAATTTTAGAATCTCTTTATAAAATGAGACATAAGAAATGTATTGGTTTGGATTGTATTTCTGTAAAAATATTAATTGAAAATGTTTCCATTCTTTTACCAATTTTATCTTTTTTATTTAATTCTTCTATTGATTCAGGTATATTTCCAGATTGTTTAAAATCTGCTGTTGTTACACCTATTTTTAAGAGTGGAGATAGGGAATGTTTGGAAAACTACAGGCCAATTTCTATTTTATCAACATTGTCTCAAATTTTGGAAATGTGTGTAAAAAACAGAATTGTTTTGTTTTTTCAAAAATATAATTTATTTTCAAACAATCAATTTGGGTTTTTGCCAGGAAGATCTACAGAACTGGCTTTATCTGAACATGTTTCAGTCATCACTGAATCTTTAGAAAAAGGTTACAAAACTATAGGCATTTATTTAGATTTATGGAAAGCATTTGACTGTGTTCCACATGATATATTAATAATTAAGTTACACCATTGTGGCATAAGGAGTGCTATGCTTGAATGGTTTAAATCTTATTTAAGTAATAGAAGCCAATTTGTGAAAATTAATAATTTTTTGAGTGATTCTGAAATAATTAGATATGGAGTTCCTCAAGGTTCAGTCCTGGGACCATTGTTATTTACTGTTTATATTAATGATCTGCTTGATCTTTCTCTTCATTCTAACATTTTTTGTTTTGCAGATGATACTGCTTTGGTTACTTCAGCAGTTTCATATAGTTTACTTGAGAAACTTGTGAATGAAGATTTATTTAAAATTACACAATGGATGAACAGTAATAGATTACTGCTAAATATTAATAAATGTAATTACATAATGTATTCTCTTAAAAATATTCCAGCAAAAGACTTGTTAATTCAATTGCCTTATGTTAATAAAACGTCTTGTCAGAAAATTACCAGGACTTCAACAATTTCTTACCTTGGCTTGGTTTTGGATGAGTATTTACATTGGGATAAACATATTCTTTGGCTTCAAGTAAAATTAAGAAAACTTAATTTTCTTTTTTATGGATTAAGAGATTGTTTGAATAAATCTGTCCTATTAAGTATATATAAACAAATTTTCTTAAGCAGACTTTCTTATGGTATAACATTATGGGGTGGCACTGCAGCATATTTTTTGAAGTCATTGCAAACACTACAAAATTTTACGTTAAGAATTATTTTGTTTAAACCTTTGGATTTCCCAAGACTTGAATTATTTAAGTGTGCTGGAGTTTTAACTATTCATCAATTATTTTTAGTGAATATTTTGTGTTATTATATTAAATACAAAAAAATGAATAAATATAATTCTTCATCAATAATGGTGACTAGATCAAGTGATTTTGATTTATTATTTGAACCAGTGTACTTTAAAACTCATTGCAGATATCAGAAATGTTATCTTGGTCCAAGATTTTATAATATTTTTATAAGAAACATTGGATTTAATGTTAATGACTTATCAAGGAAAACTTTGAGAAAATTAATTATGAACTGGATTGTAATTGATGATAATCAAAAACTTTTTATTTCTATTTAATTATTTTATTGTATATTAATGTTTTTTATTTTATTGCACATGTATTTTTGTTATTATTATTATTATTATTATTATTATTATTATTATTATTATTATTATTATTATTATTATTATTATTATTATTATTATTATTATTATTATTATTATTATTATTATTATTATTATTATTATTATTATTATTATTATTATTATTATTATTATTATTATTATTATTATTATTATTATTATTATTATTATTATTATTATTATTATTATTATTATTATTATTATTATTATTATTATTATTATTATTATTATTATTATTATTATTATTATTATTATTATTATTATTATTATTATTATTATTATTATTATTATTATTATTATTATTATTATTATTATTATTATTATTATTATTAAGTTAGAATTAACAAAATAAACTTCTTACTATCCATGGGCAATTATTTTTACAGGCTTCCTTAAATTTGTTCAAATACAGAAAAACATTTCACATCAAATAATTATTTTGAAAAATAATTATGCAATTTAAGTTATATAATAAAATAATTTTATAATAATAAGATTACAATAAAAAATAATTTATCTAAACTTTTATGATAATAATATTATTTAAAATATATAGTAATAAATAAAAAATATTAATAAATGAAAGATACCATCAGGAAATATTGCTATTTATTAGACTCTACTACTTCTATGGATTTGGTTTGGAAATTAAAAACTATTCACATATATCAGTGGTAAATGTTTTAATAATGCTATTAAAGTAAACAGATTTAAAAACTTCAAACTAAAGTATTGAACATTAAATTTGTAAATAATTGACTGTAACAAGAGCTGTGTGCATATATATATAATATTTAAATATATGTCTATTATCTATACTAAACTTAATGTAATTATAAGGAAATTGAACTCGAACTTTCAAGCTCCCTACATCTATCCAATCTATCTTATACAACTAATACACATGACCAGATACATGTGAAAAAAATAAATGATCTCCAATATTCATAATTCGTGCTGAACCAGCACCCATCAGTTAGTCCAGATCACCATCTCCCACATGTATATACAATCAGTGTTCAGTTTTATATTATAATTTACATCAAGATTTTCTAATTTAACATCCATGCAAAAACCTCAGATTTTGCAACATGTATTGCTAGACAACTTTAGTATATTCAGCTGAACTTCAGGCCCCAAAAACCCTCAACAAAAAAAAAATCAACTGAATCTTACATGAACCAATGCCCAGAATAATGCCTAGATTGTAAGTAAATGTTACCACAAACTCTCTCTCCATTTCCAACACTGAGAATGGAAAACAAGCCCTGGAACCATCAAGGGAGACCAAAAAGCCAACTGGTTGAAAATTGACAATCATGAAAACCTAGGTAAAGATACTTTTAAATAACAGTCTATAGACACTTTATATTTATTTTAAATGAACTTTAATTAACAGACTATTATAACTATAGTCTAAAGTCATTTATATTTTTCTTACGTCAAATCTTTTATTGTGTTATTTTATATTATATTAAATATGTGTGCATAAATAATTAAATATTAATATATGCTTTAATTGTTATTTTGACTATTTTCTCTTTTTCTCTTGTGTGTGGCACCAGTAAATTAGTGTAGAGTTATTTTATGAGTAAAGTAAATGTGTTGGACCCTGAGACAGAGTGTGAGCTAGTCATGGGATATTTCAAGCACTGGATTGTGTGCCTGTCATCCAATGTGATCGTGTCATGCCTTGCATAGCTCGATCTGACTGTGGGTATCATTGATGGCTCTGCTATCGATGGTATTCTCCGCTCTGCTTGAATGGCCAATCCATTCACGTAATATTAAAAATATAAATTAAAAATTATGTTAAGCCCATTTAAACCCAAATAAATAATAGCTTTTAAATGGAATGAGTTCAATATATTTGAAGCAAAGGCATCTCAAATCAGCAAAGCACTCAAATGCTACTGCTATGAAATTTTGAAAATTGTTTAGAGTTGAAATAGCCTCATTCTAAATATGCTTACGTAATATTCCATAATGTAAGTTTTGTTATGTATAGAAATAAATAGAAATTAGGACAGAGATAGAAAGTAATATATATATACACACACATATACAAATATTTAATGAATATTTCAGACTAAAGATGAAAGTAATTTCATTACATTTGATTTCCCAACTCTATCCTCAACAAAAGAGTACTTGGCTACAGTGTACTGCAATGGTCAGGTTCAAACCTTTCTCGTTACATCTTTCATTTTAACTACCAAACCTATCTTTGCTGGGTTCAAACCCTATTAAAATATTCATCTTATTAAAATAAACATCTAAACCGTACTATCATGATTGGGTGTGCAGCATTATAAATGCACATATGACTAAACGCTGTACATATGTAGGTTAATAAATGTTACAGTGAATATAATAATTTAAATTTTTTTTTTTTAAAGAAATAATTTATGTTTAATTTTAAATGGAAATATCAATTTATTAAGCTTATTAAATATAAATTCGTATGTGGATATATGATTCACCTTATATAATAATATATATAGAGTGGCATGATTTAGTTTTGTAAAAGAGCAAAAAGCTTTTAGTTTTTAATTAGTTAAAAATAAAAATTAGCCGTAAACAAATTTGCATTAAATCCACCATACCTGTGGCTAAATGAAAGTTTGAAAATTGATATTGCTTTTACCCAAATTTGTCTGCTAAATTGTATTCATTAAAATCGCTGAAGTAGCACTATTTCACACCTAGAGGGGGATCTAAGGCACCATGAAAACCTAAGCAAAAACATTTTGATCAATTTGATAAATATTATAAGTTAAAGTAATATTTTTAGAGTTAATGGGTTTCCAGGCAAAATAAATTCTTTTCTAGTTAAGTGCTGGTAGAAAAAAGATAAATAGGATATTTAGAAGCTTGAGGGATGGAGTCATTAAATTTTAGAAGAGAATCACCATAACTAATCCACGTCAGATTGATCTTTAAAATATCTGACTGGAAAAAGGCGAATGCTACTTCTAAATCTACGGAAGAATTGTGTGCCACTGCCAGCCTATGCTTAAACCATCGGAGCTGCCACAAGAAACTGTTTTATAACAGCCACTCAAGAAGATGATGATACCTGAAAGTCAACACCTGCTTATCCAGTGAGCAATTAATCGGTAATGCCAAATGTCCAATCGCAGAGCTCTGTGTTAATGACCTATTTCTAAATCAATATTTTCTACTTCAAAGTTGAAAGCTAGCAAACTATAATCTAATGTACTCTCTAAACCCTATAAATATTTTCATTATAAATTCCCATTAAATGAAATAATGTATTATTTGTATAACTTACTTACCTCTTTATAATATCTTAAGTAAACTAAATGTAACCTACTCTAAATTTTTTATCTATCACTGTGGTTGTGCCTATAATATTTCTTTATTATTATTTTATTTATATGCCCATGCTTCGAAGCAGCGAGCATTTAATGTAATAAATATTCGGAAATATAATTACAAATCTCCCCCCATAACTATTTTCTTAATGACATTCTCGATGCTTGTTGGTTCAAATTTCTATATTTATTTGATTTTAACTGTATTGTGGTTTACTATTAAATTTCCGTCTTATTGAGATTTATGAATAGAGTAATGTACTAGTCTTAATAATATGAAAGTATATTTAGTAATTATTTGGCCAGTCGATCAAATATACTTTCCCCACTCCCTCATAATCATTTCTATGTATCGATTGAAACCTATAACCAGAGTTTTATTATATATTTTCTTTATCCCTCTAATGTCACTTGATTATGTAGCATTAGAATTGGCTCATAATAGTAATACTGACCCAGCTATTGCCCCATATTTTTGTAATAATTAATGTCACACTTTCGCTTGGCAGATTAGATATATTAAATTCACATTCAATGTTTAACATTTTGCTGCATTTTCTCCTTAAGATGGGACCTCAGGAAAGACAACTCCATCTTACCTTCTTTCAGGGCGCACACTAGTAAGACCGAATGTATAATTACCGGCAGTCGGGTTAGCCACCCTGATCTTTTAGCAGCATGATGCTCGGTTCTAGGGTACCAATGTTTGTCACGAAAACTCTTGACTTCAATCTATCCGCAGGGTGTTCTGTTATAGCTGTAGCATGTCGGTGATCTCGTATAGTCAATTCTGAATCCCATACTTTAATTAATTATTCAGTATTAAACTGAAATTTATATCTTTGGTTTCTGGGTTCAATCTCAAACCTGAGCTGATTTATACGCTCGTAATTTACTACTTTAGTAATGTTATCAAAATTGTTTTTGCTTAAGACTTGTACAGCATTTTATAATAGTAGCTACCACTGTCAATAGGAATTGGCATAATCTAATGTAGGCGCAGCTTAGTGATTCTTTAAATGTGTCAATTCATTATGTATTAACAATTAAAAGATTTAAGAAGGAGAAATGTCAAATCCTCATATTATAAAGCTTGCGTGCTTTCCCCCATTAATTGATGTCCTATTATTTAATAAATATATGTTAAATTTATTCATGCTTTTCCCACATTAATTTATGTTCTATTTATTTAATAAATATATGTTAAATGTATTTTCTGGTTTCGTATAATTTCTCGTTCCTATCTCAATCCAATTCAGTCTTAGTTAATTATATATATATTTGACAGAACTATTTATGCATTAATTACATTTATAAATGTTATCTTTGATTTCATGCTGGTAGCAAGTAAATTAGTTAGTATAATTTTAAGTCCTGAGTCTCATGATTCTCCCTGCCCTATGTCGGCCGAAAGATGGATGTACTACGTGTAACTTCAAGTGTGGTCATTCATAGGGTCTTGAATCTCGGAGTACTGGCAAACAAGTTGAAGTGTGGTCTGATTCGGGATGTCACATTCCTAATCTGGTCGGCTTTGGTCTCTTTGTCTGGACTTGATCATTACAGTACTAATTAGCTAAGAATTGCTTAATCATTGAATATAAAAAAATCCATTCATTGTATAATACAAAAAAAAAATCCATTTGGCTAGTGGAATATCTATTCACATGTTAACTGATTTAAGCATTGAAATGTTTGTTAAAACTATGAAAGATATAGGTATGTCACTGAATTTGGATGATTTTTCAAAATGGTACTGGATAAAAACAACTTTGATTTCAGAATTAAAATTGATTAAGGAAAAATAACAGATGGTATATTTTTTTATCATAATCCTTTATTGTTATGACTCACAAGTAATAATATGTCCACATGGAGCTAATCTAAAGAATTTTGATACCCTTAAATTCTAAAGATATATTGATGATAATCATTGAAAAATATAATGCACTTCAAAAGTGAAGAAATGTATTATATCTATACAAAATCTTTTATTTCTTTGTTTGAATATATCCGAGTTAAAACTACACAAGTTATAATGTAGAACGAGTTTCCATATATGTAACTGTGACCTGAATAATACACAAGCTTATGTTCAAGATAAAAATGATAACCCAAATGTAGGTTAAAAAAGTAGACATAGATTCAGAAATTTATCAAATTTTACAAAAAAACATTCTTACACTATAATTGATTTGTTATCTTCAAACAATAGATTGATTGTGAAAAATTATTCTGGTGATAAAGATATATTGATCATTCTTAATCATTTTATATTTAACTAATTTGCTTATCAAAAACTTGCTATCAAAATGGAAGTCCTATATTTTATAGTCCAAAATTTCTCTACTAATCTCATTGAATGTTATAATGAGTTCAGAATGCAATATCATTTCTCCATAACGTTTACTTATTTTCAATCAAAACTTAAAGAAAGTTCATAAAAATCAGTTTCTCTCCTTGTCATTAATGGCTGTTGGTGCAATAATTGTTTTAGTACATTTTTCAGATCATAACAATTAGCATTTCTTTTTAAGTATCCCATCTACTATTAACAACAGTTTCTTCATAAAGATGAAGAGACATATTCCTGCTGACTTTCAAATGACAGGAGATAATAAGTTATAATTTTTATTTATGAAGAGATGATTACACACTTACATAGTTTCATACAACTAAGTCAAAGTAAGCACTCATCTACATTTATTAAAAAAAAAAAAAACAATATTAACAATTAATAATCATAACTTTCAGAAACATCTTAATGACTTTAAATTGGAAACTTCAAATCATTTTAAAACATTAATAGTTTTGAAGATTGTTCAGATGAGAATAAAATTAATAGGACAATAACTGACATACTATTAAGAACTGCAAAAAAAATATCTGATACAAAAAAGCAACAATTTACCAATAAATTTTCTATTGAGACTAGTCAATATAAATAAAAAAAATATTAAATTTTTTTTCAAATGATTGAAATGTAGAGTTTTGTAAGATGGTATGAACAAGTGTTAATTCTGATATAATAAAATATTACTGTGAAGTCACAGAGTAAACTTAGAAAAGAATAAAACTTAAAAAATATCTGAATATTGAAAAGACGTTTATTTCAGCAATAAAAAGAAAAGATGGAATGTTTATTAAAATGAAAGATGACATCATAAAAAGTATGCAAGAGTTGAACACAGAATTATATAATAATCAAAAACAAGAAAACAAAGTATCCTTTGCAATTACTACTGAATATAAGAAGAAAAAAATTCCAGGAAGTGAAGGAACTATTAATGATATTTTAACAGAAACAGGTGAAGAAATTTAAAAAAATTTGGCAAAGCTATATTCTGAAAAGAATTATTCTCATGTTAAATGCAGGGCAATCTAGTTGTCAAATAGAAATTTATTTAGTTTAAACTTAGTAAAAGATTTACATATAGGAATGATCATAAGATAAATTTAAGACATTTCAATAATAATACAAATGTTTAATTTTTATTAGTAATGGTTGTAAAAGAAAGAAGAAAGGAATAATATGTTTGCCCTATTGCATAGTTCATTTATGTATTTATTTTTGAAAATAAAAAAAATCAGAAAAGATTAAGATCTATTTTTGAAAAAAATTAAAGATTATTTTTCAATTAATGTATAAATGGAATGTTTTGATTTTTAAGTAATTAAAAACAACCAAAAGGGATTGGGGCTTTATCTCTGAAGATTGTTTTCCAAATTAGAAATAAGTTTTTTTTTAAAAAAAAAAAAATGTTTCTTGTAAAAAAAAAAATATCAATTGGACAAGATTTAATACAGTAATTTCTGAGGTGGTCATGTGATTAGATGAAATGATTGATATCAGGATTATTTATTAAAAAAGCAAAAGATATCTTGAAGGAGAGAGAATTCAGTGACAGTTCAGCAGTTGTGAGCTCAGTAATCAGGAGGTCAGCTTGCAAGCCTGATGAAAAATTAACCTTACTCTTAATTATTTAAAATATATATATATATACTAATATGTATAATAATATGAAGTTTACAAAAACCATTTGCTAAGCTTTTGATAAAAACTCAGCATTGGTGACTGAACTATGAAACAAATTTCATTAAAAGGAAGGAACAATAATACCACTAACAGAAACTATTAATTAGAAATAATAGTTAAAGTGAAAACTTAGATATAAAAAAGAAAAGGCTAACTTGAAATGAAAATAATTGTTAAACTGAAATTTGTATTAACCTGAAGTGAAATAATTGTTAAACTGGAAATTTGGAATGACAAAAGGCTAAATAGATGAAAATAATTATTGAGAAAGCTATAAAAAATCCTGAAACCAAAGGATTGATTAAATTTCCATTTACAAGATTTACAAGAAAGGATTAAGCAAAAAAGCTATCCTAATATAAAGAGCTATTGATTAGTACACATTTACATTTATAAATATTATTTTTTAGGGAAAGTAATAATTATGACTATTGAATAATTTTTTTAGTGATTTTATTATAAAGGGCTTTTTTAAAATTGATTTAAAATCTTATGGGGATATTCTCATTTTCAAAAGAAAAGATAGGAAGAAAGTTCATTATTTATTTCTTTACTATGAATTTTTTTTTTTTTTAGGATTTGATTATTGTAAAGTAATAAATAACTCATTTAGATTTTAATAAGTTATTCCTTAAGAGGAATCAGAAGGGACTAATAATTTTATGTATTATATGAAATCATTTGTACAGCTTGAAATTAATGTAAAACTTTAGGTTTATCACATTTTCATTTTTTAAATTTTTTATTCTTTTATTTATCAATTAACTTTTATAAAATAATTACAATAAAAAACATACAGTATTTCCCAGTGTATATGATACACTTTTTCTCCCTCAAAATATGCCTAAAATATGGGGTGCATCTTATGTGTTAGTAATCAAAATTATGAGTTGAAATTTCAATCAATCTAAAACTTCTGGTTTATAGTAATATACATATATAAGTATTATATTGCATTTTGTCTTTTTGCAAAACAATGGTTTTGAATAAATCACTTCCATAATTTTTTTTTTGTTCCATAAATAATTTATGTGATATATTTTATACTTCATTACTGAAAGAGACAGCATTCTAGTAAAATAGAGTTCAGATCCATTGACATCTCAAAGTTATGATTCATTCAATGTGTGCATGCATGATCACAATTCAACAATGCACTGCAACATTTAAACTCGGTAGATTTGTCCAGAATATTAGCAGTGTTGGTAGACTGTTAAAGAACCTTGCCTTGCTAATATGGGATTAGTTTTGCTGTCACTGAACAAAAGGTGTGAAAAATAAAAACAACCAACTGAAAAATCAATTAGTTGCAATTATAGTTGGCTAATGAGCCAGCTTCAACTTTTAGATGTCTGCATTTTTAATAAACCCGTTAAAGGATTCATGAGGAAGAAATGGAACATCAATAGATTTTGAAGTGGAATGGATCAGAAAAAAGAAAGAGGCCTAACATTTTACAGATTTGTAAATGTGTCAAAACTTCATGGTAAGTCATTTAAGAAATGTGGGATTAGTAACTCGATGGTATCAGGGGATGATTTGTTATATAAAGGCGCGGTTTTTGAAGAAGAGATTTCAGTGATTCTTTGTTTAGCTCTGGAGATGAATTTCTGAACTTTGAGGATGAAGATTGAAAGGTGCCCAACTACAGTATTGCCTAGATACATTTTTGTAAACATAAATAAGTATAAAATGAATACAGTAAATCATTATGGAAATTCATGAAAAAATGTAGAAAAAAAAATTTTTTTTTACATGCATAAAAAAAAGGGGGTGGCATCTTATATGACACTGTGTCCTATATGCTGGTAAATATGGTAGTTTCCAAAATTATTTTTTTATATCTTTATTTATCTAGCTATTTGTTCTGTGAATTACCAATATGCATGAGTGATTTCATCATGGAGCTGTGCTTTAAAAGATTTGTAGGTTATCCTAGTGAAGTTATTTAATGATGGAATGAATTAAGTATGTATATTTTATCTTATTCACAACTCCTAGGCTCCTTCTGATCCCCAAAACTAGTTCAGTAATATATATATATATATATATATATATATATATGTGTGTGTGTGTGTTAGTGAATATCATGATTATTCCCTATAGATGTATTTGAATGACACAAAGGTAAAGATCACCTTTAAAGTCCACAGGCATCACTTTATTTAGATTTTAAGATGGTGATAACTAGCTTAATGATGGCCAGTATACTCATGATACTAGATGATCAAGATCATTGATCATGATCAGCATTGATATATAATAATCCCAACATTTTTTATGTAAAATTATTGTATACTTTAGCACCATGTGCATATAGATGAAATATTGATGATTGCTTTTTATAATATGCCCTAAGTTTAGTACTGGCTATATGATAATTAGCAAAGGTTTTGTAGTGTAAAAAACTTTTATATGCAGTCCCAAAGAATGACTGATGATTTTTGATGGTTAGTTGCTTTTGATATCGTATATTATTATATATTTATAAGTTAGATATTACTTATAATGGCTTCCAGTTCTTATTTTTGCCCATACTTTATTGATTGTGATATTTTGAGTATGATGATTTTCCATCACTCCTTTACTCCAAACATACATTCTTATGTCCATACCACAAAACACCAAATACCAAAATGATAAACATCTATTAAATGATTAAAAGAATGCAGTAATGATGGTCATATTTAAGAAGAGAACAGATATGATATTAGAAATTACAATCCTATGAGTTTCTATCAGTTCTAAACAAAATCTTTATCAAAATAATTATAACTTGTCTACAGCAAACTTTTAATTATGACCAACTTTAAGAATAAGTTGAATTTAAAATGGTTTGATCAAACCAAATATTGAAAGAAGTTATAGAAAAAATATGACTTATACTTTGGATTTGTAGATTATGAAAGGTATTTCAATATATCAACATAAACCAGGAATATTGTCATATTCTGAAGAATATTTATCAAAATGCAGCAATTTGCACAGCATGATGATTTCATATCTCCAAAACTTTTCATAGTAGTTTTACAAGATATGGTTTGTGGATTAAAATGGGGAACTAAGAAAATAAAAGTAAATAAAATTATTTAAATCATCTAGATTGTCTAGGTTTTATTGATGATATAGTTGTTTTTATAATTAGTGTTTCAAAGCTTTAGAAAAAGAAATGAAAGTAAGATAGTGGGAGTAAAGACATGCTAAAAAAAAACTAAAGTAACGATCAATTGATTTTGTTAGAAAAAGAAAATAAAGCTTGATAATTGAATGAGAAAAAGTTGACAATTACAAATACCTTGATTAGATTATTAGTACACATGAAAATGTAATGGATATAGAATTAAATTTGGATGAAAGTGCTTTTGGTAAAAATAATTTAGAACTAAAATGAAATATGGTTGTGTATTTGAAAAGGAAGGTTTTTTTAATCTACATGTTTTATCAGATCTTACTTACAGATTTATACTTGGATACTTATAGAAAAATGGAGTATAAAACAAAATATGAAGAGATAAATGTTAGAAAGAAATAAAAAGTGAAATACATTATTAAGTAAACAAAATGATATCATAATATGATTAAAAGAATAAAGACTAAAGTACAGTTGGGCTGGACATATTAGTAGAAGTGATGATAACCGATGGAAGTTTTAAACTGGCTCTCAAACAAATGTAAAAGAACTAAAAAGAAGAAACTGAATGTGAGAATAATGGATTAAATAAAAAAGTTTAACCATTGTGGTGTAGAAAAAAAGAGGCTATGGATCAGAGAAACTGTATTAATCTTGAAGAGACCATTTTGCATTTATTTTTCTCTGTTATCACTGTCATTAAAATTTATAAGATTATAAATTACTTACCAAAACATTTTTTTCTTTAGATTCGATAGATTTATACATTTAAAAATTATATATCTTGTCACATTATTTTTTTTTCCTCATAAAACTAACAGTCAAATTTTTTCAATGTCACAATTGTTCCCATTTGCCCTTATGGAACATTATAATTTTAAATGCTGATCTATGAAAATACTTTAGCAGGCAAATTATGTCATGTTATACAATTTACAGCCCCGCAAGACTCTTTTGGTTAGACTTTAATGTGAGCTAATAAAAACTATTTCTATATATCAACAATTAATTGGTCTACTTTGTAGTTATAGCTATACTGACTGCATTGATTGTTGTTTCTCAGAGTCTCACAAAAGTGTAAAAGCTAATTAACTGTGATTATTTATAGTTGTAATGAATCTATGTAAATAATTTATTGTTTTTCATATTTTCATAAAAATATACAAGCTTGAAACAAAGTGATTGTATATAATCTGTGCTTATAAAATATGCATTATATTGCAATTGTGTTTTGGGGTTGTTGTTTTTTTTTCTTCCTTAAGAGACTTTGAACCAAAATATTTAACTTTACATTTACATAGTCATTCGCTTGTTTTATTATTTTAACTTGTAATCATAAAGTTTTTTTATACTAGTCTTAAACTAGCATTTTTAAATCTTTTTTTTTTTTTTAATACTTTTTCTTCTTTGGCAGTAAAAAGAAAGCAATCAAATAAGTCATGGAACACTTTTTATAATATGTCTTAATAGCTAAGATTATTATCGTTAGTTTTCCCACAATTATGGATATTCCCAACAAATAGAGAAAGAGCGATAATGATGATTATAATACTATTTTTAGCAAAAATTACAGACGCACATTTAAATGAGATTTTGATATTTTATATCGTTATAAAGAATGTAATAGATAGTCTGAATTTCTCATGATTTCACATCTGATTTTGCAGTAATGTAAAAAAATAAATACAGCATTTAAAATAATATTATAAGTATACAAATTACATTTTTAAACCATTAATTATCAAAAAAAAAAAAAATGCAGCAACATTTTGTAAAAGTTTGTACATACAAAAGAATTTTGTTTTAAAATCAATAAAATAATAATAAATGATTTACAGAATGGTTATAATTACAAAAATGATGATATAAATTAACAGAAAGTTGTTCTGAGGAAATATATTTTTAATAAACTCATAAAAATATTCAAATATAAATAGTAATAGAAAAAAAATTGAAATAAAAATTATAAAGTAAAATAAATAACAAAAATCAATTGACATTCATCAATATTTAATGAAATTTTAACTGAACCAGCACAAAATCCAATCATTTTTAAAAAATCAACAAAATGACTACTAATGTTTTAGAAAAGTTTCCAATAATTTAACACTTTTATTTTTGATATAGTTTATTTATTCTTCATTCATGATGTAATTATACCTTAGATCCCGATCTGGCAATAGTCCCCAAATTATCGATCATTTCTTGTTTTGTCATTCCAATGCCAGTATCCTTAAAAAATAAAAATAAAAAAAAACCATTTAAGTAAATAATAAAGTCATTTTCAATTTTAAAAAAAACTTTTAAAAATAAATTATAAACTTACTATAATAAAAATATATATAAATATAATAAAAGATTAAATTACTCAATTTAAATAATCATACAGATGACATATTTTGAGAATATCCTGTTTTGATAATAATTATCTCTTTCTTCATTTAGGTATGGATATGAGATGATAGGACCAGAGAATTGCTAGGCCATCTTCAGTGGAAACATTATTTTTACATAATATACATAAGCCGTCTTTTTTTTTAAATTCATATTGTGCTACTCAAAATTAAAGGCTTAAAATTTAATTTAATTGTCTAGCTAAACTATTCTGACTTTAAAACAACAACTACATTATGTATTTTAATGGTTTTAAATAAAACTTAACAGCAAGAAACTAACTTTCACCAAAAAAGTGTTCCATCTACCTTATATTAAATGTGCATTAATCGTTTTCACTTCAGAATATTTTTCTAGGTTATGAGTAATCAATGAATATCAGATAGTAATAGCACATCAATCCTTTGATATATATTTTTTCCTTATTAGTCAAATAATTTGTGGTTTTTTGGCACTAACACGTCCCTCCACAGATCTTTTACATATAAGTTTGCCTAAAGATATATAAACATATAAACTAAAATGGAATAAATAAATATTATCAAATATAATTATATTTTTAAATTAAAATAAAAACTCAATCAAAAAACAAAAAAATTTTAAGAAGGAAAATAAAATCTTAATAATAAGAATGATAAGCATAAAATTATGGAATATACATTAAAAGAAGTGAACTTCATATCAATTGTGAGATTCAAGATGGAAAATTAACAGGGGAGGCAGGTGAGGAAACATATAAACATGACAAAATAAGAAGATGGAAGCAAAAAAATATATATACATATGGTTTCAAGCATTCATAAAAAATTAACTACAACATTTTTTATAGCAAAATGTGATTTTCAACTTAATATATTTATAAAATCTACAAGACTTTTCCTCATTAAATTTAAGATGAATTCTCCAAATCAAAAAAAAAAAAAAAATCACTAAGAATATTTTCATTAAAAAAAAAAAAAAAGAAGGGTAAATTATAGCCAATTTATATATATATAAAAGCAAACCAAAACAAATAATTATCAAACAAATAAAACATTACATAAAGAAGAAAAAAATACAGATAACTTTTATTCAATGCTATAGTAAGGTGCAAAACTATGCTGTATGGAATTAAAAATAGACATAAAATACAATTATAATGCAAAAACAAACAAAAATGCTACATTTTAATAACTATCAGAAATTTAATTTCTATGAAGAGAAATAATATAAAAATGATACATATATATTCAAAAATTTTCATATTCAAATTTATGCTTATTTGAAATTCAATTTCTTCAGTATACATAAAGTAAATGGTTCAAAATCACTATTTTTAATGACTTCAAACAAGTACAAATTTAATTTTATGAAAAATTTTAATTAACTGCATTAAAAAAGTTATATATATATTTGTACTTGCTAAGTATGTAATAATAAATGTTCTTAGTCCTTTTAGTCATATCTACGATTCACTTAGTCATTATAATTTTAATTCTTGACTGCCTGGCAAACTAATACACAATGGAGTGCATTCAGTTATGTTTTACAATGAATGTCTTTTTGTGATATAAAAACAATACTCTTATTTAGATACATCTATATGTTTTTGCTATCTTTATGCACTGTGTTACATTACCATGTTCAATCATGTCATTCTGCACTATTTTAAATTAAATAACAAAATGTTTTCATGAGCAATTCTATCTGCTCTTGTTAATCCATACATTAATTTAGGGGGAAAAAATTACTATTTTTCCTGTTATATATTGTTTCTTTTGTCACAAATAATAACATTTTTATATATTTCTGTAAGATAACTTGACTTTTAGCATTAGCTAAAAAAAAAAAGGCAAAAAAGGATAAGAATCTATTGCAAAAAAGATATGAGTATTCCAGTGATATGATATTTAATACCATATTCAGAAATTTAGTAACATTTTTTCCTCCAAACAAAAGCATTAATGGAATGTATTAATTCTAAACAAGCCATTCTTAAAATATCACAATTCCAAAAACAGCTATCTAAAATTGTTATTTCTAGAAATTATTGTTATTTCTAGAAATTATTTTAGATATAATTCTTTGATGATGAACAAAATAAGATTGGCTATAGCACAAAGGTTGTATTCAATGCATTTTAATGCAAAAAATAGTATTTATATTTCTTTGTAATTTAAATGGAAAATCAGGTATGTTAGCTCTGTGGGATTTGACTTTAAAGGAAATCAATTCTGTAAAAGTGGTATTTGTTACAATCATCACTTAAAGTTATTTGACTTTTTTGTCTATTAGAAACATTTTGTCAAATAAATTAATAGTTTTAAAATTTTTTAAAAAGACCATGTATCCAATCATGATCAGAAACTAGGATTAGATTAATAAAGGTAGTATCAATTTTTAGTTTATTTTTATCAGTCACTGGGTAGTGGACTAAATTTATTCATAGTAGCTTTCTAGTGGCTAGAATCCAATCTTCTAAAGATAGCTGATTCTCAATTAACAAGAAGATTATTCTTTCAAAGAGTTTGAAGAAAATGCATAAGAAAATTGGGTGATTATATTTTGGATTATTATTAGATTTGTTAGTTTTTGCTTTTGTAGCAAATTTTTATAATTGTTTATGCATAGATAATGTAGATAAATGACGTTTAGATTTTGGGTACTAGGTTTTTTAGACACTGTAGAGGGATGCTATTTATTTATGGACCTATTTCAGCATTTAAAATGAGCAATGAAAGTTTACATTCAATAATATCTATTAATTTTACTAAATTATGATTAGATAGACATTGTAAAAGATATATCTGAAAAGTATTATTCTTTTGTATATTTTTCAGATTCTATCAATCTTGGATTTAAGTCTTAATATATAAGATTGTTGTTCTCATTAGTAATGTCGCAGTTGTTCTTTTAGGAATCTTTCTACATCCACCAAAATTGGATAAAAGAAATGAGATCTTGAAAGTGGATTCTATAAAGTTTTGTTATCCAAGGTCTCTTGGCATCTTTTTTTTTCTAGCATTTTCAGAAGATTTGATATCAGCAATTTTCAGATCTTTGACAAATATTGATAATAAAGAGTAGTCCTGGTTTTGTTTTAATCTGAAATGAATTGCTGCTGACATCTTCAAAAATAATGAACCCTTTGGTTAATTATTATTACTAAGATTCTAAAAACTAGAAATTACAAGAGAAATAAGTGGAATTCTATTAGTATTCAAGATTTTCTTAAATTCCATCTTCTGACTTCAGTGGTTTCAACTATAAAAATATTTCATTCCAAGACTGATAAGACATGTATTTATATAGACTATGAGAAAGATTTAGTATTAGTAAGTAGATCACCAGGCAATAATGAATCATTTTTTTATTGCAACAAAATATAAATTAAAAATTGTGTTTATGGTCTATGAATGTGAAAAAAATGTTCTTCCTTGGTTGTCATCATAAAATATACACATATTGTTAAATTAACCTTGCAAATATTTAAAAGCTTCTATGAGATTTAAAATCACATATAAATGATATAGATCTTTATAATTATTGCATACACAAATATCTTGTTTAAATGGGGAATATAAACTGAAATTACCTTTTACAGAGATTGTTTGCTTTGCAGAATGGTTTAAAACAAAAATAGCCAAACCTTATTCAATATGTATTTAGTAAAAATCCAATACAAAACCAAGCATTTAAGATGTGCTTTATTGATGAAGCAATATGTCTTCTGCAGTGAAATTACATCTAATTTTTGTTGTAT
Organism: Epiperipatus broadwayi; assembly: GCA_028023455.1. Taxonomy (NCBI): domain Eukaryota; kingdom Metazoa; phylum Onychophora; class Udeonychophora; order Euonychophora; family Peripatidae; genus Epiperipatus; species Epiperipatus broadwayi. Next base: position 1,421,882 of record JAQFVV010012602.1, on the reverse strand, counting down.
TATTCTTCATAGAAGATCCTCATTAATTAAAGTAAATTTATTGTAGAAAATCAATGAATGAAAGATATATCTGGTGTTTATTCTATGATTTATAACATCATATAGTCAACTTTGCAATATACTGTTCTCATATTATTAATTGAGTTATGGTTTATAGTTTTAAAAAATAATTTCATAATATGCTATTTTTCTCATTATTTAAATATTCATCATAAGATATAGCTTGGTTTTTAAATTGAAGCTGCTTATTTTTGCATGCTATTAGCATAGTATTCTTCTGATAAAGATGATGCATTGTAATGTAATGGAAAATAGCTTCACATTAAGTAAAACAGAAGTGATACAAAGAATTACTCATTGATCATTTTCTGTATATCATTATTATTACATGTGCAAAGTTTTTGTTTAAACAAACAAAAAAAAAACACATAAAAAAAAACTAATTATAAAAGTATAATATTTAAAAATGTAATAATTAATAACAATAAAAAAAGCAAAATATATTACATAAGGCAATAATAATATAAATATTTTAATTAGTAAATTCCTCGTAACAGTTTCAATTGTAATAGAACAAATATTAATATATATATATAGCATAGTGATTAAAAATATTACAAACAAATATCTATCGTCCTTTTTTTTGACCTTTCGCTACAAATCAATTGTTTTTTTAATATTCAAACTCATTTCAAAAATTAAATACAGTAAATGTGAATTTTATTAGCTATAGTTTTGTATGCATAAATAATTTCTGTTTGCTATATAAATTTATTTTATTAATAACAATATAAACATATTATTTATGCCTATTTTTATATAGATACAAAATGTTTATACAATAATGATTAAAACAATAAATAAATAAAATGTTTATATTAATTATTTACTTCCTCTTTTCAGTTCCATGTTTAAAATGCAAGTTATATTTCTTTTTCCTATCCACTACATGATTAACTGTAATTATTTTTCTTTAAAAAATTAAAGAAATTTAAAAAACTGTTTCTTTCTACTTCAATAATTTCTATCTTAGAAGTCAAATGTAATTTCAGCATTGGATCATGAATTAAAGAGAACTATTGCACTAAGATAAGAAAAAAAAGCAGTTCATGACTATTGGGCTCATTAAATTATAGGTATTTACTAAATTTATGTTTTTTAAAATATATATATACAAGGTCTGCTACAATTAAAAAATGGTAGATATTTCATTTGCTGAATGTCACTGGTCAAAGTATTCTCCTTGGGAAGCTATGCACCAACAGCAGTACCTATTTCACAATGCAAAGCAATTTTGAAATTTTTTTTTCAGAAATGACCATCAGAGCTATTATATGATTGAGATCCTGAATGTTATCAAAATGTCTTCATTTTTTAATATTTCTTTTATTTTCAAATCAAGAAAAAAGTCATTCATTAGCTGACCAGATCAGATGAATTAAAGAAGGCATTCAATACAGTTATTTGTTTACTAGCTAAAAACTTCCATACAAACAGTGTGAGTGCTCTGATGCATTTTTGCACATATCTTTCATGTGACAAGATTTTTTTTCAGCTATAATTTTCCTGTTTCTCTATGATGCTTATTTGGTCTACTAACCTTCTCAAAGTCATCAACTATTTAATATGACAATTTTTTACAATGTTTTCATCAGTTATGCATATTACTGGTTGCCCTAACCTCTTCTATCAGTGATACTTTCTCTCCCCTCAAAAAAAAGATTAATCCATTGATATATTGCAATTTTTTTAATAGCATTATCCTCATAAACTTGGACTAACATGCCCTTGATTTCACTTCCACTCTTGCCAAGTTTTTTTTTAAAAAAAAAAATTTAAACTCTGACGTTATAATAGCACCAAAACATGAAACAACAATAATGATTGCCACACGTTAAGACCCCACCAGAGACATCCATATGAAGACAACTGTGAGAACCAGTTATAGTAAGATTATGAAACCATGTTAAATTGTATGTACAGTGCCGCCAATGTAAGTGCATGATAGCAAGTTTACAAATATAATTGTCAAACCTCATACAAATATTGATTTTACTAATAGGTGTCTGTATATAATATAAGGATATTGAAAATATTATGATAAATGTATACATATTACATATGATTTTCTATTATTTATAATTTCTATAACTATGCTATGGCTTTGAACCAAATATCATGGATAGTTAAAGTTAATAAATGCTGTTCAATGTAAAAAAAGGTCAAACTTTTATATTACATAATTAAAATTTTGGATAATACTAATGCAACTACATCTCCCACATCGTTCACCATAAAATACATTTTTTTAAAGCTTGTTACTATTCATTTACTCTATTTTTTGAAGATATGCTTATCAATTCATTTTCCAATCATGTCATCATATCTTCAAAATATTAGTTTTTTCAAGTATTTTATAAAGAAAAAATGTCTAACCCTATACAAAACACATCATGATAACAACTCTATTTAAATCTAATTCAATTGAAATAGTTATACCATTATAATGAAATATCTTATTTTTAACTTATAAAATACAATAGCAGCACTCTGGGAATTATGAATACATTTCATTTAAGAAGATATCAGAATATTTAAACTGATACCCATTCTCAAGCTGATATCCATTTAAACTAAAAAATACTGAAGATTTTTCTTCCATTATTGGTTGATATTACTAAATCAAAACACCATTTATAATAAAACAGCCTCCCCATATATATATATATATACACATAAACGTAAACATATGCACATATGTTTAAAAATACATATGCATAATATGCAGTAGAGCTTTGGTACCCAAAATATTTTGTTTTGCACCCCCATCATATACATCATGTTTAATGGCTAACATTTTGTTGACAAGTTTTGATTACAATATAATACTGAAGTGGAAAGTATAAAAACCCTTGCACACAAATGTTTAAAATACATGAGCACATGTACATCAGTATACAGTGATGCTGCCATATACAAAATATTTTTTTTAGTTCCCTTTGCATACATCATGGACAAACTGTGATTACAATATAATACTGAAAATGGACAGTACAGTAGTTTTCAACATGCATATATAAATATTGTATACATATATAACAGTTTCTTAATTTGTATAGTATGCATTTATAAATGAAGATTGTAATATAAACAAATTTTTTAAAATATAATAAAATAGTTATTAATAATAAATCAAGAAAACACATTCACATTTATAGTATTGTGTGTGTATTCATATTCATTAAAAAATAATAATAATAAAATTTATTTTCAGACACATTACAAAACCATCAGCTAGAACATTCTTACGATTCACAATGTTTATCCTTAAATTTGACATTTTTTCCACTTTAATTCACAATGATTACAAGCAGTATATTATACCACTATCAATATCAAATACACTAATTTCATATTATTTTTTTAAATTGAACAGATCTCCTTCTCAGTACTTTCCTAAAGTATGTATCTATATTGCAAAAATCAAATTAGTATGAAATTATTATAAATGGCTGTAAATTTTTTCATCTTTTTCAAATGAGAGCTTTTTTTTTTTTTGCAATTTTTAAAAACGAATATTATAAAACTTTTTGCAAATATGAATATTATAAACTTTTTATATCTAATGGCAACGATAATAAAAAGCAAACATATTTCATTAAAATAATTGATTATAAGAAAGAAATCAATTGAATCCAGTTAAACAAAGTAATTTTATTTCTTAATTTTTACAATTTTATGGCTATATAATTTTAATTTTTTTATACAAATATTTTAATTGTAAATGATGCTTATAATAAGAAAAAATATGAATTTGAAATGATGTTTATATAAAACAAACACTATTCTTAGAAGTGGTAAGAGATACTGCTAGTAATTTGAACATTTGTAAAGCATGTTGTAATCATTGCAGGTTAACCAAAAAACTATTCCTTACTTTAGTTACAAGTTTAATTATTATTACACGGGCAGAAGCAACAAAAGCAACAATGGCACAAATCTGCTTTTTTCTCTTTATAATTTCTGATCGAAGATTTATTCTTTTGAAACATATGGCTTACTTTAGAATATGATTTCTTATCTTTTCTTACTAAATAAATGATTTTCTCGTGCATGGCTTTTGTTTGATTTATTATTCATTATTATATAAAATATTTTACTAAAGATATGATACATACTTATACAATATAAACTTTTGAAAAGAAAATACAAACGCAAAATTCCATACACATGCTTACAACCATAGTATCAAACTATATTTAAATCACAAAGAAAATGTGATTAAATAAATTCACATTTAAGATTTGGGAAGTAATATTTAATGATTAAAAAAAGGCTGCCACTATTCTGAAATTCCTAAAATTTAATAAATTTATAAATTTCAAAGTTTTTATTATTTGTTTGCTTACATATTCTTTGTTTATTTACATATTTTTTTAGTAGCATATAATTGAAGTTTTGTACTTTAATACAACATAGTTCATGGCTTAACTGTATATCAAATATAAATAAAATACAAACCTCTTTCTTTCATAAATCATCATTATCTATTTTATCATGTTTTGAAAATGCTACTTTGTGCACTGCAATAATATGTTTGAGTTAAATCAACTTGCTATGCAATTACCATTATATGTTTCATCATATTATGGATATATTTTGTATAGTACAACAATATATTTTGGATTATATTAATTTGCCTTGTAATATTTTATTAAATAATTAAGTTTTTTTATTAATTACCCATGTGATTCTATAATCCAATTTAATAATGTTTATTTTATTATAATATATATTTTTTCAGAACAAATTGTTTTCTTCCCAATTTTTCTGCTATTTGCATTATTATAGTTATTATAATAAATCATATGTTAATTTATGATTATAACTGTAAAATATATAAAAAATTTACAAAATAAATATTATGATTTTAATTTAAACTAGATGTTAATAAATCAAATTTATTGATATTAACTTTAAAAATGACCATAATGAATCAATTCTTTTAACTCTTCTGATATCATAAGATTGCATTAAATCGGGCATGTGATTTTCAATTATATATCTAGTTTCTGTATTTATAATGTTTAATAAGATGTCTAAAGATTTCAAATGAGACAGAAAATATTTCTACCTGGATATATTTAACTCCCAATGTGTGTTCATAACCAGAAAAATAAAAGATCAGTAAAATAAGTACTAATAGTAAAGACTATACTGGTGTTGATATCTTAAATTATCAACACCAGTATAGTCTTTACTATTAGTACTTATTTTACTGATCTTTTATTTTTCTATGTTCAAGTCACATACATATCTGACAATGATACATTCATTAACTGAAATATAATTATGTAATGCAAAAGATTGGTCTATTTTTTTAATGTCAAATAACATTTATTAAATTTAAGTTATTTCATCAAAAGAGCGTTCTGGTTTATTCACATGATTATATATATAAACATATAAATAAAATGTCCGTTAATTAAAACAGAATTGTAATCATAATAAAAAGAATAAATTTAACAGTAATAAACTATTATAAACAATCTTTAAATCTGCGCTTTGTTTTTTTTTTTTTTTTAATTTAATGGCAGTTGAAGCAGGTTTAAAAAATTAATCTAAAGTATTTCAGCAGATTTAAAGACTGTTTATAATAGTTTATTACCGTTAAATTTATTATTTTTATTATGATATATATATAAACATTCGTACATGAATTTGCTTGTATTACTGTAGACCAGAATTTATGTGTATGTGTAAATATATATAAAATAAAAATATTTATTGCTATTATTTGAGAATTACATATTTACACTTTTATAAAGAATTCTTAATGCATTTTTTTTTTTGTTTCAAAAAATAAATTTACACATATATAAAAAATTATCAATAGAGAAACTTTATTTTTCTCAAAATTTTATTTATTTATTTTTGCTGAATTCTAACATACTTTATACAAGGAGGATAAAACATAAAAATGATTCTTCATATCTGCATCATAAATTATTATACATATACGGCATATATACATATTGATTGACAGAGAGGCAGACAAAGGTAAGCAGACAAATAAATATATAATTAATAAGTATTCAATCCATTAAAAAAAAGTAAACAGTAAAATAGATGTAATTTTAAAGAGGGAGGGGAGAGTTATGTTAAAATAAAAAGATGATTCATTAATTAAATAAATAGTATGTGTTTGTTCTGAATCTTTAATTGCAAACTAATACAAAAATAAAAAATATAAATCCAAAATTAACAAAAATTAAGCTTTATGAAAAAATTATCACACAAACTAACAAACAAACTTATAAAAAAAAAATTATAGTTTGCTGCTTTTTCATCATTATTTGAGAAATAAGATTAGAAATAATAGAGAAGTAATTATTAATACTCATGAACTTTTGAAAAAATAATATGACCCAACATCATATTCAGCACCATTGGTTTCTTCATTTTATTAGATAAATGTTTTTTCCAAATTGAGGCTAGGAAGTAATAATTCAGTAATGCATCTCTTATACCTCCTACGTCATCAAACAACTATATAATGCTAGAAGCTTAAACAAATATTAACTATAAATATTAGATAATAACAATAATGCACTTTTTAATTTTAATTCATTTACAATATACTCCCTATATTAATTTTTTTGTTTATAACAATATAGTATCATTTTAATAATGCTTTACGGATTTATTTTTATTCCAGTTTCTTAATTCTTTAGTTATTTTGTCCCACCCCCCTCACCCCAACTGTTTATTTCTATACATTATAAGATGTAGAAATTAATGGTATTTAATTCTTACCCCCCCCCCTTGTGACAAGACCAACCACAGTAAATGTTTTTTAAAAAATAAAATAAGTTAATGATTAAGATTTCCAGTGGCTATTTTATAGATGAATGAAAATCATATATTACATAGAGAAATTACCAAACTAAAAAGAACAAAATTAAAACTTGATACTGATATAAATTATACTTATTAATTTATAAATAGATAATAAATAGTTCTTTTAAGCTAATTTCTGAAAATGTAAACATTATTTATTATACAGTAAACACCTTCCTCCCATATCCTTAACATTTAATTTAAAATTGTGTCCTAAATACTGAAATTAACTGATAGTAACAAACATACATAGAATATATATACACATCTATAATATTACTATATTTAATGTTTTCACAGTTGTATGATGTAGATAAAATAATATTTATGGGAATAAACGGTGTATTATTTTGCATTACAATCCGATATTTTGACGGACTAGCAACTGCCATTATCAATAAAGAACATCTTACTCAAAAAATAGAATTTACAAAAAATATTCTACTTTCTAATATTTATAATAAAAATATCATATGTAAGACTTTACATAGCATTAATACTAAAAAGAAAAAAAAGTATAGAAATGACAATTCCTCTTTTAATAGAGTAATTTTACCTTATATTAAATGGGTTACTGATAAAATCAGTAGAAGACTATCTTTTTTTAATATAAAGACTACTTTTTCTACTGGCAAAAAAATTGGTAATTTTTTTATATAAATCTAAAGACATAATATTTTTGTTTCACCAAGGAGTTTATGAAATTCCATGTTTGCAGTGCTCAAGAAGTTATGTGGGTCAGTCTAATAGATGAATAAATGTCAGAATTAAGAAACACAGAAATGCTTTTAATCAAAAAATTAGCACATCAGTTTTTACTTTCTATTTTTTAGAAATTGGTCACAAACCTGATTTTGACAATACAAAAATACTTGCTAATTTGGAAAGATATGATTTAAGAACCATGAGCAAGTCAATTGAAATATTAAAGAGACCTACTGGTTTAAATAGGGCTGACGAAGCACAACATATTCCAGCTATGTGGAAACCTCTCATTTTATATAATATTAACTTAAAATTAATAGGTGAAAAAACTGTGGGAAATAAACATTTTGATAAGCCTCATATTGTGAATGTTGAACTACTTCAAGTTGAATCTCATTTCTCACCTCGCACTGAATCACATTATTGTTTGAGATCTAACAATTTTTCTTTCAAAAGTTAACCTTGATAATGGTGGTTGCTAGTCCATCAAAATATCAGATTGTAGTGCAAAATAATACACAGTTTATTCCCAAAAATATTATTTTATCTACATCTATAATATAATTATATATAAATACATCAAAAAATAAAAACAATAAATTAATTATAAATTAGCAATTTTGAGAATAAAATTAATAATATATCTTTTATATATTGTAACCTAGTGTTATTGACACTTGGTTTATTTGGCATTATTTCCACAGGAAAACAATGCTATCCTTTTTTAGAAAATAAAAAAATAGAATAATAATAATATTAAGTGATTAATAAAATATGCTATTTACTCACTTTAACGTGTTTTAAGCAAATAACTAATAAATTTAGTAATTCAATGTCATTTTGAAGAAGAGCATGAATAATTTAATTAAAATATTAACAATAAGAGCAATTTAATATAGTATAAAAGCACATATCATAAACAGTAATTGATTTTGGATGGGTAGAGGGGAGAGTGGATGAGTGTCTTATCATAAAGCACAATAACTTCTGGTGGGTTTTTTTTTATATAATGTTTAAAGAATTATACATCAATGATTGTTAATTTAATGTATTTATTATTTTTTATATTGTCAAATTACTTTGTAATCCAGGTAAATAATACGAAAACTATATGATTGTAATGGGTTTTTTTTTTTCTTTCTTTTATTTATGGTATAATTAAATGATTATTTTTCTGTAAGAGGTCGCTAAAACAAGACCGCCAATTTTTTTTTGAAGAAAGATAGTCTGACTTTAGTTTTTCAAGGAAGAAGCAGTGCTGAAATTCGGTAACAAATTTTTTTTCATTTTAATTGCAGAAATAAGTCAAGTGAAATTTTAATAATATAATGTGTTGCTAATCCTTTTTGGTGGGACATCCTGATCTTCTGTTGCTATCTACCTATTTAAAGCTTTTTATACGCAAAAATATACTATCTTGTGCTAAAGTTCAAAATGACCATATTAACTACAGCAATCACGGAAAATGTCATTATATTTAAATTAAGTAATATAAGTAATTTCCAGGAAATAATCAATTATTTGTTAACTTTACCTTATTTAATGATCTTTTCATGGTATAAAAGAAAAATTATAATTAAAAGACATATTATAAAAGCCAAGGAAAGTTAACTAAAAAAATTTTGCGCTCTTTCTAAAAGAAATTGTCTGCCTTTGAAAATAATGTAAGTTCCCCACGTTAAAATATGTTTTATTCACTGAAAATTATCTAGAAATAATATTAATGATAAATGATATTTACTTATGCACCTGTATATTTTTAAAAAAAAAATAAAAATATAAATTTTCTCAAGGCAAATATCGGAAAATTTGTATGTGTGCATTTTACGGAGAATTCCCTATTAAAGAAAAATTACAATTCCCAGAGTAGGAACAAAAACTAAAAAACATTAGTGACTTAATTATAACCATAATATAATATGTTATATTATACATCAATTGGAGTCATTAAAACTTCATATCCACGTAAGTCAGTTGCAGTCATTATAATAATAGTATCTTGGAAAATTCGCGCATTATTTTTTTTATTCATAAGCCAGCTAGCTAAAAATGGTACGTATCATCAATAATAGAAAAGGAAAAGAATTGTGTGTGTTATCGTTTAGAATAAAATATTCGTCTACGTTAGAATATGTATTGTTTTCTTGGATCCCAAAATTATAGCAGTTTAATTCAAGGAAGAGTTAACATCCAACGCTGCTATGTTTTTCTTTGCCTAATTTATTAAGTGCACCAGAATGGAGTCAACTTTTATATAAATGAAATAATAAAATGTGTTTCTTATTTTAAATTTGCTTCGTGAATTACGACTGGATCAAGTTCTTCATCTGGATAAATTGCCCAACGGAAAACATTTTTCTAGTGAGATAATAAGCACTTGCTAAATAATGATTTTTTTTACTAATTTGTAAAATTATGTGTATTTTTTTTTTTATATCAACAGGTTAAAGGCTGTATAGTCAAGTAATATTTAAATGACCTTGTAATCATAAAGGTATGTTTTCATGTAATTATTCTAGGTTAAATTTATATTTGACATGGAAAATTTTTTTTATAAAATGTGTTTTAACTATTATATGCAATTATGGGTATAAATTTTATATGTTAGATGTATCAGAAGTAATTAAAAAGAATTGCTATACAAGATATTTCTTGTCTAAAGCTTGAAACGAATTTATACTGTATTAATTGAGGAACCTATTCCCAATTATTCTTTATTAACACATTCACTTTATTTAGTTTGAGATAATATGCTGCCAATTACTTGTTGAATGTTCCTTTGGTAAAATGAAAATTATTATACTTTTATTCTGTGATATCCATTGATTTCAGATGTTGATCTAAGTATACCCCGTAACATAATTTTAGTATAATTAGTGTATTTGCTTGTCTTGCCCAGATAAAGCATCAGTATATGCTTAATATCAGCATAGGTAATCTTTATAATATGTTTATTTTGTGGGATGAAAATGATTTCCCCAAAAGCTTTGTTTTCCATGAGGGGAATAGTTAAATCTAGTATTCGGGCATGTTTTATAGCCCAAGTGATCGCTTCTCATAGTTAGGACGATCAAGAATTTATCTCACATGTAGTATACTTCATTTGTTTAAATCCCAGGAGAGGATTATATTTGGTGTGTGTTCGTATTATGCCCAAGTAAGAGGCAAGAAACCACCAAAATATTTTAAGGTAGTAGTTAACTCTACTGACCTTCAGTGTTATTCCATATTCCTCATGAGAAAATAGAGATAATTCCACCACGGAAGGTGTTGATTATTGTGTTTTGTTTAGAAAGTTAGGGCAAGATAACGGGTATATTGGAGGTGTTAATTCCTCAAGATCCATTTTAGTAGAAATAGTGCGCTGGTACTATGATCAATATCTGGATTGTGCGGCGGAATATTGCTGGTAATTCACATGTAGGTCAATGGAGAGAGTAAGTTTAAAATTGCGTGATTTAGAAACGCTTATTTACCAATGGAGGATTCAAATACAATGTTTAATTCTGGTTAATGAGTAAGAAACACTAATAATGTAAATTATCCTTATGAATAAAGTGTGTATCACAACTTAAGTGGTATTAAGTTAAATATAAAAATAGTAAGTGTAACGTTTGATAAATAGCCCATAAATTATAATAAGTTATCTAAATACAAACCATCGTTTAATTAAATATATTATCATAAAAATCGTTTTACGTATTGCATATAATCAGATGGTTTTTATTCCAAAACTAATATTTAGTTAATAAAGTTAAGTAGAAGCTCATATAAGATACACTAAACGGATGAGTTGATGTATCAATAATAATATGTATTTTTTTTATTCAATTTGCATAATTGTAAAAAGATGAAGTAGTAGTTACATGTTGTTTTATCCATATGGGATCGAATAAATTATATATGTTTGTTTAGTGTTTTAAGAATAAAGTATAGTCCTGTTAAACTGTAATAATAAATTATAATCTTGTTAAACTTTAATAATAAATTATAGTCTTGTTACACGTTGTTTAGAGTCATTTTTCTTGTGTGCTAAATAAAAGTGTATTTGCATAATACTTGCAATACTTTCCTTGAGTCTGAAATCATTAAACTCCTAAAACTCAATACACCAGACAGATAAATTTAAGCAGATTGGAATATTTCATTATATTTTAGTTTAATAAGAATTATTTATGGGATTGAAAACTTCAGACCAATACATTTTATTTTATGTGTGTGTAAAAATGACTTTATTCCCAAACTACTAGCTTTGGTTGCACATTGTTCCGTACACATTTAAGTGAAGTGTCTAAGTAATAAATCTTAGTTAAATTATTATGTTGTCATGGATGATGGAAGGACACAAAAGCACCCTTGTCTTTTCATCATTCCGACTGAGATTCTGGATTAAAAGGGCTGTATTATTCAAAATTATGCGTTGTTATTGAATCTGGTTATCATCTCTTTAAATATGATAATAGTTGATATGGGGATGAGGATACCCGGAATTTAAATAAGGTAAATGTTTCCTATAGCCGACCAGAATGTCAGTCATATGCGACAACACAATACTGCCGAGCATTTTCTTAAATATAACAGAGAACCCTGAGATTAATGTCATTATTATAAGTGCTCTTAAATTAAGGAGTGAACAATTATGATCAATATTACAAGCGTGGCATATCTTAAGAGAATTGTATGTACAATTGTATTATATGAAAAGTATTTTAGATCATATTTGGAAAATTAATAGATATGTTGCTGCTTTTATTTTGGTTGCCATAGCAACCAACCAGATAAAAATTAGTGGCACAAGTGCGGATAAACCAACTAACTAACTGGTTAGATATTGGGTTGGAAATAATAATAATAACTAATTAATACTGGTAATTATATCTTTAAAAGAAATAAAATAAATTTCTAGATATAAACTAATAGATTTTTTTCTTTTTAGATAGGTTAGAATATATATATATTTTCTCTCCTTGTAAAAGATAAAAGATCATGTGCAAGTAACTAAAGATTAAAAATGTTAATCCATTTTTTTAAAAGACTAAAACTATCAAATTCTTTTAGTGATAAAAGAGTAAAAAAAAAATAATTACATTAGTTCACATAAATAGCAAAATAATTTTCTTTCATGTAAAACAAATTATAATGTCAAAACTTAAAAAAATTTTAAATGTTTTTTAATGATGAAATACTCATTCATTACCAGCTACTATTCTTTTAATGGATCTATATAAAAACTTTTATAATTCTACAAAATTTTATTTTTAATTGATCAAAATGTTTAAACTAATTAAAGAAAAATTTATCTTATACAGTTATACCTCCACATATAATTTTACAAAGATTTATCAGAGCAATCATTATCAGTTTATGCCCCAATAAATAAGCAAATATTTGCTATAGCACTGTCATCCTTGTAAAATAAAATGACAAGATTCACATAAAAGTGATTGTACAATTATTATTCATTATGTAATTAAAAACAAACATTAGTTATATATACATTAAATAATAAAATATTTTAAAAATAAATTTAAGATATGATTTACTTATTTAATAATTTTGAAATATAATCTACAATAGACATTTATCCAAAATAAAGATTATCTAAGCAAAAAAATATACATTTTATTTAGCATATAATTAAAAATGAACCAGTTCTAATATAGATGAAATAATGTGGAAAAACCACCAGCAAGATATATATAAAATAACTGTCAGGAAACATAAAATGTAGAATGAGTCCATCTATACTTTAGTTTTGAACATATATAAATATACTATTTACTGACACACTTACATGCAAAGCATGATTTATAAGTATTAACATAATTTCAAGACAACTATAAGCTATTCTGAAATATATAGCTCACTGGGGGGTTCAATACTGCATTATTTCATCTATATTCGGGCTGGTAACAGGTTATATTTACATCTATTAACTGAAGATTAATTTAATATTTAAGAGGTTATTAAATATAAGACACAGCCTTTGCCTCTGATTAGTTACAGTGATTTCAGAATAGCTTATAGTTGTTTTGAAATTACATTAGTATATATAAATCACACTCTAAATGTAAGTATGTCAGCAAATGGTATGCTTATATATAATTAAAATTAAAGTACAGGTGGTTCACTCTACATTTTACATTTACTGACAGTTAGTTTACATATAGCTTGCTGGAAGTTTTCAATATTTCCACATTATTTTATATTTAATAAAAATGAATTAAAAATATGCACATTATCTAAAATACAATTTATTTGCCTTTTTTTAATTTAATATTCTCATAATATTAGAAATTCTTATATCATCCAACACAAAAATGTCTTTCATTAGAAGTTTATCGGCAAACAAGAAGCAATGTTTTATTAACTATTTAATTAAAAGCACTAAAAATTAATTGAAAAATGTATACATTAATTAAAATATAATTTTTGTCATTTTTATTTAAATTCGTTCATAATAAAAATTTTGGTTTATCAAAATGCTTTTCTTCATAAACTATAAGTAGATGGACAACTGTGCATTATATTTATTAATAAATTTTATTTAATTGGATAACATTTTTGTAACAAAAAAAACTAAACAAAATGGCTAATCATTTTTGAAACATGATAGACTAGCAAAAGCAATTCCAGAATTTTATTTGTTAGGTATTTTTTGAAAAATAACATTGATAACATAACATAATGTGAAAATAAAAATAAATTAAATGTATACATTACCCAAAACACAATTTATTTAAGTACATTTTTAATTAATATTCTTGAATGATAAAAATTCTCATTTTCCTTATAGCAAAAATGCCCAATATAGTAAAAGAGACAAAAGTTAGGGGAAAAAAGATTTTTTTTTTGCTACTTAATTAAAAAATATTTTCATTACAGAAAATAAAAAATTCCATAAAATTGTATTGAAAAATCTTTATATTAGCTAACTTTTATTCAAATCCTTTCAATAATAAGGTCATCAATTTATCCAATTACTTTTTTTTTCACAAATTTAAAAAAAAAATGGCAAAGAAAAAAACAACTAATTAACTTTACATTTATTAATATAATTTCTATTAATTAGATAATACTTTTATTTAAAAAAACAAAAAAAAATCAAATTTACTCATTAGATTATTACAAAAAAAGCACTGATAATGCAATCTAAAATGCAACAAAAATAAACAGAAAATGCTGCAAATTAATAAGATATTGACTCTATTCATTTTTCAAAATAGTGACCATAAATATCCTAAATTAGTTTTAAAAAAATACAGCAACTATACATAAGATTCTCATTACATGTTATATTTAAATAGTAGTTAGCTTTTATATATATAATTATTAATATACTTAAATAACATTTATTTGTTAATTATATATATATTTAATTTTTAGTTTTTTTATTGAATAATTTAATTTTTATTATATATTTCCAATTTATGATAATAAGTGAATTTTTTTTGCCATAGAACTATAATTACTTATGTTTTAACCAAAATTTTTGTTTCAAAAAGATTAAGGCGGTAATCAATTATTTTTACTGTCCAGGATAAAATTGTATTTTATTTCTTTATGCATTCCCATAAATAGACCAATTTTATAGATATATAATAATCTTATATATGCTGTTAGTAAAAATAAATTTACAATAAATTAAAAAATAAAATGTTAACGGAAAAAAAAATCCATCAGCTACTTTTTACTTGTGATGTTTTTGAAAATAGTAGCACTATGGAATTTTAAAAAATTAAAATTTACAAAATTAAAATTTTATTTTTATTAATCGTTAATTGATTTATTTATTTAATTTTATTAATTGTACATAATCAAAAATAGAAATATGGAGATTGTGGATCAGTACAGTTTATTTATTACTACATGTACAATACTATTATTTTTAACTCCTTATACTCTGTCAATTTCATCAGTGATAACAAGGATCCAAAAATGGAATTAATGCACTTGTGCATCTAGCAGTCATTTTCTATTCCTCTATATTATTCAAGCTAATATATTAAAATTTACATAGAGGCAAAACTCTCCATACAATAGCATGACTCAGTGCAAGCCAGAGTAATAAAGTTTCTGCATAAAATCCCTATCTAGTGCCTACACATTCAATATCTCCAGACTAGTTTCTAGCTTGTGGCTTTCATCAGTGAGAAGTCTTGGATCTGAGAACACTGCACTTAGATCTTAGGATCTAATGCAACTTTCCAGCAGCTACCTTTTTACCTTATGAGCTAATTATAAAGCTTTGAGTCCAAAATGAAAACACAAAAGCTCTTGTATAGTCATATAGATCTGAACTCAATTCAGCATCCATACTTTTTTGGTGCCTTTGAATTTTTAATAACCACAGTCACCATATTGGGCAGGATTGGTATTAAACCACTAAACATCATATGATCGCCATTCTTTATGCTTACACAAGCATGATCATGTGATATTTAGTGGTTTAATACTAAAATTAAAAAAAATCTTAAGATTTTGAACCCAATATAATAGTCGCATAGTTATACAGGATAAAGATAAGTGAACTTGGAAGCATATGAGTAAACATGTAAGAAACTCTTGTGATATTATTGATGGTATTAACCTTCTCAGTCAGATTGTAAAAGGAGACTACAGTTGTCATTAAAATGAGATTGTATATAAAAACTGCCCAGGTATCGGACCAGTTGTTTAATTTGAAAATAGTAGTATAAATGAGTAAAAGCTGGCTGGATAAATGCATTAATCTCAACATTGAATCATAGTCTTCACTAATAAAATTAAAAGTTAAATACTAGTGAGATGATCATAATTTTATAGTGCTATATCATATGCTTTCTACTAATTACAATGGAACTTTTTTCGAATCACGACTATCAGATTTATTATCTTCCCAATAATAAAGTCTTTTTTTAATATATATTTAAGCTTAATTTCTCACAAATTAAAAAAAATGAATGAATGCAGTACAGTAAGTTAGATCCTATACTATGATGAGAGTAATAATACAACACAAAGTTGTGCTAGTGGAAAAATGTTCTTATTTTTTTATTTAAATATACATATTTTATATTTTGTAAGAATAAATGTAATTTATATAATTTTATAAATTAAAAGACAGTTTGATTACTTTTTCTGTCTTAAGTAATTTAATTAGAAACGTATTTTCTAGTATTTTTTTAAAAAATTATTTTAATTAAAATTATAAATTATGTATAAAGTAAAAAGATGTTTTAATTTTATTTTTGAATACAAAAGAATTTAAATATTAATGGACTTATTGGTTTAAATGTGATCTTAAAATGTATGTGATTTAAAAAATAAATCACACTTTATAAGACGGATAACGCGGTTTATTCATAGGTTAGAAGTTAGTGAGAATTACCAAAAATAATCAGAAACAAGCTATCATAAGCAATTCATCATTCAACATTTGAAAAAACTATCATAAGTCAGAGCACTTCCAGGACAAAGTATCCGTTGGTTGAGGGTCTATAGAAGTGATATTTTTGCTACAAAATATTCTTTGAATCATTTGATGCTTGTTTTGAAATTTTCAAATAGCATGCAGCAAATATATACATACCGAATCATTCCAAAGCTACATAAAAATCTTTATGGAAAACTAAGAAAGAAATGATTAATTAAATACATATTTAAAAGGATCACAGTAATATCAGTTTTATAACAAAATTTATCTACAAGTTGAAAAGTAAAAAATATTAATACCATTGCTTATCAGTTAAATAGGTATCTAAAATTATGATAAGCTTTGTCCTTTATTTCTAGTAAGTTACTAACAATTATCACTTTATCTTTACTATATATATATATTGTCACAGTTACATGTAAATAAATCAAAATTTTGCACATATAATTTTTAATTTTATTTTAAAGATGTCTTCAAAAATTCACTATCATCAATATTATTTTCAACCATTATAAATCCATCACAGGATGAAAGGTTTTCCAAGTTTAATCCAGATACTTCTCCACAACATACCAGCAGACTTTCTTATTTAATCCATCAATATCACAAGATCTATTTCTAGGTCTTTTACAATCTCTTGGAATTTCATTCAAAACTATTATTACCTCTCTCTTATTATTTTGTCTTTGCAATTATCCAGCCTAACACCCTTTTAATATTTTAATTCTTTTAATGATGTCAATGAAACTTGTTCATTGGCTTACCCATGTATTTCATTTTCAATCTCTTATTGTTATCCCTAGCATATTTATTTACAAATTTCATTGAGTGACTTGAAGTCTTTGTAATACTCTTCTATTGTGTGCCCAAGTCTCAGATCCATAAAATAAAAACTGGTGAAACATCTAAATTAAAATTTTTCCTCTTCGCACACAAAGACATTTTCTTTTAATGTTATTTTTATCAAAAGCATTCATTCAAGTTTAATTCTATGATTAATTTCATTCATTACGTTTCTATCTATGTTAATAATCTGATTAAGATATTTGAAGTTCTCAACTTCTAATTCATGATCATCAAACTTTATTTTCTTCTGAGAAAATCCACTGAACATTAGTTGTTTTAATATTTATCTTTAATCCTATTTTCTTATCTAATAATTCTTGCAACAATTCCTGAAACTCTGAAAAATTATTTGCGAAAACCAACAATATAATCTGTAAAATCTATGTAACTTAAAATAATTTAATTTTATTTCCATAACTTTATATATTAATCTACAAAATACTTCTTAAAAAACTGTTGTGAAAAGCTTTGAAGATAAAGAACCCCCCTGATGCATGCCTTTCTCAATGTTAATCTTCTTAGTATCACCATATAACCTAATCATTTTTGTCATATTTTGATTAAATATTCTTTAGAATATGACAATATCCTAGATCAATAACTTGACAATTCAATGCTTTAAGTATTGCAGAAATGCTTATAGAATCAAATGACTTTTCATAAGCTATAAATACATAGCATAATGGCAACTCATATTCATTGGATCTGTCTATAACTTCTTTCAGTATATGGATATGATCCACTGAGTTAAAACTTTTAAATTCAGTTTCTTTTTTTTTTTAGTTGATTAAAATGCAAAGTTTGATAAAGACAGGTTGTAATTAACTTGGTAAAAATTTGGTATAGAATTGTTAGAAGACTGATAAATCTGTAATTTCAGATAAATCTTTATCGCTTCTTAAATATTAATATTACTACCGCATTTTTCTAATCATATGTACATCTTTATCACATTAACATTTGGTATATAACACCATAAACTCATCAACACTCCTTTAACACTTAACTTAGACAAAAAAAATTCTACTTCTTCACATGCTTCTCTTAAGGTATGAATAATAACTCCATCTTTTCTGAAATTTTTGCCTTCTTCATAGTTTTAAGTGAACATCTCATTTAAGATGCTGGTCAATTCAAAAAAAATTTAACAACTTCATGAGATACATTATTTTCTTATTCTTTATAATCTTATTCTTTGTTACAATATAATTCTTG
The DNA here is from genome assembly GCA_028023455.1 of Epiperipatus broadwayi. Classification (NCBI taxonomy): domain Eukaryota; kingdom Metazoa; phylum Onychophora; class Udeonychophora; order Euonychophora; family Peripatidae; genus Epiperipatus; species Epiperipatus broadwayi. The sequence goes on along the minus strand of JAQFVV010012602.1, from coordinate 1,402,801 downwards.
ATAGAACTCTTTCACACTCTTCATGATGTTAGCTTTTTTTTAAATAATAGTTCCAACTTTTTTTCTTATTGCAGAAATGACTTTTCTTCTAATATCAAGATGTTGGTTTTCAATTTTGAGACTTGTTCACTTTTCTATGGTTTTCCTTGCCAATTCACAATATTTCCTTGTATTATAATCAATTCTTTTCTGTGCTATTTTATAAAACTCTAAATATTCAATTCATCTTAATAAATTATTTTCTAAAATTCATATTCCTTCTTTTCTCCATATATTCTTTTGTCTCTGTAGAAAATATATTGATAAACTGATGAATTTTAGAACCAACTATCTTTTTTACAGTTCTTAATAAAAAATCAATTATCTTCTAATTGATTTTACTCAAATCTAAAGCATCTTCAAAGTTTATTATATATACTGTTAATAATGACTTTTGTAAATGGGTTTTGCCTCTCTAGTTTTGCACTGACATGTGCATTCAATCTCCTAAGTGATGATCACTTAATGTGCTGAATCTATTAAAAACATCACAATTGTGAAATAATATTTTCTGTTAGTCAATATATAATCTAATTCTGCAAACTCTACAAATTTCTGTTCTTTTTCATTTCTATTACCATAACCAAATTTATCCAAAGAATTTTTATCTTTCAAGCATTTACCAATTCTAACATTAAAGTTTTCTGTGACAATTTTAAAATGTTATTTGGACTCATCAAAAGCATTTTGTACATCAATATAAATATATCCTACTTCTTCAGTACAATGAGAACTTGTTGGTACATCTTACATTAATTTACATAACTAATTTTGCCACTCTATCTGATATACTATCAATTTTTACAATGTGACTGTTTTACTTTTTATTTATAATGAATCCCACTCCATTTATGCTTTCAATATTCATGCCTTTGTAGTAAAGTATATGTTCACTTTTTAAATATATTGTCTCTTCATTCTTTTCTTCTAACTTCACTAACATCAACAATATCCCATTTAATATTAGACAGTTTATCCAATATATACAATTTTCTTCCATTTGAAAGTGATCTGCAGTTATAGGTATCTAAATAAAAGATCATCATGAAATGGAAATTTTGGCCTATGACCAGAAATTTTTTAGCATCCTCCATTTTGGCTATCAACTGATGATGCTTTGGCTGATGATTTACAGCCTCTTGAGATTAAGATCCATAATTTAATTTGTCTGTCATGATTATAAATATCTATTTGGAAAAAAATTTTTTTTACATAAACATTCATCCTGCCTTCAAGAAACATTATCTGATATTTCAATTAAAAACTATCAGATGAAAAAAAAAAAGAGAATGTTTTTCATTACAAACTCAGGCAAAAAACCAATATACTCACCACATTGGATGATTCATGTTGGTGAGCACCCATCCATGTTCATTTACTATATGAATAATTACATAGTAATTAATAACAGTTGCAATGGCAGGAGCATATGGAGTGAACCTTAGAAGTTTGCCTCCCTCCGTTTCTTTTCTGATTTCAAACAGGAATCTCAAAGAAACTCCTTTCTCCAACCAATAAATAATTAACAATTAAATATTCATAATGAAAACTTAAATTTTGCAAAATTATTTTAATTTACATTGTCAAATTTGCATTTCATTCAGTTATAATACTGATTTGCACAATGTTAATTATAATTATATATGAAATCAGATACAAGCTTGTATTATTATATTGTTTCAACTGTTGATATGCCACTCTAAAAATAATTGATCTTTCAAATATAACATTTGGACTATATGCATGCCATTGTAATAAAGTTCTATAAACCTTAATTTTGATTATTTTAATTTCCAGTATATTTTTACAATATTGTTGATTTTTTGGCATTCTTTCTTTGTTGCCTGATACTTTCTCATAAATTGTACTACAATTAAAAGTTAAATGTAATTACAGTTCCATATTTAAATTTAATATAACTGGAGGAAGAATTAATCAGTAAATATTATTTTTTTATTTCTATTTATGAAATTATTGTGCTGATATAAACATAAGCATATATTTTAAGGTTTTAGATAGTTAAAAATATATTTAACATATAAAAATAATCGTAACTATACATCCGATAACAATATTAAAATCATGGGAAGTTACTAATTGGGAGAGGAGAGAAAATTTCTTTATTTGAATTATTATTGCATATTTATTTAAAACTAGAAAAATCTTTAGACTGACAAAATTGCAAAATCAAGAGTAGCAGATTATAAGTAATGGACTTGTATTTTTTAAATAAGTGTATATTGTGCCTGCATTTTCAAAGCTAAATAAAAATTATTAAGTTAATCTCACCCAAAATAGTAAAATTGAAGGCAATTTATAATTTTGTTTGGAATAAGGGAATTTGCTGATGTATGATTTGCTAAATTAATTAATAGCTATTATAATAGAACTGACTTCATCAGGTGAAAGGAAGCTGTTTGTAAGTTAAACTTTGTAATAATAATAATAAAAAAATTAAAAAATATAAATATTTTACATAAAATAATGACAGATAAACATAAAAAAAACATAAATATTATTTTATTTAATTGTCAATGTTCTGCCAAAAATATCATATAAACAAAGAAAAAAAAATTGGATTATCACCGTTTATAACAATAAGTTTTGAAATTATAGAATATCTTCTTTGTAATAATTTAATTTAAAAATATAGCATCTTCAATTCTAAGATAAGCTCTTAGCTGTAAAGCATATATTTGTGTGGTTAGCAGTATTGTCATCTTAAGAATACCTTCTATGGTTTTGGTACATATCATACTTTAATTGGCAATTTTTAGATGATTTCTGTAGTTTTCAGTTATTTAACAATTGACTGTTTTAGTTTTAGCTATAATGGTAATGTCATCAGTAAACAGGGGAGAAAAGTAATAGTTTTAATTAAGATAAAGTATACTTCTAAGCTGGCGCATGTAAGCTGATTTTGAAAGATATTTTATCTTGTCGTGTCAATATTGACAAAAAACATTTTTGCTAAATTATTAAATATTTACTTTTAATAAGAATATGAAGTTTACCTGGATTTTTAAAAAATATATTTTATTTTTGGTATTGTACTAGCACTGCTGAAATGTTACATGATGGCAGGCAAGAAATGCTTTGCACTGATAACATTTTCAAAGTTTGTTTCCTTAATTTCTAATAAAAAAATTTAATTATTTATTTTACATACTTTTAATAATTAAAAATAAAAAGGGCCCTAACACCTTCTAATACAATCATTTTAGGTTAAAGAAAATTGAAATGATCTTATTATCATCAAAATTATATGATAATGCTTTAATTCTTAATCAGAAGGTAATCAGCCTCAATATGCACTGTTTAATCATGTCCCTAACTCATTGATATTATAATGAGTATGCAGGACACTCTCAATCCCAATCACAACATAGACTTATAAAAGATAAAAAAACAGCCATCTTATCTTCGTACCTAAATGCAGTGCTTGAAAATTATGTTATTATTAAATTGATGATAATGCTTTACTAACTCAATTTAAATCTATAATATATCATTACATAAACAATATCACAAATAGAGTTTACTTTTCTATTTTTTTTTTAAAAAAATGGAACTCCCAAAATGAACAAACTTCTCTGAAATTTTTGCTATTTCAATTTTAAATGAAAATATTGTATCTATATAAAAATTGCAGTGAAAGATGTATTCAAAAATAAACTTGAAAATTATCAAAAATAAAGAAAACTTAAGTAATATTAAATAGATTTACTTCAACTTTAATGAGAAAATAAATAAAGCAAAAAATATAAAATTATTAAATTATAGTAATAAATGAATAATATGAACAGTTCGATCTACTTAGTAACTTAGATTGTCCAATGAAATCACATTTGCTGTTTTCACATAAGCTATTTCACTTATATCTATCCAAAAAAAAAAAGGAAAAACAACAAAAAATAAAAATATTGATATTCAAAATTAATTAGAAAAATTAAGATTTTACATGTGTATTAACTTTTTTGGTATAAACAACTGCTATTTTCTTTCCTTCAATGCCTTCTACTTCTAAGTCTTGCATGTCATCAATTCATCAGACATGTTTTTTGAATTGTTACAAATAACAAGTATCATTTTTTCAAATGATAAAATCTAAAATAGATAAATGACAAGCTAAACTTAAACCATTATTTAATAAACATAAAATTATTGTTTCATATTTTTGATATATTACTTTAAATATGTCTTTAAATTAAATATATCTCTTTTTTTTCTCTTGATTTTCTCAAATAGACTAGATGATCTTGATCTTTACAATTTCTTATATCAAATTTAATGTATAAGATGGGAGGAGAGATTCCCCTCCCCCTCCAATCAAAAATTATAAAATTTCAATTGAAATTGCTCCAAAGTATAAAAATAGTGAACAAAGTAATTACACTAAACATAACAGAATTTGTGAAATTATCCTGAAATTTATAAAGTGATAATTATTTATTTATCTTCAATACATATGTCAAAAAAATTAACATTTATAAAAAGTGAATCATCATTTTATGAAATAATGAAGAAGAAAAAAAAGAAGAGTTAGAGGGGATCTATTTTTGTAATAATAAAAATAAAAGTATGTTTGTTTATTTTTAAGAGAATACGATCAAATGAACATACATACACTGCTTTTTCTTTTTTAAATTATTTTTGTTTATAATCTCTGTTTGTTTATGTAGTGAAATATTTAAATTAATTTTTTCTAAAGATATGTGTATGTACACGTTAAAAGCATCTGTCTTGAACATATGTGTTGAAATGTACTAAAAGTTACAGGATAGAACAGTAAATAAAACATTGTAAACAAAGTGTAAACTATTAACTATGTCATTACGGGAGAGTTTGGAGAACAAAATATAATACATATGGGCGCTCGATTCTTTACTTTTTAAAAAATATTCTCAAATGTTGGAAAAAAAAAACAAAACAAATATAACTTTAAACAAGATAGTTTTATTCACTTATATGGTTCTGAAAATAAATATGATAATGATAACATAGAAAAAAGCAAAAATGTGTGAATTAAGCTCAAAAATGAAAATTCCTGATTTAAATAAAAAGTTAAAGGATATATTTGAAATGGCTTATTTAAATAAGTTGTAAGTAGAAAAAATAGACAATGCTGTTTAGATGTATGTTTTACCCAATTACATCAGAATAAGTTAATCTATACATTTCTTTTTTTTTTTTTCTAACTAAAAAAAAAGGGGGAAATATGTTTGAAATCATGAAAATAATACTATTTACTTAGAAAACAAATATGAAATTAATATATTTTCATAATAGGCAATGATTAAAAAATAAATACTATTTAAAAATATGAAAATAAAATAATTTATTTTGAAAATAAATCTAAAGTAAATCTCCATGGAGAATGTTACTCGTAAAAATTATAAATATCTTTAAAAACATGAAAATATTGTCAAGCGTTGTTAGCCGAGAGGTCAGCGCAGCCGCCTTGCAAGCAAGCAGTTGGTTGCAGGAGATTGTTGCGGGTTCACCTCCCAGCCAATGCTATGACATATGGGAAAAAAAACATGAAAATATTATTTATTTTGAAAACATTATGAAATAATATATTTTCATAAAAGATGATGATTGAAAAACAAATGTTTAAAAAGAAACCTCAGCCAAGAACATTCTCTATGCTGTCTGTTGTTTACTACCACTAGGTCAACATAAAATGTCTAGTGTTTGATCATTTATCAGAGTATATTACTGAGACCAATCCTTTTTCCTCACTGCCTACCATTTGACTACAGAAATCTTTCAACAATATTAATTCAAAAATAACTAAATTAATCAAAACTATTATTTATAGATTTAATGTAACTGAAAGTAAAACAAATCACACCTTATAAGTACTGTCATGAGTTCTAATATTAGAATATCACCTAGTGGGGCAGCATGAAAAGGTTTGCTCTCTTTAAATAGTGACAACCAAAACCTATCAATAATTTCTTTAAATAAACATAAATGTAATTAATTTTCTCTGCTTTAATCAAGATTTTTCCATGTATTTCTTGGTTTAATTCAATTTATTTTTAATGAATGTCTTTGATCTTGCTGCTAATTTAATTTCTTCCACAAAAATTGTTTTCTAACTAAATTATATTATTTTTATGTTTTCAAATATATTATTCATAAAACTATTATTGTCGGTTTACAAAATATATTATTTTCAGGTATTCTTTCTTTAAAAAAAGACAACAACATTATTTTCATGTTATCAAACATATTCTTATTAGTTTTGATTTTTTTATGAGAAAAAATGATAGTTATCAATTTAATAGCTCTACCAATGGGCAAAACTTACATACAAACAGCCCAAATGGGCATTGAATTATGAAATTCATATATATATATTACTTTTTATAAATCACCACATATACACTCTAATGCAATTTTTTTTTTATATAATTCCTTTAATTTTCTAACAGTTTCGACTACCTGCAGTAAAATTACCAAACATGCTAAAGATAAATTAAAAGGTTTAGCGTATCCTTTAAACAAAAAAATATTTAAACTATGAAAATATTAAGAATATTGAGAAAAAGTGTCTACAATAAACTAACAATATAAATATATAAAGTGAGAGAAAGATGTGATAATAGAATGAAACGAATCTCTTAATTTTATTAAATTTTAATTTACTATTAAGTTTAGCTCTCCCCCCCCCCACCTCCAACCCCATTTTGATTTTTTATTAAAAGATTTTTTATTATTTTAGTAAAAAGGTTTGCTTTAATGTTTTATTCTTCAAAACTTCTTCATTGTAGCTCGTATAACCTCAGAATATTATTAAAAAAAGATGAGATTATCATTTGTTTTTATTCCTTGTATTCTTAATCCATTAGTTTTGAGGGCAGGTATGTTTTTCAATAGAAGTGATCTCAGTTGTCACTTGAAATGATTGATTGCAAACAGTTTAAATTAAAAATTATTATTCAAATATAAATTTTTAATTACTTTTTTTTAAATTCAAGCATACAAAAATATATCAGCAAAGCATGTATCTTTATGCCTAATGATGCAGTTTGTACACACACCAATATATACATGTACTATGTTTCATAATATATATATATATTAAATTCTCTGCTTAAAAGCAATCTTAGAAAGAGCTACAACCAAATACAACTGACCCATAATCTACTATATTTTTTTAAATTAAAGAACCATCACCTAGTCTTGTTTAATAAATTTTGAGGATATTTTAAATAAATAACAAATAAAGCCATGAATGTGCATCTAAACAAATTAAAGATATCTGTACTTTTTGTAAGTAACATTCAAATATTTTTTTTTAACTCTGATTGAGGTAGATGAATAAAGAAGCATTGAAATATAGAATAAAAAGATGTCAAATTTTAATACTTGTATACCCTGATAGAAAAATGCAAGAACCAATCTTATAATGCATTACTGAATACATAAATGGAATAAAACGCCTACTATCTTATTTATTTAACAAACTGTTAAATCAAATATTCAATTCTAGCATTAAAGGAAAGATATAATTTTAAAATTAAATAGGAAGAGGGCATATTTATAAGACTTAAACCACTTACGATTAATAGTGATGTGTGAATTAAACATGATAAGATTTCATTAAAAGATTAATCTTAAATGATATATAATTAATTATCTTTGGCAACAGAAATAATGAATAAAAATACACATCCATATAGTTTTTTTTAAAATATAGTAGATATAATCAATACTAATGATAACTATTCGTAAATGTATGTAAGCAATCTAACTCCAGAAGAAAGAAATTATAGAAAAAACACAAATAAGTTAGTATTACCTAAATAATAAGTGTAATAATACTCAAGGCTAAATGGGTTTACATGTAATCATTAAAAACCAGTCAACACTTAGACAATCCCAATATACACACCAATAATGCCAGACAAACTAAAAACATATTTGCAATTAATATAATATCAGAACAGCGTTTTAAAGCTATGACAGACTGCAAAGAATCTTAACCTCCATAAAATCTAAACTTGAAATGCTAAAAAACAAGGACTGCATTTATGAAATGCCATATATCAGTAAAACCAGCCAACCTTTGAAAAGTGATTAAAAAAAAAAATTAATTCCATAGGAAAAGACAAAAAATAGCAGACTAAGCATCTACTAATGAACATATGTTCAACTGAGAAGACACAAAAATATAGGGCAAAGAAAAGAAAATTAAATTTTTTAATAAAAAAAAACAGTTCCATGATAATGACAAATAATGCTATAAGTCAACATAGAGTAATATTCCCTAATATTTAGAAGCCATTCATTAAGCTCATTTTTAAAAGAAGAAAAGTGAAATCAGGAGAAATTTCATAGAAAAGCTATAAAATTATTTGCTTCCCTTGATCAAAATGGACTAATTAATTAAACATTAACTTAAATTCAGTATTCATGAATATATAGATCATCAGCTCAATTTCCATAATAGTGGTCACTAATCAAGCTAATAATACTGACGAAGAGAATAATGCCATTAAAAATGATGCATTTTATACTAATCCAAGTGTTTTTATTGACAATTGAATGTATTTAAAAATATATAAAGTTTGAATTTTCATTAAAATATTTACATTATGGAAACAATCTAACATATAACTAGAAGTAAAATGCCAATGTCTCAAATGTGAAACAAACATTAATATTTGGTATAGCCCGATAGAAAGATAGTTATAAAAAGCTTGCAACTAAACTTCTACTTTACTCTCAGAAAGAGCAAATAAAACAGTGTTAAAAAAAAACCCAAATATTTTACAACTACCAAATCTTATATTCCATTAGTAACCCTGAATATTTACTTAAAAATAAACTTATTAATGAAACTTTGATAAAAATTTATCAATCAATAAGAATATAATATTCTAAATTATATGAAAAAATATAAAAATACAAAATAAACAACTTATAAACCTACATAGGCATAAATGTCATATGGCATCAAAAAACCCAGAAGATTAAATCAATAAAAATAAATAAATCACAGATCCCAATATCAAACTGATGCTGAAACTTTTGAAAAAGGATTAAATTATGGTGTGACCTTTTGAAAAAAAAAAATTAGATGGCATTATACAATATGATAGCAACACTTGAGGAAGTCATACAAAAACTGTCTCTAGAAAAAGCAATAGGTTTATATTGGAGAATAAAAGAAATACTTGAGAGACATCAGCAAACAAAATCAAATATTACTTATGTTGAGAGAGAATTTATTAAATTTTTCAAACTAAATTAATCTATAATCATTATACTGATAAAGGCAATATCACAGCTGTAATGAGTACTACTAGTAAATCAGACCTCCTCACAGAAGGCCAATACAAAAAAGAATGATCAAAAATCTTATACTAGCTACAGCAACAAAGCTACATGCATTGTTTAGAAAGTATGCAGTCACTGATACTGAAAAGTAAATTAATACATAAACATACTATAACAAAATTCCACATCTATATGGTCTTATCTAAAATATATCAAGATCATATTCAATTAATAGTTATTGCTAATCCTAGAAAATCACTATGCCAAAATCTAACCAGATTTTTTTTAAATATAAAAGTGTAAAAAGACTGCCATTATAGTAAGCTTTCATATGGAAAGTTTATTCATAAATGCATCCAGTGATAGTGACAAATTTAGTGCACTGAATTCTGACTATAAAAATAAAAATTTACTCTATCTCTTGTATTACTGTAATCAAAAAACAATTTTTTATTAATAATTAAAAATAATAATAATAAAAATTCTAAAACAGTGAATTATAATAATAATAATAATAAAAGTTCTGCATTCAATCTATAAATAACATTTCACAGTTGTTTAATTTTGAAGACTAATCCAGATCCAGAGTGAGTCAGTAATTGTTTTAACTTCAATTTTGTAAATGCTCATCCTTTGTAATCTTTGCAGTTTTATTATTTATGAAAATTATTTTCATCAATTATATTGATATCTAAAAAAAGAACAAGGTCACATGTGAATGATTCAAATTTGAAAAAATTTCTGGTTGACTTCAAACATTAAAAGTATAGTGAAAACATACTGACTCATTAATCTCACTAAAATGAGCAATATTTAAACTTAAATTTTGACATTTTTTAAAATAGTAGAATACTAATATAACATCTGATAGGTAAAAAAAAAAAAAAAAGCACATGGTTTGTAAAATGTAGGTTACTTGGGATAATGAAACATTTAACATTCTATGTAACAATAACATATTTTTAATACAACATAGAATTCTTTCAACAAAATCAAACCGTTGCTATGGGTTCACTATTCTATTCCCACAATTACCATTATTTACAGAGAAAAGTTTGAATCCATAGCCATAAATAATACTGCCATTTTCATAAAAATCTGATTTTACTATTTATTGTAAAGCTGTGTGGTGAAACACTAATACAAACATCCTAGACATCATCAGCAACATATCTCCTGCAATTAAATTTATCACAGACTTATAACAAGAACTAAAATTTGTATTTTGAGATGTTTTAATGACAAGACTGCCTCAGTAAAATCAAAATTATTATTTACAAAAAAATTCACATACATACCCACATACAGAGAAAAATACAAAAAGTGAAATTATATTATCACTATGAAACACAACAATTTTAAGTTCATTTAGAAGCCAGTGATCTGAAAAAAGAAAGATCAAAACAGAGCGAACTGTATTAAATAATGGTTATCTGTTAGTTACCAATTACAAAAAAACTTTAAATATACACTTAAAAAATGTAACATAATAATAATAATGGCAGGTATTATAGTGTATTCATATATATCAAGAATGACAGACTAACTTTAAAAAAAACAGAAATCACAGACTAACTAAAAGAACAGCAATCAATACAATATTAGAACAATTTTATAAATTATAGCACACTATGAGGAATGCTAATCTTTACAAAATGCTTAAAAATCATAACTGCAACTAGCAGCCTCATCAAAAAAAAATAATTAAAAGAATGATTAGATGCAGACAGAAATAAAATAATATTCATAATGTAATAGACCATGTATATATCAATGAAGATGTGGTATTAGTTGGGAAGAGGAGAGGACTGGGTATGAGAATACAATAAAATAAACATAAAATTTAATGAAACTCTTCACATTGCAATGTTAACTAATTCCATAAGTCAAACCTAGTACAATCCACATTTAGAAAAATAATAAGAGAAATCAAGAGGACTCTTATAAAATATATTTATATTTCTGCTGACTGTTAGTTTGACAGACTGGCTTAATTGATTAGAGCACCATTATTGATCATGCCAGTAACACTTGGAAAAAAAGAATACTACTTCTCCAAATGCTGTGGACCATACTAATCTGTGTAGTATTACTAACAGTTGTAATGTATTTAGAAAAGTATAAATAAAGTTTGACATTTTCTAAAACTATTTAGCAATTCAATTAGATATTGGAAATAGATCTGCATATAATTACAAGTACTATGATGTAACATTTACTAAAGATTAGGGACAGGAAAATCATACTTCTACAGATCTTGAGCCCATAATTAAGTTTAAACTTACATTTATGTTTGAAAAAAAAAACTACTAAAATGTATTCTATTTTCTACAGAAATTTATATTTATTGTAGACAGGTTAAACTTTTAACTGTTTTTCGCTGGTCAATTTCCTATTGGCCTAGTGAATTAAAGTTCTAAACTTTTGATTGATCAATTACAGAATCAGCAGTAAAAATATATTTATCTTTTAATATTATATTCATTTTAGTTTCATTTATAAAAAGCAATTTAATAATTTGTCAGATTATGAAAGTGAATGAAAGTTTTTTCAAAAATAAATTTTTATTTTATAATTATAAAAATATTCTATAGTGGAAAATCTAAAAAGAATGTTCGTAATCTATTAGAAAGTGCTGCATATGTCATTGAAATCTTTGTCAATTTACGTTCGTATAAAAGTAAAGAATTATTCCTAAAATCATAACTATTCTTCTAAAATAGTTATATTTTCAGCATATTTTATCAAAATAATTTATATGTAAAATAATAATAAAAAAATACTCTAAAACATTCATTTCCATTTTGAAAATCAAAACAAAAAACTTGGAGCTGTCAAAATTATTGACAAGTAGTCCCTTTTGCTCAAAATGAGAAACAGCCAATCAGCACCTTGGAATGTCTGCCTTCTCCCATTGTTACAGTGTTAAATTTAAATATTATTTATTTTTTACTCATAAAATAATTCTAGAGAGGGCACTATCTTACAGTACGTTTTAAGCTTCAAAAGGACCGTAAATTCATTACATTAATGTAAAAATTGACAGTTTTAGAGTGACTTGAAGCTGTGAACGAAAATTTTCAGTTGAAACACTCATAAGGTTAATAATATTAAGCATAGATATAGGAGAATAGATAAAAATAAAGACAACTGTTCTAGCTATAATATTTTTTTATGATTTGCTTCAGGTACGAACTTTGGGTGCTAAAGAAAGATAAAAAAAATATTGAAGTTTTTCAACTTTTGTATTTGGATAGCAAACAAATGACCATATTAAAAAATTTTTATTTTAGTATCATTATGAACAAGATTAATGATGGAAAAAGTACATCTGATAATAAAGTACATGAATTTGATCATGACAATAATGAATATGGTTGTAAATGGTTTGGAAAACCAAACAAATGATAAGTTTATCTGAGAAATGCTATTTGTATGATCATCTTGAATCAATATCAATTAGGTAGCACCTAATAATTATTGATCTAAACTATGTAGAAGTAAAGGCATGATGATAATGCAAATCTTGTATGATATGTCTAAATATATATGTATGAGCATCTGTGCATATTAATTCTTATATAACATTTGTGGTGTTTTATCTCCTTATATTATTGTATGATTAGTTATTATCAACACAGATTTAAAAGAAGATGGCATTACAAATATTTTTTTTAATAGTCAGTCATCTTTTAAATTTTATTGCATTTGTGGCAGTTTTTTTTAATTATGATTTTAAAAAAAAGAAAGAATGAAAGTAATCATTAGAAACGATATTTTAAATGTTATGTAAATTAGGAATTTGAAAAGTAATTTATTTCACTAGTTGATTGGGTGATAGCATGAGTTAACTTTGCAATGTGATAGGATTTATCACCATTCTTCATTCAAAAAGATGATATGAATGGGTCTTTTCAAATGATCAAACCATTGTAAAATGGCAATCAATGGCAATATTCATCTTTTGTTGAGAGATTGATGTCCTTAATTGCCAAGTTTTAATCTTTTCTTATCTGTTCAGTTTTTACAGACACCAAAGCTTGTAAAAAAAAAATATTCAAAAATCAATAACTTTCATTCAAAGATAGATAGATTTTGCTGTCAGTATTTATGCTAAAGCTTCCTGTAGGAAATGCTTGTGTTTGACACTAAAGACTCATGCACTATTCATGGGTGGCTCATGCAGGAAACGTAATTGAATGAGCTGTTTTAATTTACACTGACATTGGTTCCTGATTTGCTGCAGAGAAATAGAATAAAATTATTTAACTTGGTGACTGAAAAACTGAAAAAAGAAAAAGGAGAACTGGAGTTTTATTTTTGTTTTATATTATTCATAAATGTAACAGAACAAAATTAGATTTTTTTAACAAAAAAGAAAAAAAGATTATTAGTCCTTTAATAACATGATTTAACCTATATTTATCTACTTTTTAAATTCCAAGTTTCTGAACTAAACATATGTAAGATTATAACTATAAAAAAATTAATTTTCTACAGGATGAATAAAAAAATTGTTGCATAAAATTATTTAAATATTAAGATTTCGTATTAAAAAATATAATTTTCTAAAATGAATTTGAGTTAATATTAAATTGACCTTTGAAATATAATTTAAATTTAAGAGTTGCTGTTTTATAAATTCTTAAAAATTGCTCTTAGATTTAAAATAATTTATAAAAATATTTTGAAAACACACACTTATATACTATATATACATTAAAATATTGATATGTTTCTTCATAAAGCACTATTTTATATTGTTTGCAGCTACTAATTGGTGATGTTTATTTATTATATTTGTACTACAGACTTAACTATCATAACATTCAACTACCATTCAAACTATAAGCAATATCTTAGGATTTTTATTTGAAAAAAAAAAAGAGAGGCGGGGGCAATGTATGTGAAGTCCCTTTATTATCTCATTTAAAAAAAATGAAGTTAATCTGCAAATATTTAATCACTTTATTATTATTCTAAGGCTACTATCATCAGTCAGTTAACTTCTACACTTTTTTTAATATATACATAGTACTGAATCATTATCTAATCTTGTGCTCAAATTTCATGTTGACTTGAGCTGATTCTGCTTTATTGTTTTCTTTTCTCCATTTTAATAAAAACAGATCTATGTGTAGTGCAGAAAGAATGTTCATCAATATTCAGCAAAGTATAAAGCTAATTCAATTACATGTGCTTATCTAAAGCCTCATTATTTGTTATCGTTTTGCATGTATCTTTGGCCTTCACAAATCTATATACAGTAATAAATTATAGTATATTTAGACATCTCTTTTAAGTGATAAATCTTATGGATACTAGAGACTTTAATGTTAAGAAAAGCGACAAAACTGATGATTTCTATTTCCATCATCAATTTTGAAGCTAGTTGCAATCATCACAATCTTTGTCTTCATATTCAGCAGTAATCTTACCTGATCATTTTATTTTTCCTACTAAGAATCATAAAGTCTTATCTATTTTGAAGCTATAAGTATGGCATCACCAGAATATAAGCTTTCTACTGAAATATCATGACATTCAATTATGCAGCATATATTAGCAATTATATCTCTTTTCCCATTACCTTTCCTAAAACTAATGCATATATCTCACTTTCAATGAATACTTGAATCTGTAATAAACAATTGCAGTTTAATTTAATTTGTGTATAAGAGATTGTATAATATTTGGCAGAACCCATGTCTGCTAACACCATTTGCTCAGAAAGACACGATGCTAAATGCAAGATCAGAGAAGCATTACACATAGCAAGTGATCCTAAGTCCATTAATTGAAGAAAAGCCTGCTTTGCCCTGTCCTGAAAATGGCAGTTATAACTACTTTGCATTATTTTACAAACATTTTTTTTCTACCAATGCAGTTTTTAACAAGATAGTAGACAAGAAGTCTATCGAAAGCGCTCAGCTAAAATAGTATTTTATATTAGCTTTCGAATGTATATACTGAAGCAGTCAATCTTATCCCAAGATTGAGCTTCATGGTTCTACATACTTACCAACCACTAACCTTAATTCAAACCCCATGTCCCATCCCACTACTTTATTTATGTATGTATAATTCATATAGATATTTCTGAAAAGCGCGCCTAAAAATTATAAATTTAAATTTTCAATATTTTTTTTTTTGTTATTAGATCTTTTCTTTATTAAAGTACAAGAAAGTGGCTAAGATATTTATATATATCATGGGAGCATATACTCTAACAAAATATTAACATTATATTTTCTTTTACGTTTTATAAATTTATTATTTTATTAAACGATATATATTATGTAAAATCCAAGATGGAAGATGCAACAGTTAAGTGTCCAAAAGTAATTAAATGGGTGGAAACGTAATATTGCTTCAGTTTTGTAAAAGAATTTTTAATTAAAGTTTTACTAAAAATAAAATGGGGAATAAAACTAATGGATTTTACTTTTGTAATAAACATTTTTGTCAAATCTATCTCCAAACTGGAAATAGATTTGAATACATTTTCGGAATGTTATCTTACAGGTGCATCTCCAAGAACAAAGAAAGAAAGATGTAGTATTCCTTTGAGATTGGAGATTATGTTTTGGGCTATAGATAAATATTAAAAGCATTCCACAAATACCTAAGCGGAATATAAAATGGGCTGAATTTGAAGAACAAAATTATTACTGCTGATTTGTATTGCTAACAGAAGTCACGTGTATTTGAACCCTGAAATGCCATTTGAGGAGCAAGCCAAGCCACTTTTTCCCAATCTTTGGAGATCATCTCGCCACTAGTGTACCATTATGCGTTCACCTTGAAATATGTTAAATAGCCTGAAACATAAACTCTTAAATTTCCAAATGAAAGCTTGCCAGTATCAGAACAACTGAAATATGGATATTTAAATTGCCATGCATGAGCCTAACTGGTCCCATGGACTCTAAAAGTTTGCAAGATAACTATCTCCTTATTGCCACCTAGAAAATTAAAGCTATTCCAAGTAATTACAAATTCTCCTACCAAGTACTTTAAATTATTCTTTGCCTCCCTCTGTAAATTATACTATGTAAATGAAGTTTGCTCTCTTTTTCTTTAGTAATAGTTTTCTATCAATATAACTTTCTCATATGCTTTTAAATTCTTTTTATTTTGGTGCGGTCTATTATATTTACCCATTATTGAATTTTGTATTTTGACTTTCATTAATATGCCAATTTAAAGCAACCTGGAAAGATTAATTTCTAAACCCTTTTTTTTTTCTTTGATTAAACCTCCATATATTGAGGTCATTAATTTCCCCGTTCAGCCACAATGTATAACTCATCAATATGCTCACCAGATTGTTCTCATGAGTTAACATTTTGTTTTGCGATTTTATTATAAAAATTATTATTTGTTTAACTCTGAATACAATGAAGTAATTCTACCTGGGGTAATGCAATCCTTGTGGCTAATTACCATTTTAAAATATTTTAAGATATCATTTAATTAATTTCTGCAAGAGTGGCCTATTTTTTTTTTTTTTAGATATATAACAGCTAGGTTTTTTTTAAATTTTACATGTTCATAAAATATCAGCAACTTGAATATCACATTTATTTTAAAATAAAAGGTGGGATTTACTCATTTCAAATAACATAAAAGGGGAAGGGAATAAAATTTTAATGTTTCTTTTAACTGAAGAAATATTATATACATATATTATTGTGGCATAGCGCATTATCTGTATAAATTATAGTATTAAAATAGGGGTCAATTATTTTAAACAGTAAATATTATTCCATGTCATTAGGGGCATTTCTCCATATCACGTTACTGACATTTGGCTGACTATTAAATATATATATATGCTTCTAATCTGGGGGTTGTGACAAGATTGAACCCATAAATTTTGTTCTGTCTCATGGATACTTGAGCTCCCCTTCGCATCAGGTTTAATCTAGTACAACTGGACCACACCATGCCAAGTATATTCTCTCTAAACACTTCCATAAAAAGGAGGTCTTAGACTTCGCTTCATTCAGGAGCACACCCTTCTTATTTCTTCGCCATCATATCAGTACCACTACTTCTCAGTTTATTATCTTTTGCTTCATGACCTAGTTTTAATGTTATAATATTAAAATGTGCTCTGCTTAAATATATATAAATTCAAATATTGCTAGCATTATTAATTAGTAATGTGTTGTTAATCTTGTTATATAATCCCACCATCATAATTAGTTATTCCTTTATTTTAAGAGTATATGCCTGGGGGGAAACAAAGCATTCTTCCAAATATTAACTAAAATAATCTTGTGTAAATATTCTGCTGCATAATAAAATGTAATTTAAAAATGTATTTCAATTTATTTTCACGACTGCTATGGCATAAATAGTTTTATTATGTATGTAATTAAACCATTAATGCTCCCTGAAACTATATGTTGGTCACCACCTTACATATCCATAAATAAGAGCATTAATGGCAATACAATGCTATCTTTTTATAATAAATGATTGGCATTTTAATACCATACCCACTAAAACTTTGTATTTGTGTATATAAGTTAATTTGTATATAAAAGAGCATATGAGAACCATTAGCATGAATTCTTTTATGTATGATCTACTGCTTTAGTAGACTGCTCTTCGTGCACATACCAATGTACATGGTCAATTTATTATTTTAATAATTAAACTATTAAACTATCTTTGTTACTTGACTTATTTGAGTGTTCGAATCGTTTCTTCCACTTGCATAAATCTAACCAGGCATATACTCTCATATCAGGTTTATGAATGGGGTTCAAACCCACTGTTAATATTTTAAATACTCTCCATGATAGTCTCATGGATTTAAATTATATCCTTGATTAAGTAGTGCTGTAATAGATGTGCTGGTTTCATTGCCTTTCCACTCTGCTTGTCTTTCTGCTCTGCTAGTGGGCCGGACTAAAGAATAAATTCCTTCTTACTATTATCATATGTTATTCAGTAGTGTTTGACTAGGGTCATTGTGAATGGATTCAAACCCAGGATAGTCCCAAACTTAAATCTGGGGTTTGACTGAGTTTGAACTTGAGTTCCAGCTCATAATAGATGGATCAACATATTTTGACCGGTACAGGTTTTTTTTTTCCATAGGCTTGGTGCAAACAATGTGAGGCTTCAATGTAAATGCCCACATACCTGAACAATGCCTATGTTTGTATGTACAAAATGCACATACAAAATGCAGTACAAAATGCACATACAAAATGCAAAAATATATAAAATTGTAAAAGAGTTTTTTTTGTTTGTATATGTATAGAATTTTCCCAGGCTATAATCAGTTCTATAGTCTGAACTGAATATTGTTTTCTTTATGTTTATTCTGGGACACAGACTACAAATATATATGGGTGAAAATTTTTTTTTCAAGTTATTAGACTATTGAATGATCTTGAACTGAGTATTGTATTCTCTATTGCGGTGCTTGTCTTACAGATAAAGATGCCGTTGGATGGCGCCGTTTTCACGCTAAAATTATAAAATATGACCATTCCCAGGCCGTTGATTATGTGCTTTTTTGTAATGCGAAAATAAAAACAAAACAAAATCGTCTTTTATAAATATTATTTTTTATTAACACATACAATTAAAATGATAATAATAAATGTAAAATAAAATCAACAAATTACAATTTGATTAGTGTTTTTCTATCGTATATTTTATTAATTGTGTTATGGCTTTTTTTTATAAATTTTCTATCGGATATTTTTTTACTTGTGTTACGGCTTTTTTTAATCAATTTTCTATCGGATATTTTTTTACTTGTGTTACGACTATTTTTTTTTTGTTGTTGTTTAAGTAAAAGGAGATATTACGGATATTTTTTACTTCAAATAGAATGACAATAAAAAGTAAAAGTTGTTAGGGTTAGGTTTAGGGTTAGGTTTAGGGTTAGTTTTAGAGTTAATGTTCTGTTGTTTGTAATGCTAAAATAAAAAAAATTAAAAATCGTAACCATACTCGGACAAAATAAAGAAACTCAAACTTCTTTAAACAACAACAAACACATATAAATGTCTTCTTTACTTATTAAACATGTTTATAATATTTGCTTTTTATGAAATTTACAAAAAATTATGTATATTTGTACTTTTCTTACTGGATATTTTTTTGGTATTGCTCTTTTTTACTTAAAAAAAAAACACAAGGTAGAAACTTCTTTGTCTCGTGTGTTATGAACAGTACATTACTTGTCGCATTACCTAATTGCATCTCACTAAAAACATAGATATTTAACATTTTCCCAATTAAAACTTCAATACAGTACATTGTAAAAAGTCTTAGAATTATTACTTTAAAAAATCTGAACATTTCAATACTTTAAAATTAAAAAAAATCCAATGAAAACGACATTTCCATCCAATTCAAATACAAACTCTCTCATCAAGCCATAACTATTTTATAAACTGTGTGAATTCGGAAAATGTAATTGCTGCGATGTGACATACATGCTGTACTGCGATGTGACATAGCGGCCTGCATTCTGTAGCACAACAAAAAAGTTGTATTATAGAAAACGCGGGTTCGAACGTGTCGGCCGCGGAAACAGCATTTTTATGTGTTTTAGCGTGAAAACCATGCCATAGAACGGCATCTTTAGCTATAAGATGAGTACCTCTCTTGCATATGCAACAAATAAGAAAGGTATGAAGAATGTTTTCCACGAGTTTAGCTGTTAAAACTTGTTAAGTTATTTTATAACCCTGAATTGAGCATGTAGCATACTGTCAAATGTAAAAATGTTTTTCATAATGATGAAAATTTTTGTTTCTTTCAATGACTGTTATCCATATATATGGAAGAGTCTAGATAATTTGTAAATTATTGATCACTCTATGTTGGCTGGCGGCCTTAATAAAAGAAATTTTGCCAACCAGTAATAGAATCAAATATAAATATGTTTGAAGTGGAGAATTTGAACTCAGATAAGAACGATTGAGAGCAAAATTTTTTTTGACTTAATGCTGTAAGGATTTAATGTATGAATTTTGAATAAGTAATAATCACAGATTATGAGTCTTTTTCAGGAGCAGGAATGCAACCAAGAGAATCAAACTATGATAGGAGATTAGGATGGTAGGAATAAAATGTTAAATAAACAGAGATTTTTTTTTTCAACAAGTGAGATGTAAATGTTTCAGCAAAGTTATAGTGGGGCAGATATATAAAAAGTGGGGGAGCAGCGATTGGTTAGGCAGATGATTTTAAAAGGGGGGAAGGTACTTATCTTGTAAATAAATAGTAAAGAGAAGTAAACTGTAAAGTATATCATTGAAATATATAGAGAGAATTCACAAGTGAAAAAGACTTCCAATAACAAAAATGTACGATGAGGAGGTAGAAAATCATGAGGATTGTCAAGTCAAACAAGATGATAAAGATATAGTGACAGATCTTCCCAAGCCGCATCAGATGTAGAAAACCCAATGGGACCAAGTCCCAAAATATCATTCAAGAAACCAGAGAAATTATTGTATAAAACCAATGGATGTCAAAAGGAAAACCACTTCAACTAAACCATAATGATGATGATGCACCACTTAATGCATGAAATGAAGGATGTGTGAACAGAGTTAAAAAATATACAGGAAACATATGAAGAAAACCAAGGAAAATAACCCAGGAATAAAGAAACAGAACAAAAGAAAAACATACCATTGGATACCAAGATTGAACACCTCATCAGTATGAAATCAGTAACTAATCCAAAATAACCAATTAGCCATCAGGGGTCATCCATCACTGCATGCTTTATGCAAATTCAGGTTAAATCCAGAGAAAGTCCTCAGGAACATCTGGAGGGCTTGGAGATATTTTTTATCATATTAGCGATGCAGAACAAGTAGCCATTGCTAGCCATGATTTGAAAACAGCAGCCAATGATTGGTGGCAATCCATGACGCACAAATCTAAAACCTTTGAAGAATACCACCAGATTTTATTCAAGATATTCTGAAGTGAAGAAATATAGGAAATTATCCTGCATTTCCAAGTCGATCATCAAGAAATACATGTGCAATTCTTCCTGAAACAAGTAGCTAAATTCCAATCTCTTCCAAACTTCATGCATTCGAAAATGCATATTATTTGGACAAAAAAACATAACATGCCGACAAAAGTGCAGGAAATGATTGCAAGTTAGATTCACACCATTAACAAAATGACTGAATTTTTAATATCAATTGATTATGGATACATGAATCCGGAGAAAGAAGGAAGATATTGTACCAGTCAAAACATGTTTATCCATTTAACATGAGCTGGAACTCACAAAATGTACTTCAAACCAAGTCAAGCCCAAGATTTAGATCAGGGACCAACCTGAATTTGAACCCACTCTCTAAGCCCCAGATCAAACACCTAATGGATAACATAACAATAATGGCACACGAGAATTAGTTTTAAATCCGGCCCACTAGCAGAGTGGAGAAGACAATGAGACATCTAGTGAGAAGACAATGAGACATCTATTAACTTAACTGCAGCTCACAGTGCCGCTATGAATATGAGGCAAAAGACCTTGAAAGCGCTTAGCGTGTAATAATTTCTGTGTATCTTTATAGCTTCTCATTCAAGTGTGGCATACGCTTTGTTAATTTTCTATACTAACTAAAATATGTATATGCATGGATCTACGTGTGGAAGTGGAGAAAAAGGAATTCAAACTACTCAAACAAGTTAGACAATAAAAATTAATTTAATATAATAACAAATTATTTACATATATTTGTAAATTAATTGCAAACATTAGTATGTGCATGAATGTGCAAGCGGGCTACCAAACAATAATTATATATTGTCATTCATGCTATTATTTCTCATATGCTTTTTTATTAGCTAAATAATATATTATAAATAAATACACATCTTTGGTGGGTCCAATATTAAGATGCCAATCAATTATTAAAAAGATTACATAATATTCCCATTAACGCTCTGATTTACAGTTCTGAAACGTGGTGACTAACATTATTTCGGGGAGCATTCCGAGATTATTATATATATAATATAAACTATTTTCACACTATTACGGTCGTGAAAATAAATAAAACATATTAGAAAATTACATTTAATTTTATGACAAAACATTTATTAAAAAAAAAACATTTAAAAGACAGAATGCTTGATTTTTCCCAAGGCAGATAGATACTCTTAAACACTGAAATAAATTACGACAGTGGTATTATATAATAAAACTAAAATAATATTAGTAATTAATCTAGCTAGTACTATTTGGTATATATATATATATTGAGCAGAGCGCAATTTCAATATTATTATTGCAATAAAAAATTAGGTCATAAGCAAAAGAAATAATATGAATTAGAGGCAGTACCAACATAGGCAGAAAACTCACAGATAAGGTCGTGCTTCTGGACGAAAAACGAAATCTAACACCTTCTTTTCTAGGGTAGTGCTTAGAGAAAAGTGGATAGGCATGGCGTGGCCCAGACTTTTACTGGTACAACCGATGTGAGAAGTCTTTTTATACGGAGAAAGTGGATAGGTATAGCATGTGCCAGACTTATGGGAATCACCACCAGAGACCTTTTTATATGACATAAATTATCCTGGGTAGATCAACTATCCTCAGGACAAGGCTTGAGAAGAAATCTATGGATTCAAACTTGTCGTAACCCAGATTAGAAGCACAGCATGAAGATAAGGCCGAATGTCAGTAACTCAGTATGGGTAAATGTCACTAATGACATTGAAGAAGATTTACTGCTCTAAAAATGAATGACCTTTGTTTGAATGCCATAATTTATATAAATAATATGCTATGCCACTAGAATATATATAGAGATTTAGATTTCATTTAATGACTGAAAGAGTAAAATATACATTAAGATTTAGATCCCCTCCTTTTCTGCTATTTAAAATAATTCAACCCCACCTTCATTGATTTTATAATAATGAATATTTAAGTACTGTATTTGATATTTCAAGAGTATGGAACAATAAGACAAAAACTAGCAGTTATATATAAAAAACAATTAAGTCACCCTTTCAGAATTGAATAATAACATTTATAAAATAAATAAGGTTTCAGAGCGTTAATTAGCTTGAGTTCTGGATTCTCGCCGGGTGGAAAATCCAGAGTTAAACAAATAACAAATTTTTACACTACAACATAAACAAAATGTTGACTCATAAAAACAATCTGGCGAGTGTATTAATTAATAATGCATTATATTTTAAGGGGACGTTAATAACCTCGATTCATGAAGGTTTACTTAAAAAAGAAAGAAGAGATTTTAGAAAATTCAACTCGTCAGATTGCTAGAGATTGACATATTAATAACTAAAATAAACATATAAAATCAAGTAATAAATAAATGATCGCACCAAAATTAAAGAAAGTTAGAGCATATGAGAGAAAATTAGATTTATAGAAATTATTTAAGAGCAAATTACATTTTACATAAAGTTAAATCAGTTATGAAAGAAATCTTGATGAGATTAGTTAGGCTAGATTTACTTTTAGGTGGTGGCTTGAAAATTTACCTTGCACCATTTTAAGTCCATATTTTAAAGTTTGCTCATGCATGGCAATCGGTTCTTAAATAACAGCAAGCTTTTATTCAGCATTCCACAATTCTCCAGTCAGGCTTTTACTTCATTCTATAGGAGCATGACATAACGGCAGTAGAAGATGAACCTCATGGGTCAGAAAGGTGATGAGCTTTCTATGCTTACCGTTCAACACAGCCTGGATTCAGTTAACTGCACAATTCTCTCAATAGTAGCTATTCTGATGGTGATTTAAAATCCGGCCATTTTATACTCCTGCCCAGGTATTTGAAGAATGCGTTCCATTTCTTATTTCTAGCTCAAATGTAATCTTTAATCTAACAGAAATTTTACATTTCTTTGTACATTGTTTTTTAAAGATGCAACTGTTAGATAACATTCCAAAAATATATTCAAATCTATTTCCAATCTGGAAATAGATTTGACAAAATATTTATAACAAAAGTACAATTGTTAATCTTAATCCCCATTTTATTTTAAGTAAAAACTTTAATTAAAAATTCCTTCCCCAGATTAAAACAATAGTGTTTTCAACCTTTAATTATTTTTGGACAAATAACGGTTGCATCTTCCATCTTGGTTTTTATAAAATATAGTTTAATAGGGAAAAAAAGTACTTTAAAAAAAAAAAGTTTAAAAATGACAAAATAAAATATTTACAAAAAAATCAATATTTTGTTAGTAGTTTGCTCCTATATATATATATATTTGAACTGCTCCTATGTACTTTAATAAAAAAAAGAACTAATAATTAATAAAAAGAATTAATAATAATTTTAAAAAATGTTATTGAAACGTTAAAATTTTATAACTTAGACGCGCATCTCAAATATATACATAATATATATATATTCTAACCTTGACTTGTGCATCCTCACTTCAGAATAGTATATGATATAAAATAAAAACGGGTTCTAGCTCAGTTAATAATTAATAAATAAAATATTCAGCATTAAAATTAAAATGTTTCACTAGCTCAAATTTAAAATACGAATAAGGTTCAGTTTATAAAAATACATTAAATAAATATTTAATATTTTCATGAGATTTGAAGTGAAAATACAGGTGACAAGATAGATTACATTGAGTCAATATCCCACAGGATACTACCTCAATGGCATAAGAACACTATCCCCCCTTATTACTATTTCAAATAACAAACTCATAGTATTCTTCCGACTTTAATAACTTCTACTCACTAAGATTAAGTTAATAATTACATCTTAATCTTCTATTTATAATAATCTAGCTCAATAAAAATCTCTGGTTCGTAAAGTTTATTCTAAGTAAATAAAAATACGGTAGTAAAATATGAGAAGGGATTTTATGTCATAATCTACTACACTGAAACTAATAATAAATAATAATAATAATATTCTTCATTGTTTAACTACTACTGGATATCTTTTCTTTTCGTTATATTTTTATTACCATATAAAATAATAAAATAATGTAATATGATCTTATATCTTCATGTAATAATATAATAAATACATGGTAGCATTTTGATAATCTGATAAACAAAATATGTGTGGCAACTGATAGCATATAATTCAATATACTATTGTGATAACTGATTTATGACCAATAAAACAATGTAAAATTATGATTATTTAATTAAAAAAAAATACCAATAAAATATTTAAATTTTTAAATATAACTCTCTATTTATCTTTTTGTGCAAAATTATATTTTTGTTTCAATTGTTATGAATATATCGTGATTTCATGCAGTGAAGTGGAGAAATAAACAATCAAGACACAAAAATTTTGAAAAACAAATTTTAACAAAGTTTATTAACAACAACAAATAAAATAAACAAATTATGTACACTATTTACAATGGATATCCTTATTTTAATCTTACATTTTTATCTACTAAGTTATATAAAAATAGTTTATAGTTTAGTTATATCTTTATTTATACTTAAGACAAAATAATAAAAAAATGTTACCATTTGGTTTCTCATTATGGTTAACTTATTATATATATATATTTACTTATTAGCAGAATATTTCATCCTTAATATTATTAAACTATCTTATTTTTAAAAGAAACATTCATAGGAAAACATTCTACAGAAAAACAAAATTAACTTTATAATGAGTATGGATTTCTCAAAATATTAAAAAAATTTTCATCTTGCAAAGTCAAAGATGTTACATAAAATATTCATTCAAAATTCAGTACTAGATTTTAGTGTTTTATCACAGGATGTTTACTAATCATAATATATTCTTATTTAGCCTTACTTTAGTACGATGTAAGTGTAATAATCAATATATTCCTGTTATTCAATAAACAAAAAATATACTATGCATATTCCCTACATTTATTGTATATTATTGTATTTTAAAAATATGCAATACTTATTTTTCTCTTAAAAAATAATAATAAAGCATTTAAAAATAATTAACATTTCAAAGAAAATATCTTGTTTAGATACTCTATTCCAAAATTTATATTTCATTCTGAAATAAATTCAAAAATATATTCTATGATTCTTTCCTTTCCTTTAGGATTCATTGGACCTTCAATTTTAAGTTATAAAATTCTATTCCTTCTAAGCAAATAAACCAATCTTATACAAAATGATAGCATAACCTAAGTTCTAAATTATTTACCATTTCTTTTCAAAATATCTTACTAAACGATGCAGTTACATAAAATAAAGATAGTGAAACAGATGTATAGGATTTAAGGACGAAATCTAGAGTATCACTCATAACATATCTCAAAAATCATGGCACAGTGCATTACAAGAAAGAGGTATGACCTTTACTTGTCTAATAACCTCTAATACATGAACGATGTTAAAGCTATTTCTTCAGCTTTATTAGAACATCAAATATTTAAAGAAATATAAAACACTGTCCAAATAAAATGTGTACCAGTCATAGAGCTTTGTTAACTATGCTGATATCCACATAAAGACTAAATATTATTTCTATTCCTTATCATATCCTATTTCTTAAAAACATCATCTTGGTTTCCTGTTCACTAAGTACTTCCAAGCCACTATCTCAACATTATTTCTCAAGATTTTCCACAACTTACATCGATAAATAACTATCTGCATTTACAAAACAATAAATAAAATTCACTGATAATTTTAAAACAATCTAGCTGTTCCATAAGAAAAGTCTGTCCAATTCATCATTCTGTATGCTTAATCATATATAATCTAATCAGACAATATTTGAATATCCTAACATGAAAATTTTAAAAGAATCACATAACTATTTGTTATTATGTTGGATTATATCATTAATACAAAAAAAATCATTGTATGCATATTTTCAAATCAACCCTATCTCATAATGTTTTTTAAAATGTTGTATGAAAATGCGTTACATATAATTAAAACTTTTACACTTCATTCTTACTATCCATAGATGATCTAAAGAAAACAAAAATATACATTATAAATTATTAATAGTCATTATTATTACCAAAATAACTTTTATCTGGTCATCATATTCAGTAGGCTTCTTCATCCACTAGATACCGATCATTGCAAACATAAAGAAATATACATTCATACACTTTATTTTAAAATATATTCTTATCTAAATTATTAAATTATTCCATTATAACATTTATATATCATCAACAAATTAATGTTTTATGTTTTCCTAATCTTATAAAAAAAAAATTTAGATTTAAACTAGGTTAATAAAATAAAAGGAATCAAAACTATAATTACATATTTTCTTGACAATAGTTCCTGATGAAGTCCAAAATGTTTATTATTTTCTCTAGAGTTTTAAAAATGTTCTCCTCAAAGCGCGTTAAAGTTTAAAAATAAAAATATTTCCTTGGTTTTAGTATTTAGGATGATAATTATTAAATCATAATATTAAT
Organism: Epiperipatus broadwayi; assembly: GCA_028023455.1. NCBI lineage: Eukaryota > Metazoa > Onychophora > Udeonychophora > Euonychophora > Peripatidae > Epiperipatus > Epiperipatus broadwayi. The sequence goes on along the minus strand of JAQFVV010012602.1, from coordinate 1,375,048 downwards.
TAATCCCGTGAAATTTCTTCAATATTCTCTGCCAATATTCTCTGCGACGTATCCGATGCATCTTCCATCTAATTTAGCTTTAAAAATACTTGGTAAACTTTTTTTTTTTTTTACAATATTTCCATGGATCCATTTTTTATTCAACTATGTGTTCACTTTTTTTTTATATAAGTTTCCATCCTTAATAAATTTAAACTTTCGTTTGACATTTTTTTTATATATCACCTTTTTAAAAAAACTTCAAGCACTTTTAAACAAATGTTTTCTAAATACATTTTAAACAATTCTAAGACTGAAGGTTTTAATATCAAAAAACGCTTCAGTAACATATTATCCTGGGTTCTTTCTTTAACTCTTGACAATATTTTTTTAAAATGTTCCCTTCAGAAAGGATATAACATTTTACTCCTTTGGATATAATATTATATAAAACGATTCATAAGATATAATTGTCTTATTACTATTTTTAAAAAATAAATCTTGGATAAGCTTATCTAAATAATAATGCGTCTCCAATTTTTAGACGGCAAATAGATTTCCATTGTATCAGTATAATGTCCGTACTATGATTTTTTATGCACTAGAATAGTTCTCCGGTGAAGCATTAATAAAGCTGTATCAAAATATTCCAAAAACATTTTTTATATTATTAGAATTTATATGCATTTTATTCTACAATATATCCATCTGTTCATTGCGAAGTTTAGGTCAAATTTCAGATAAAATAATCCTGGCAAGTAACTTTTAAAAATTAGAAAATCATTTTCAAGAAGTTCCCAAATATATTTTATTTTAAACTCTCTTTTGCAAAATACTTTTTAAATAATATCAATTAGTTTTTTTGCAAATAAAACTATAAGAAAGTACTAAAAAAAATTGACTAAAATAAAAATTTTAAAGTACTATCTCTTCGATAGCTACTAATATACCTTTCTCTGGTTTCAATCCTTTTTTAATCTCCCCTGATACCCCCGTGCAATTCATATTTATAGTCTGTAAGAATACCTTATCCTATTGGTTAATTCTTACTTTTAGCTTGAGAACAAATTTACATATATTTTTAGTTTTACAGAATTATATTTGAAAATAAAAATTATGACGTAATGAAACTTTGAAATATTATTTAAAACATCACTTTTAATTCAATTATTACTTTATTAAAATTATTTCAACATTTAAAATAACTTTTAAAATAATTTTAATAACCTATTCCATCTTTAATATTCAATTTATCTATCTTTATTTAACAAAATACCTAATTTTTTTATTAACTGTATTCGTCTTCATTACATTATTTAAAACATGTTATATGATAGTTAACTTAATATTTATTATTATTTGCTTTTATGATAGGCAATAATTCCATCCAATTCTATAATGCAATCTTATAAAATATTTTAAACTTTGTTATTAATTCAAACAAGCAGTGTGTGTGAAAGTATGCATTATACAAGTCACATGATCAATAACTTTGACACGATTTTTTAATCTATTTATCTGCCAAGATTTATAAAATTGATACACTTATTATATTTAATAATATAAGTATAAAAATTTGGAAGAACAATTTAGAAAATATAGAATTAGATATAACCTTCACCATCACAAAACTAATTTTTAAAATATACGATATTAATTTTGATTATTAAACATAGTTTATAAATTTAAGTACTGTATAACATTTATTTATCTACACGTTTAAGACTATTAAAATTGAGCTTATTAAACATACTTTTAAATATTTGTAGCTGAGTTATTTATTATGGCCAGCTTTTGCAACCATATGCAACAATATTTTAAGCTTTACTTAACTACTTTTAAATGATTCGTTATAATTTTATATACTACGTATTTTCTTTAGCTTCAAATTGTACTTTATATTATAATTGACAAACCATAAATTAATAAATCAAAAGAACATATTCTAAAATTTAAAATTTTTAGTAATTGACTATTATGAACTATTATACTGACCTATAAAAAAGGGCACAATATATATGACAAAAGGAGCAGGAGGGGATATAGGGTTTGAACACAGGTCAGTAGACAGAACCATGAAGCTCAATCTTAAGCTAAGATTGACTGCTTCAAAATAAAGAACCCAAAATGGAAATCCAAATCACTGAGATAACAGAGAAGCTCAAAAATTTACCATATATATATTTGAGCTGCACCTATGTACTTTAATAAAAAAAGAACTAATAATTAATAAAAAGAATTAATAATAATTTTAAAAAATGTTATTGAAACGTTAAAATTTTATAACTTTGGCATGCATCTCAAATATATACATAATATATATATTGTAACCGGACCACCATTCAACCGTTTTATTACGTCAGTTGTAACAATTTTCTGATGAGCATGCTGCAGGAAGGAACTATCAATTGATATTCTTAATGCAGATGTTAATGCCCCCCCTACAACAATATTTCCTGCTCATCAGAGGATGTAGTACATAGAGACTGGAAACATCTAAATATTTCTATGTTTGGTTTCCCAAAGAGCACCATTAGAGTTCCATCTCACTACAACCTGACTGGCCTAGGTCAAGTTATGTCAGACGTAGCTCAGAGAACATGAGATTCTCATGAACCAGTGCTATAATTGGTGAGTGATGCGATAAATAAATAAAACTGGACAACTGGATAACCAATTTAATTTTAGTAACAAAAAAAAAATTTATTAAATAACAATTAATTTGCAATTTCAACAATAGTTCATTAATTCCTCTATGAGAAGAAGCTTGGAAATAGTCTAATTCAATAATAGTTCATTTTGAATTCATTTATGGGAAGAAGCTTGTGAATATTCTAATTCAACAATAGTTCATTAATTCCTTTATGAGAAGAAGCTTGGAAATATTCTAATTCAATAATGGTTCATTTTGAATTTATTTATAGGAAGAAACTTGTGAATATTCTAATTCAACAATAGTTCATTAATTCCTTTATGAGAAGAAGCTTGGAAACATCCTACTTCAACAATAGTTCATTTTTGTATTCCTTTATGAGAAGAAGCTTGGAAATATTCCAATTCAACAATAGTTTGTTTTTGTATTCCTTTATGAGAAGAAGCTTAGAAGCAGTCAAGCATTTATGGTTTATACAATAATTCATTTTGAAGCAGTCAAGCATTTATGGTTTATACAATAATTCATTTTGAAGCAGTCAAGCACTTATGATTTATACAATAATTCATTTTGAATTCATTTAAGATAAGAACCTTAGAAGCAGTCAAGCACTTATGGTTTATACAATAATTCATTTTGAATTCATTTAAGGTAAGAACCTTAGAAGCAGTCAAGCATTTATGGTTTATACAGCATTTCATCATTTTATGAATTATTACCGATTGGTAGACATTTGAACTCAGCAATTCTTGGTTTGTAGAGCATTTATCATTTGATAATTGAGGTATTTATAATTTAGCCAAATATAGAAGTATGTTCTTACACATAAACTCTGTTACATTATAAGAAGCTTAGAAGCAGTCAAGTATTTATGATTTATACAGCATTTCATCATTTTATGAATTATTACCGATTGGTAGACATTTGAACTCAGCAATTCTTGGTTTGTAGAGCATTTATCATTTGATAATTTAGGCATTTATAATTTAGCCAAATATAGAAGTATATTCTTATACATAAACTCTGTTACATTACCCAGATAGAAGTAATATGCAATTAAAGCATTTCTAATCCATATAGTAAATACGTTCAAATATTTTTATAAATAAATTTGCGTGTAGCTATTTCATAACTTCACTTTATAACGTATGATAAAGACGTTTTAACATTTTATAAAACAAATTCTATGTAATTATTTCATAATGTCACTTTATAACGTAGGATAAAGACGTTTTAATATTTTATAAAACACATTCTATGTAATTATTTCATAACTTCATTTTATAACGTATGATAAACGTGTTCTAATATTTTACAAAACAAATTCTATGTAGTTATTTCATAACTTCATTTTATAACGTATGATAAAGATGTTTTAATATTTTATAAAACAAATTCTATGTAGTTATTTCATAACTTCACTTTATAACGTATGATAAACGTGTTCTAATATTTTACAAAACAAATTCTATGTAGTTATTTCATAACTTCATTTTATAACGTATGATAAAGATGTTTTAATATTTTATAAAACAAATTCTATGTAATTATTTCATAACTTCACTTTATAACGTAAGATAAAGATGTTTTAATATTCTTATAATATAATTACCTTCCAGTTTTACAATCCAGTTTATTCATAAAGAAGGCGGGTTATTTCATTTATGGAGAGTCATGGCATAGCGTGGAGAGAATGAAGCTGCTAAATTACCCCATTATTATCATAATTCCTCTAGCAAAGGTTTCTTTTTCCATTTTAACGTTCCGTTAAAATTATATTTTAACATGTCAAAAGAATTAAGTAATACACTTTTTTTAAAACAAAAAATTTAATATGTTCTGCCTCTCTGTGTAAGACGAGAGAGAAAAAAAAAGTTCTTTTCTTCCGACGACGTTCCTCATTTGAATACTGCCTCAGTTTAACTCAAGTATCTTTTCTTTTTTTCTTTTTAATGATTGGATAATTAATTTCTTTTCTTTTTTTTATTGAGACAGATAAAAAAAAAATAAGATAACTTAACATTTTATTTAAATCCATCAATCACAAAATTAAAAATATGATTTTTCTTTTTTTTTAACAAATTACAGCTTTATTGCGTTCCCAATTAGATTGAATCACGCTAGACGTTTTTAAATGGGGGGGGTCTTTTGAATATCTATATGAGTAACAGCATAACTGTTTCAATATATATGACAAAAGGAGCAGGAGGGGATAAAGCGTTTGAACACAGGTTAGTAGATAGAACCATGAAGCTCAATCTTAAGCTAAGATTGACTGCTTCAAAATAAAGAACCCAAAACGGAAATCCAAATCACTGAGATAACAGAGAAGCTCAAAAATTTACCATTAAACCAGGAACAAAAAAAGATGAACATCCGGGAATACTCAGGAATATCCAAAGATCCAGGAGAATTATGCTAACCCTAGCGTCAACCAAATGACCAACATATGTGAGAAGGAAATTACAAGAGATAAAATGACCGTGAGCTTGTGCCATATCATCGAAGTAATGATCAAATCTGTGAAGGTATTGCCTTAGTTGACTTAGGGAGCCTAGCATCAATGGTGTCCAAAGAATGGATCAATAATATAAATAGAGAATGATCATGCAACTACCAACACACCCCATCCAACTGACATTGGCCAATGGAAAAAAAATCACGAGCAAAAACAGCCAGACATGACTAGAAGTGGAGATCAATAAAAAACCAATTAACCATACACTCATTTATGATGTGGAATTGGGTTCTGACTTCCTTACCTAAAATCATGGTATTATTGATTACCCTGGAGAGATTCTATGCATTTTTGATAGTGAACCAGAATATTTCAAAATTTCCCCTCAACTCATAGCAGAAAATAGAAGATGTCTGATCCGGTGCAGTAAGGTTCATGACTCAACCATTACAAAGCCCGAAAATGCATCCAGAAAATATTAAAAGACTATGCCCATGTGTTCTCACCTATTCCAGGCAAAATGAAGGAATACATTCATAGAATTAGATTAAAAGAGGAATCCTATCCACAATCCAAAATGTATCCCATCCTATTTCAATACAGGGATGAAGTGGAACAGCAGATTCAGCAAATGATTGACAGGGACATCATTGAGTGAAGCCAGTCCCCATACATCAATCCTTTGATTGTGGTGAAAAAGAACAGAGACCTGCAGCTATGTTTGGATGCTCAAAGGCTGAACAACCCTGAAAGAGACATACAACTGCCAATACAACAGGTGTTTGTTCATTTGGCAGGGCAAACCATATTCTCCACTTCAGATCTCACCAGCAGTTACTGGCAGATGGCTCTGGACTGAAGCAACTGGAAGTACACCACCTTTTAGTATGGTGGATACCCTCATGTGTTCAAAAGAGTTCTTTTTAAACTCATTAATAGCAGAGTGGGACTGATGTATTGCCTAAAACAGGTCCTCTCCAAAGAAGGCAAAGACATATGGTGTGCTACATAGATGACATCTAATTGCATCCAAAAATGAGGCAGAGCAGCTAAAGTATATAGAATAATTTTTCCGCAAATGTGCTAGAAAAAACATAATGGTCAACTTTGAAAAAAAGCCACTTTGCCATTAGAGAGATCACCTTCCTCAGTCATGTCATCAATGACCACAGGATCAAAGTCCATCCTGATAAAGTCTATGCCATCGAGCCCTTCTCTAAATCAACCACCCGGAAGCAAGTCTGATCTTTTCTTGAACTTTGCAACTTCTACCATAGGTTCCACTCAAATTTTGCTCACGAAACAGGAAATTTAATAATTTACTCAAAAAAGACCAGAAATGGGAATGGACTGCTGCGCATGATCAGGATTTCCATAATGTAAAAAAAATTCCTTAAGGCTGTCATATTACCCCTCTCTGATTTTACTCGGACATTTTACATCCAAATAGATAGCACTAAACATGTTTTGGGAGCTGTATTATTCCAAATAAGTGAGGCAGAAAAACACCAGGTACTCTATTTCTGTAGTTGTACCTTAAAGGGAGTGGAGGTACATTATAAAATGATGGAACAAAACACTCTAGCAATCATGTGGGCATGCCAGAAATTCTGGCAATTTCTCTTGGGATCCAATGTAGTCATCATGAAGAATCATAAATGCTGGTAATTTCTGAACAAAACTTCCTTAGCAATGACTGATTGTTTGGGGGATCTTGGCCCTCCAGCAATTCCAATAAAAAGTAATTTATTGTCTGGGGTCCAAAAACATCATTGCAGACATCTTAAGCTGCCACCCAATACCTGCAAATCTCCAAAACCACTCACATGATCGGTATTTCAATAATGTAAAAAAAACTTCCTTCAAAAAAACTTCCTTCAGGCTGTCATGTTACCCCTCCCTGATTTTATTCTGATATTTTACATTCAAATAGATAGCAGTAAACATGGTTTGGGAGCTGTATTATTCCAAATAAGTGAGGCAAGAAAATACCAGGTGCTCTATTTCTGTAGTTCTACCTAAATGGGAATGGAAATACATTATACAATGATTGAACAAAATATCCTAGCAATCATGTGGGCTTGCCAAAAATTCTGGCAATTTCTCCTGGGATCCAATGTAGTCATCATGACGGATCATAAATGCCAGTAATTTCTGAACAAAAGCTTCCTTACCAATGACTGGTTGATTTGGGAAAGCTTGGCCCTCCAGCAATTCCAATAAAAAGTAATTTATTGTCTGGGGCCCAAAAACATCATGGCAGACATCTTAAGCCACCACCCAGTACCTGCGAATCTCCAAAACCCTCAACTGAGTGACCAAACCCTAACAATTATGGCTAACATAATAAAAAAACCACTATGGAAACAAAATTAAGAAACCTAAGATGTTGGCAAGACAACCAATATGTGCAAATTATCACAAACTTGCAAGAAAACCAACCCATGGATACTACTAAAAGTGGCATAGAGTGATACTCCCATTCCTAATTAAAAGATCCTACAAGGGAAAACAAAGGATAAAGAGAACCCATGGTAGATCATGATACCTAGCAGACTCAGAGTCCGATTGATCGAGTATGTCCACCAAACCCTGGGCCAAGAAAGACAGAGAAGGCCATGAGGCACAAATTTTATTGGCCTGGTATATATGCCCAAATCTTCACCATATTAGGAAAATGTATGATGAAACCCTAAAACCAGTAACCATGTCAAAGCCAAATGAACTACTTGCAATTGACCATTATGGTCCTTTGCCAAGGTTCAGAAATTTCCAATATTTGCTTGTGATTAATGTTTTTTCCAAGTACATAGGAACACAATCAGTACCCTCCAAAACAAGCAGTTCTCTGAGGTGGGAAAATCTGACAAAATCTTATCCGATCATGGCTCAGCCTTTACATCAAAAAATAAAAAACTGAACCATAAGACAACTACCACTTGACATCGATTCCAGTCTAACCCCTGTGAAAGAGTCATGAGAGAAATCAATCAGCTCTTTCACACCTACATATTGATCAACCATTGGGACTGGATAAATAAAACGCCAAAAATAATCAACTGTGTCAAACTATGTCCAAACTTGTTCACGAACCTGTTGCCAGAAGATGAAACCACTATCGATCATATGCAGGACAAAGAGGCAGCCAGGAGACAGGGAATTGAGTATGGTTAAGATCCCCAAAGTCCAGCAATGTATTAAAAAAAGTATTTAAAAAATTCTTCCCTCTATATAGTGAACTGTATGTCATTAAAAGGAGATGTCATGAAAATACTTTCCTATTAGAAGAGAAGATGGATTTAATATAATATATAATGCATGGCAAGTGAAACCGTATGTACCGTCAGATCCGGGCAAATGATAATATGATGTACCAACGTGGAAAGCCACAGACTTATGACCAAGAAAATCCAAGTGGCCAAAGGCATTGGACAATCCCTATTTTTATTTTTTTATTTATTCTTTCCTTCTCTTCTCTCCCTATATGTCACTAGAGATAGTAAAAGTGGGGAATATCAAAGACAACACTAATGTCACATAAAAGTGAAAAATATATAGAAATTAAACTCACATTTTTTTTCTCTTTGGTTGTCACCTGAAGACTCCTAGTCAAGACATTTTTTATTATTATTATTTTTTCTTTCATTATAAGTGGAGAATTATGAAGCAGTCAATCTTAGCCCAATATTGAGCTTCATGGTTCTACATACTTACCAACCACTAACCTTAATTCAAACCCCATGCCCCATCCCATTCTTTTATTTATGTATGTATAATTCATATAGATATATCTAAGAAGCACATCTAAAAATTATAAATTAATATATAAAAAAATATATAAAAATTATAAATTTAAATTTTCAATAATATTTTTTTCTTATTAAATCTTTTCTTTATTAAACTACATGTGTGTGACTCAAACATATATATATATCATGGGAGCATATACACTAACAAAATATTACATACTTTCATGTATGTTTTATAAAAAAAAAAATTATTTTTTTTATTAAACAATATATATTATATAAAACCCAAGATGGAAGATGCAACCATTAACTGTCCAAAAGTAATTAAATGGGTGGAAATGAAAGATTGTTGCAGTTTTGTAAAATAATTTTTAATTAAAGTTTTATTAAACATAAAATGGGGAATAAAATTAATGGATTTTACTTTTGTTATAAATATTTTTGTAAATCTATCTCCAATCTGGAAAGATTTGAATACATTTTTAGAACATTATCTAATGGGTACATCTCCAAGAACAAAGGAACAAAGAAAAACCTAGTATTTCTTTGAGATTGGAGATTATGTTTTGGGCTATAGATAAAAATTAAAAGCATTCCACAAATACCTGAGCAAAATATAAAACGGGTTGAATTTGAAGACCAAAATTATTACTGCTGAGAAAATATATTGCCAACGGAACTCACATGTATTTGAACCCTGAAATGCCATCTGAGTAGTAAGCCAAGCAACTTTTCCCTGATCTCGAAGGATCATCTTGCCATTAGTGTACTATTATGCATCCTCCTTGAAATATGTTAAGTAGCCTGAAGCATGAACTCTTAAATTTCCAAATGGAAGCTTGCCAGTATAAGAACTAAAATATGGATCTTTAAATTGCCATGCATGAGCCGAATTGGTGCCATGGACTCATTAAAAATTTGCAAGGTAACTATCTCTACCGCCACCTAAGAAATTAAAGCGATTCTAAGTAATTGCAAATTCTCCTATCAAGTACTTTAAATTATTCTTTGCTTCCCTCTATAAATTATACCATGAAAATGAAGTTTGCTCTTTTTTTCTTTAGTAATACTTTTCTACCAATATAACTTTCCTTAAATTCTTTTTAGTTTGGTGCGGTCTTTTATATTATATTTACCCATTACTGAATTTTGTAATTTGATTTCATTAATATGCCAAACTAAAGCAACCTAGCAAGATTAATTTCCAAACCAACTTCCATGTATTGAGGTCATTAACTTCGCATCCAGTTATAATGTATTACTCATCAATATGTTCACCAGAATGTTCTCATGAGTTAACATTTTTTTTGTATGATTTTAGTATAAAATTGTTATTAGTTTCACTCAGAATAGAATGAAGTAATTCTACCCGGGGTAACACAATCATTGGGACTAATTAATGCTTTAAAATATTTTAAGATGTCATTTAATTAATTTCTGCAAGAGTGATCTATTATTTTTTTTAGATATATAACAACTAGTGTTTTATATTTATTTTACAAGCTCATAAAATATCAGTGACTTAAATATCACATTTATTTTAGAATAAACAAAGGTGAGATTTAGTCATTTCAAACAGCATAAAAGGGAAAGGGGTAAAATTTTAATTGTTTCTTTTAACTGAAGAAATATTATATACATACATTATTGCGGCATAGCGCATTATATGTATAAATTATAGTATCAAAATAGGGGTCATTTATTTTAAGCTGTAAATATTATTCCATGTCATTAGGGGCATTTCTCTGTACTGCGTTACTGACATTCGGCTGACTGTTAAATATATATGTGCTTCTAATCTGAAGGTTGCACAAGATTGAACCCATGAATTTTATCATGATCTGTCTCATGGGAGCTTACCGAGACCTCCGCATAAAAAGGCACCTTTGGGCCAGGTTAATTCAGTATGTCTGGCCCATGCCATACCAAGTCATATTCTCTCTAAGAACTGCCCCAAAAGGGGGATCTTAGACTTCATTTTGTCCAGGAGCATGACCTTCGTATTTCTCTGCCATCATGTCAGTACCACCACTTCTCAGTTTATTATCTTTTGCTTCATGACTTAGTTTTAATGTTGAATATTAAAATGTGCTCTATGTAAATACATATAAATTTAAATATTGCTAGCTTTATTAATTAGTAATGTATTAATCTTATTATATAATTCCATCATCATAATTCGTTATTCCTTTATTTTAAGAGTATATACCTTGGGAGAACCAAAGGGGTTCTTCCAAATGTTAACTAAAAAAATCTTGTGTAAATACTCTGCTGCATAGTAAAATGTATTTTGATTTATTTTCATGACCGCTATGGCGTAAATATATTGATCACCACTTTCTATTTATGTAGATAAGAGCGTTAATAGCAATACAATTGGCATTTTAATACCATACCCAATAAAACTTTGGGTTTGTGTATATAAGTTAATTTGTATATAAGAGCATATGAGAACCATTAGCATGAATTCTTTTATGTACAATCTACCACTTTAGTAGACCACTCTTTCACACACATACCAATGTACATAGTCAATTTATTATTTTAATCACTAAACTATTAAACTATCTTTGTTACTTAACTTATTTAAGTGATTGAATCATTTCTTCCACTTCCATAAATACAACCAGGCATATGCTCTCCTATCAGGTTTATTAATGTGATTCAAACCCTCTGTTAATATTTTAAATACTCTCCATGATAGACTCATGGATTTAAATTATATCCTTGATTAAGTAATGCTATAATACATGTGTGAATCTCATTGTCTTTCTGCTCTGTTGGGGAGGAGGACTAAAAACTAAATTCCTTCTTACCATTATCATATGTTATTCATTAGGTGTTTGATTTGAGACCTTGTCAATGGATTCAAACCCAGGATAGTCCCAGACTTAAATCTAGAGTTTGACTGACTTTGAAGTACATTTATTGAGTTCCAGCTCATGTTAAATGGATCAACCTATTTTGGCTGGTACAATACTAGCTTCATTATCTGTGCATGCAGCACATATATATAATATTTATATACTAATATAAATTGATCTCTTGTAAGCAATAATCAAATGATTAGTTTTCTAGACTAAATGGAATAACTTAGTTAGCTATTGTATTGATTTTCTTCAGTTTCCAACAAAAAATTCTAAAATTTTGTCATCAATTCAAATGACTTTATTATTTGGCAATAATCTTAAGATCAATCTGACCATATATTCCATTAATGAGTGTTATTCTTTTGTTTGTGGTATAATTCATCTGTATCTCTTTCTACTTTTAATTTATCTTTGTTAAATCAATTACAATCTGTTTATTGATATTTTTCAACAAATTTGTTGTGATGATACTTCCATTTGATTTCAAAAATTCCCCCAAAAATAACAATTCTTGTTTTTCCAAATTTATTTCTCATTTCATTATGTCTGCAAATAATATAGTAGTATAAATTTTCTATTCAGTTAAAAAAAAAACTTTTTTAATTTAGTATCTTCTTTTCTTTGCAATTATTGCTTTAATTTCTATCAACCATTTGATTTTCCTAGTTATTTCTTTGAGCCTCAAATTTATCTTTAATTAATTTTTTGATTCTATTCATTGATCATCTGGATCATTATCAATTATATCCAGATCTTAAAAATGATTTCTCATTTTATTTCTAATTCATGATTTTCAGCAACATATAGGAAGTAGCTTGTGATTTCTTTCTCCGGCATAGTTTGAAATGATCACTTGCTATTGGTATAACTTTAATCAATTGTTATCAACATCATTCTATATATCTACTTCTCACTAATAATAAAACATTTACATATATAAAACAATAAACATAAAAAATAAACAAAGCAAAATAGAAATGAGCTAACAGAAATTTTAAAAAAAAGAAAATCCTCCTTGTAAGGATCATTAGAGAAAAATGAGAAACTAAGTAGAAATTTCAATGTGACATAGTACACAGTAAATAACTCACCCACTTCTTCTTTATCTCTCTATATTTTTCTTCTTTTTATATTTCAATATAAACTTCATTAACACTCCTTTAACACTTTAAGCAAATAATCTTTATTTATTTATAACAGTTTTGACTGTCCTAGCAGTCTTCTTCAAATTGACAACAAAAATTCTTTTTATATTTCAATATAAACTTCATTAACACTCCTTTAACACTTTAAGCAAATAATCTTTATTTATTTATAACAGTTTCAACTGTCCTAGCAGTCTTCTTCAGATCTACTGCAAAAAAATTATACAAATATTACATCAGTACAACCAAAATTCTTATTCTTTATATTTTCATATAATCACCATTATAAAATTATAATAAAACAAAATAATGCAATTTTGTTTTATTATAATTTTATAATGGCGATTATATGAAAATATAAAGAATAAGAATTTTAGTTGTATTGATATTTTGTTCTATTATAATTTTATAATGGTGATTATATGAAAATATAAAGAATAAGAATTTTGGTTGTACTGATGTAATATTTGTATAATTTTTTTCTTGTAGATCTGAAGAAGACTGTTAGGGCAGTCAAAATTTATAAATAAATAATGATTATTTGCTTAAAGTGTTAAAGGAATGTTAATGAAGTTTATATTGAAATACATAGTAAATACCTATATATGTTATGGAATCTTGAGTATGCTAAATCTGTACTGACTAGTTATAAGGCCATGAAGTATCTATAGAGACTAAATTATTTAAGATTGTTCTCATTGATATAAATTTTTGATAACTTAGTATTATGTAAATATCTTGATGTTACAATTCTAACACTAGCTATCATAACTCTAAATAATAAAACATTAAATAAAAGTAACTAATAGTGTACAATACAAACTTGATTTTCTTATGTAAATAAAATGCTGAAAATATAAGTATTTATATAGTGATTAATATATATATAAAGCATATTTTCGGGAGCAACCATGTTTAATAAAATATTATTAAAGTAAATATAATAATGTTAAATTAAATATAATATATATATATTAAATACAAATAATTGGAACATGTATATATTTAATTTAATATTACAGTACAACTTTGCAACATTTCAAATTGTACAAAAATATTCTAGAACAGAAATTATCTGAATAAAGTTTTGTCTCCATATTTTATAAATTAAAAAAATTACAAAATTTTTAAAAATGTGGGTAAGATTGAAAGATGCAAAAAGTTGGATAAGAAAATCGACACAATTTGTTTATCATTTTTAAAAAAATTAGAATAACAGGTGAAGTTTCCCATTAAAAAAATTATAAATAAAATTAAGAAAAGGTAATTGATCCCAAGAATAAAAAGATATTAGATGTGTAGCTATAGAAACAGGGAATGTATTTCAAATATATATTTATATAAAAGAAATCATGAGATAAAATATCTCCCGAATTGAAATACAAGCAATTCTCTCCTTTACATATAATTTAGTTCCAAGCTATCGTGCAACATCAAAATGCATTGATATTAGTGAATTTTATATATATATATTATAACTATAAAAATTTCAATATATTAAAATATAAATAAGTACCAGTTTATAATAGTTTATGACATAATTTTCACTTTGAAGTGCAGTTATTGTAAATGCTAACCAAAATTCCAGTGAGCTATGGTTGTTATTTTATGTAATAGTATATTAAAAATTGCAGAATTAATTTTTGTGTTTTATTACATATTATTTCATCTGATATAATATATATGGTGAAAAATAAATACATTAAAAAGCTATTTTTTTTAAAAAAAAAAAACTTTTCTGTAGAAGTTAATAAAGACTACATCACAAAATATCAAGTGAACAAAATAATGGACCTGCATATTTCTATATGTGAATGTATATGTTTCAGACTAATTTATATAATGATTTCAAAACTCATCTCTAATATAATATTTTTGCTTTGTTTTATCTTTTTATCTTTTTTTGAAGTTGGATTGGCATGCTCAAATACGAGTGGTTCAGATAATGTATCATGTAATGGTACATAGGGTAAGGGGTAACTTGGAAGGATGAGAATCACATTATCTTCCCCAAATAATATGAATTATAAAAAAACTCATACAGTAAATATAAAATGAGGAAGAAACATGAAAAATCAGCAAAGAATAACTTAATTTATAGTTATATTAATCATAAGCTATAACTTACAGATTACCCAACATTAGAGACATTAACTCATCATAACTTACAGATTACCCAACATTAGAGAATAATAATAATCATTAACTCATCAACAGTCAAGAAATAGTCATCAGCAATCATGAAATCAACAATCAACCTTGTAACTGGATTTAAAGAAGGTACACTATAAATGTCTTTTGAATTTGCAAACAAGTGATTGCACTATTATCTTTTTCTTTTTATTATTGTTCTTATTTTTAATATGAACATTGTTTCAGTTATATAAATTTGTTTTGAAAAGCATTATTTTGATTTATTTTTTGCATATCTTAATGGTAACAAAATCAAGTAATATATATATATAGAGAGAGGGGGAGATTTAATTCTGCTGAAAATTAGTTATTCATTCCATATAATTTGAATTAAGAGAAAAATGAGTAGATGAGCAAATATTAAATATAAATTAATTTAAGTCCATTTGCTCTCTTTGAGATTATATTAAATAATATTTATGGTGATTGAATCTGCAATTATTTAATCTATTATATATACATAGTGAAAAAAGTGGCAAATTAAATGAACATATCTTTTATTCTTTTATTACAAACATGGTATCATATATTAATGTATATGCAGCATAAATTAACATCTTTTTACTCTGTATGATTTAATGCAGTAGTGGAGTAATAGACTGTGAAACTCACTGATCCATTAATCACATTTTCAGCTCTGTCATTAATGATGCTCAAATTTCTTATGAATTCTCAAGCAGTAAACTATTCAATTATCAGTTATTTTTAGGTGTATACATATTTATCTCATAGGCGATAATAATAATAATAGGATACTAAACTTGCATCATTTAAGATATAAAACATTTAGATTTTTTTAAATATACTTGAAATGTGCCAGATATATATGAAATCAATTTGGCTTTTAAGTATCTTTGCAAACACTCTTGAAGATGGCTAGGTATGATCCATATGAAATATTGGTTTAATGTAATTCAAAATATACGTTTATATCTTTGATTTTGAAAATCATTGCTTTATTATTACAATATATTTTCAAGTTTTTGTTTTTATCAATGCATCTTTATCTTAAATTTATTACATTGCAATCATCCTTCAGCATAGAAGTCAGACCAATCACATTTACGATGGATGTATTTTGAAACACCCATTTCACTTTTTAAGTAAGACATACAAAACACATGTTATACTTTTACTTCATATATATATACTTAAATATATATAAGACATACAAAACACATGTTATACTTTTACTTCATATATATATACTTAAACTTACCTTCACATATATATTTTTAGATATATTTCAAATTTCAGTTCCATCAAACATTTCTGAAATATATTGATCAAAGACATGTGAAAAAGACAAACAATCTCTATATATACATTTCATGCTGAACTAGCACTCATCACTTCACCTAGATCATAATCGCTTACACATATATTCATTATTTGTTTAGTATTTATAGATAACAAATTACTATAGTTTGATTTGTAAGCATCAAACTTTTTGCATTCACAACTTTGATACAAATCACTTTATGTAAATATATTATTATTTCTAATCCCTTTTTAAACTAGAGATTATCCGTAGTCCAAATATGTATTTTTAAATCTCAATTAATGATTAATATGTTTATTGTTATAAAGGAATCAACACCCGAATCTCCATGTCGATATTGCCTATTCAATAACTTTCATTACTCACTGAACTTATTGTTTTTATTAGCTCATCTTTCATATTAGATATTTGGGAGAAAAAAGTTTTTAAAATTAGATTTTTTGAAAAAAAATAAAAAATTTTATCATTTGCAAAGTTATTTTATCTGTCTCTAGTAAATAAAAAGCCAGATTTTATAATTTTTTAAAAATCAAAAACAATACTAGGAAAAACTTCTTTTTTTAAAAAAAAAAAGGGGGGGGGGATTGTCTTTTAAGAAATAGAATGATTTTATATATTTTAAATTTCTCATCATTATCATCATCACATCATCACGTCCAAGAAGAAAATAAAAGGACAAAGAATTAAAGGTTAAAAGATGATTTTTATCTTACAATGTAAAATTTGTGATAGTTTCTTTTGATCATATTGTTATATATATTTTGAAAAACATTACTATTATTGCCAGGAGAATTTTTGAATATTTTTTTATAATTTTCTATCTACTACATCTTTTATAACATTTTGCCTTCCCAACTTTGGGACTTCAATAAATTTATATCCTGAGAAAGAAGAGTACTTACTATACTCTTATATCATTACAATTCTGACTTCTCAAATTTAAGGGTCTTGATAAGCTTATACTCTGAGAGGAGTGTATTATAGAAGCATATATGCATAATTGTTGATTCTCAGTATCTGAAAGGATAGATTTTTCATAAAATGATGCTCTTAAAAAAAAAGAGTATGTATAGAATTGATCTTTTATATTTTAAAAAATAAAATATTAATAGTGGATGTGAAATGTGAAAGGGATTAAATAAATCTGATGACCTAATAAGGAATTTAGTATTGTAAAGTTATTGTTTATTCGTTGATGGTGATAGTAAACATGCTGAAAAATTAGGAATAAAACTATATTTCCATGAAAATTCTTTACTGTATGTGAAATAAATTCATACGTAAATTAATTAAGTGCATGTTTTTATATTGAAAGTTGTTAGACTGAAACAATATGTCAGATATGGGTAGGCAACTGATGATTTTAAGTGCATAGGAGGATATTTGAAAATATTGTTTGAATACCAGATGATAATGCCTGGACTTGTTAATGTAATGTAATTCCTGTTTTTTGTATTTATACTTGTCCGTGTATTAGAGATAGAATATCCAGTTTTCATATTTAATGAACAACACGAGAAATGCAATCCCTTGTGGTCCATATTTATATTTGCTATTTACTAAAGATAGAATACACATTGTTACTATTTAGCAAATTGTATTTGTGAATGCAGTTGATAGTTATTCTTGTTATGTTATTAAAAATATAAGGTATAGATGATATATTTATTTTGCTATATTTTAAATAAAGTAATTGTAAAAAACCCTAATATTTTTATTAATGGTATCATCATTAGAGAATATGATATGAGATTTATTGGGTCTAATGAAGGAATGAAATTTTGTGAAAAATGACAGTGATATACAACTGAAATATATATATATTATGATGAAACAAACTCAGAAATAAAAAATAAAAGGAGACAATAGACTATATCATGTAATAAAAATTTTACTTCAGAGGGTCTATTAAAAATAAAAATAATTAAATTTTGAATTAATAAATAACAAATAAAAAGCAGAATTCAAAATTGGAAGAAAATAGCAGGAAATTAAATTCCAAAGTAAAAGAAAATAGTGTAAAGATGGAAGATAACAGTATAAATTATGAAAAAAGAAATAAATTTGAAATGGGAAGTAAATAATGTGAAATTAAATTCCAAAGTAGAAGAAAATAGTATGAAAATAGAATATATAAGGTATATGAGCACAGACTTTCACATGACCCACCATGCTCCACACTATCTCATAACACTGATACACTTGAACACATATATGTTGAAAAGATAAATAATCACCAATATACATATTTCATGCTAAACCAGCAATCATCAGTTGGTCCAGATTACCACCTTTACACATATATGCTATATGTGCTCAGATATATATTAAGATAGCCAATCCTCATACTTTAATGGACAGGTCTACTCCACACTGCAATTCTTCAACTGTCCATCCAATAGAAAATCTGATGGAATGCTCAAATGCCACCCTAAGGCCGAGATTCTTGTCACACCCATGTTGACTTAAAGTCAATCTGATCCCTCATATGCAGGACATAATCCATTTAATACAAGGGATGGGCAGACATCTCTACTATGTAATAACTGAAACACACAGGCTTATTATATACCTGGGTTTATATATGTAATATATAGGGTATATGAGCACAGACTTTCACATGACCCACCACACTCCACAAAATAGAAGCAAATAGTGTAAAAATAAATTCCAAATTAGAAGTGATAGGTTCTAAATTTGAGAATTTGTATTCAAATTTAGAAGAATGGGAAAATAAAATAGAAGAAAATAGTAAGTGTGAAGAAAATTTTCTTAGCATAAATAATAGAAAGGATAAACAGGTTGTGAATTTAGAAAGAAAACCAACAAAATTTCAATCAAAAATTTCAGAATTTAGAATATGAAGAATTAAAGAAAGTAGATAAGAAAATATGGGAGATGGATAAGAAAAAAAGATAAAAGAAAACAATTTAATCAAATTAGAAAAAGATCTAATAGATTATCAAAAGATTCAAGAAGTCTTAAAAGTTAAATGGGATAAGTTGTGGAAAAATTCTCAGTAAGTGATGAAACAAAGAAAACAGGCTGAATGTCTAGAGAAGAACCATAAAGAAAAGGAAAATAATTTATTAGCCATTAAAAAAAAAGTGAATGATAGATTAACTAGTCAAATGGAAAATGTATCTATTACTCAAAGAGACTTTTGAGGAAAAGTTAACATTAAAAATAGATATAATCAATTTGATAAAGTAGATAAACCCATAAAACAGGAGTGGGAACCTTTTTCCTGCCAAGGGCCATTTGGAGATTTATAATAACATTCACTTAAAATTTAGGTCTATATTTTATCAAACAATTAATTTATCTGTAATTATTAGAGGTTGGCAATCTTTTCAGCTGGTAGGTCAATTTTAACTTGCCTTTTTTAAATGAGGGTCATAATTTTTTGTGCATTAAAAATAAAGTAATATTGTTATTATTAATGATTGTTCCACATTTAATGACAATTTTTCCAAGTTGTCTTCTAACTATTTTCTGTGACATATTTATATTCCTTAATTTCTTTTTATGTTCTGGACAGTTTAATTATATAGCAGTAGAATGTAGTCTTTTATAAATTCCCTGTCAGCAAATGGTTTAGAGGTTTCTGAGGTAAGGGTGGTTTTATGTAATTTGCTTTCATATAATTTTCTGACTTATTTGGACTTTTAATGAGACATGTCAGCCACTTGATGAAAGTCCTTTTTAAATTTTCTATTTTAATATTTCTTTTCCAACAATTTTAGGTACTTATTACTTAGCCAGGCTTGGCCGCTTAATGGCATTGTTGCCAGGCAAAAAGACCTACAAATGCCATTTACAAGGCCTGACTTACGGATAAGAAAACAGTTCTGTTTATCTTAGCCATTTCAAGCCACTCGATGGCATTGCACAGATATATTACAGCCTGTTTTGTGCTTCACAACACTTAATGTGAATTCACAGATTTCACAATTGGCTACCGTATCATCTGACGGTGTCTGGATTTCAAGTGGCCACAACTTTTGATATCTCCATAGCAGAGTAATTTCATTTCTACTTAAATCACGCAGTCTCACTCACTAACAATTGTCACACTGTCTCCACCCTTCCCTACAGAACTTAGAATGTGCAAAATATTTTCAAAGGGTAGGGCCGAACACAATTCGGCCAAGTTCATGTGAAAACTCATGCTTTCATGAGAAAATAGACAAGACCAAATCAAATAACTGCAGTGTGGCAAGCAGATTTTCTGAAATTGTGCCAGTTACCAATGTCAGTCAGGCTCCTGTATTCGATTTCTAAAAATAAAATATTAACGGCATAGAAAAAAATAATAAAAGGATGAAAAAAGTAATTAATAGTCTCAAAGTTCTAATTTTAAAAAGGGCAAAATAAAAATCGCATAATACAAATTGCTGTATAGCCAAACCAAAAAAAGTCACCGTATTTTTAAATAAAGTTTTGATCTTATTGTACTTTGGGGAGGGGGGTTGAAAGGATCCAAAAATGTAATTAATAGTAAAAGTTGTTTGTTAAAAATGATAAAAGAGACATTGCATAATACAAATCAAGCCAAAAACAAAAAAACTCACCATATAGCCAAAAAAAAAAGTGCCACCGTATTTTTTTGTTAAAAAAGAACGAAAGTTAAAAAAAGTCAAAAGTTTTGATCTTATTTGGATTTTTTTGGGAGTGGGTGGGTTGAAAAATACTTTGTCGTCGCTGAGACAAAAGTTATTTTTGGTTTGTTTTTATTTTTAAAAAAGGGTAATAAAAATTAGTTTTAAAACAAAGTTTTACTATATCAAAGTGGTATACAAATAAAGCCCAAAAAAAAGTCGCCGTATAGCCAAAAAAAAAGTCATCGTATTTTTTTCACTGAGACAAAAGTTAGAGACCAAAAAAAATTTTTTTGGTTTTTCTTTTTTAAAAAAGGTAATAAAAATAGGTTTTAAAAGTAAAACTTTTACTATGTCAGCGGTATACAAATAAAGCCAAAAATAAAAAAAATCGCCTTATAGCCAAAAAAAAAAAGTTGCCATATTTTTGTTAAAAAAAAAAACAAAAACAAAAGTTGTTAAAAATCACGGCCTGGGAACATTACATTATTTTTGCCTGGCAACAATGCTATCAAGTGGCCAAGCTGGCTAAGTAATAAGTACACAATTTGTTTTAATCAGAATGTTTAACAAATAGCGTTCTTTATTAATTGAAATACTTTCCAGATATTTCAAGCATATTGATTTACTCTTTCTTTCTATAAAAAGATATGTGTTGATCTATTCTATTGAAATAAGCATTTTTCATTGTCATTTTTTTCTTCATCTTATTCAATGTAACTATCGTAATAAATAAAAATAAAATAAATGCAAAATAATAATAACAAAACAAAGTAAAATTCTAATTTTATTTTTGTGAATATACAATTAATATGCAAAAATCATTATAAAAGCAAGCAAAATGCCTCCAGCATCATAGATTAAATGTGTAGTTGGATACACCATACAATATAAATTGTTGGAATATTGCCCCTCTAATAGAATGAACTAAAATTATTATAAAGGCAGGATTTAATAGAGAAAATAAATATTTTATTTTACTTAGCACTTAATTTAATATTTGAACTATGTGCATGTTTAAATAGAAATTTTATACAAGGTCATTTATACCTGTTTTTGAAAGTATCAGAAGATTGTTTAAAAGTTTTTGAGAACCAGAGATGGCCCAGAGCCATAGGTTTTCCACCTCTGACATAAAGATGTGCAGGAGTTAGTGATTGTATTACAGCCACCTCATTAAGAATTACATAAAGAATAGAACATTTTAAAGAATCAATTGAACCAATTGATTGTAAAAGTGAGTAAAGCAGATCAGAATCCAGAAAATTAAGTTAAAGATAATGTAAAAGGATTATATGATAAAGATGAATCTTATTACCATGGTGTTATGAAAAACAATATCTATTTATTGGATCAGAGGTACACTCTGTTAGAAGAGAGAATTACAAACCATATATTGCCAAATTCATTATCTAAAAAGGAAAATATTACAGAGATTCCTTCTGAAATCATAGAGTAGTGAGTCACAACCAAAATAAAAAAATAATTTCATAGGATGTCTGGAAAATCCAATCCAATGATCAAATTCTTAACTGTAAAATCTTTTAAAGGAGACATTGGTGAAAATCCATTAAAGCACTTGGATGTCATGACAGAACTATTTACATCTCATCACTTAACAAAAACTGAAAAAGTTGTTATCACTGATAATAACCTATATGGATCAGTCAAGAATTGAGAACCTTCATTATTTACCAAGCCTAAAATCTTTAATGAATATATAGCCACTTTACTTAGAACATTTTGGAGCAAAGATTGACAAGATGGTGTAACAAGTGTCACAAGAAAGACATAGATAGGCTCAAGGAAAAATAGTGTCTGTTTTTCCACAGACAATTATCAAAGTTAAGAACTTTGACTGAATTTAATTTATCAGAGGCCCAATTTAGTAGGACTGTACATTATAATTTGCCTAAGGATATACAGCAAGTCTTAAGAGCTGCCAATCAATCTCATATTGAAATTACAAAAATGTTAAATAGCATTGACATGGGTAGTTTAGGTCATGATCATGTGAAAAACAGAAAAATAATAAGTTATCTACATCAGTTATAAATGTGCCAAATTATTGTTTGCCTTTATCTAGGAAACAGGAGAATTTTAGAAATAAATCAAATACTGTGAATTCTAGAAGTAATGTGAATCATGACAGAAATGGGAAAAATAACCAGACAAAGTCAGAAAGAAAGTCTTATGTTAGAAGAGATGTACAGCAAGGAGGATCAAACAAAGGAAGTAATGTAATGCTATCAAAATCATTATTTTAGGATAGGAAAAAAAGGTAAAAGAATTAAAGGCACTTTCAATGCCAGAAGCTTGAAACACTTTCACATAGATGAATAATATTTTTTATTGTTTTTTATTAAGGGCAACAATTTACAAACAAAAATGTATATATGCCAAACTTCATAGGCTGTTCCAAATAAACACTTTTTTAGATATTATTAATAACTAAAGATGAACATCTTTGTATTTTAGAATTAGTTAAAATAATGGATGCTAGATTGTATTAAAATTATATTTACTTCAGACATAAAAATAAAAATATTGTAGTTTTTCTTTAAAATATATATATATAAATTAATAGGTAATTGGACAATATAACAAATAGTTAAAAGAAAACATTGGAAGAAACCAGTGTATCTTTTGTTTGTTTTTTTAAAATGCGGGTAGAGGGGGCATTATGAAGGCTAAAAAATTTTTTTAAAAATGAGGATAAGAAAAAATCAAAACAAAAATCTCTATTATAAATAATCAAAAATTTTTTACTAATGTAGTGTCAAGATGTAATTCTAAAGAGAAAGTAATCAACCCTCTACACATGCACTGTAGTATGATATTCAATTAGTGATGTTAAATATGATCCAAGTCACATTGCTAATTTAATATTATAACATAGCGCATGTATGATGAGTTGATTACCATCTGAGAAAAAGCTCTTCTATTATTTAAAAGACTTATAAAATGATTAATAAATGATTATAACTTGCACTGACTATGGATAAATAACCTGGTTAATATAGGATGGGTGCACACATATTATTATAGATAAATAATTATATAAAAAAATTACATACATCAATATTTCAATAATTTATCATATGAAAATTACTATCATTAGCTATTAATTAAAATAAATAAAAAAAGTGTAATATGTTGTTAATGTTGCTGTTGTTGTTATTATTACAATTTGTAATAATATTATTCTTTATATTTTTATTTTTGTAAATGAGTGTATTTAAAAGAATGCTAGATAGAATGCTGGAAAATCAATAAAAAGTTTCTTGAAATGATTGCCTGGTTAGTAAAAGAGCATATTTTTTGAATAAAATTAAAAGAGGCAATAGACATTGAACTCAGTGACACCCTTCATTTGCCACTATATTTTTCCAAAAAATCAGATGGAAAGCATAGCATGAAAAGATTAGCATGAAATAACTGAATTATATAATATAAATCTCTCTTCAATATTGATGAATATCTCACAATTTACAAATTTGTCAATCATCTAGGAAGCAAAAAGAATATAAAAAAAATTATTGTTCAAAAACAAAGTTGGATATTGAAAGTTAATGGCTAATAATAATAATTCCACTCAATTACTACTTTGCCAGCTTCAACATGGATTATTCAAGAGGCCTGAAGAAGCATACAAGAACAAATGATGGTTCATATTCAATATCACTTAATTCAGGTTAAATAAATTTAAAAAAAAATGATGTTATTTTATGTTTACTTTATAAAAGAAATCTAATTTCCCAAAGTGTTCTATATAATAGTAAAAACATTTTTATTTAACAAATATTTTTTTTTTTAAAAAAAAAGTGTATTAATTAATATGCATATGTATAACCTATTATAAAGTTAAGATATACATATATTATTTTAGTTAATTTTTTTTCTTTTTCATATGATATAGAAAATATTTAATGAATGATTATGATTATAGGTATTAAATTTTTGCTATACATTAAATATGTTTAACTCGAAGAAGAGCAGATATATATATATATTTATCTTTATCACATATGTGAGGTAAATATTATTATTACTTGATGAGGTATACTTCTGTTTCATTTCTGAATTCTAATATCCAAACCAAAAAAAAAATAATTTAAATCATAAATGGTAAATAAATATGCTTGATTATTGTAATTATTATTCTATAACAAGCTATAATAAAAGGGTTAGAAATAATATTGTTCTATAATATTACATAAGTTTATATTTAACAAAAGTTTTATATATGTTTTAAGATTGTAAATTTGTTATTGAAAATAAAGACAGTGTGTATAATTAATTTATTGAGTTTTTTTTATAATTATTTATTTGATGTTCTAATTATGGTAAGCATATTATCAATTGCCATGGTGTCCTTGATCTATAAATTTTATTTATGCCAATGCAAAATATGTTAGTGATGGATGATGCATTGAATTTGTTGAATCTATTCATTGTGTTATTATTATTTTGATATTATAAAATTTTAAACATTCATGTTATGTTAAATGCACAATGACTACAGGCTGTAATTGGTTAAATAAGTGGCATCCATATTGTTGCAAACAAACCATCTAGCATGCAAAACCTCATCATTATCCACTTGCAAATTTTAGCAGGTTAAAATAGGCAGATTCAATGCCATAACTGATACTTGCATATTTAATGCATTTTATGCATTGCATTTTAGCATACTTTTATTTATTTATTATATTTATTCCATTACAATATACAAGGGGGGAGCCAAAAATAATCGGAATTTTGTAATAAAAAATTGTATATTTATTTTTATGAATTGCAAATTGAATCACTGTAAAAAGTATAATCTATTTAATGCAATGTATTGGTCTAAATCTGTGTGTCACTTTTTGAAATAATGTAGAAATACTTGCAAAGTGATGTGTTTTAATGCCTCTGTCATTTTTTCTGCAGTTCTAAAACCACAAACAAACAAAAAAATCGAGACATTTTTTTCATTTGAAAGATTCAAAACAATTGCATGAAGCAAGATCAAGAAAATATGGCTAATAGACAAGCTGAGTCATTCTGAATATAATTAAAAAGTGTTTCACACTCAAGGCTTTGAGAGATGACACTTTATTGGGGATGGAGCTTGTATTCTTTTCTTTATCATAAAATAGGATGTTTATGTTTTACTGCATCACATTTCAGAACTTGAAGATAAAATGCCTGACCATTATGAATTAAATTTGAGATAAAAATATTACTTGTGTTAAAAAAACAGCATTGTTTTGACTTTGGACCACTTGCGATGCTTTTTAGGGACATGATAAATTTAACATTTCAATTAAACCACTCATAAAATTGTGTTTTTATGACATCAGCTTGCTTAAAATATTTTTCAAGTATTACAACTTTTTCCTTGCCATTTTTTGTAAGTGGAAACAGAATTTCACATTGTTCAAACATGTCAGCAATTATAAAAAAAAAAATTGACAAATATGCAAAACATACTTTACAAAATGTGTGCCACATGGCTCCATGATTTCACATGGCGATGTCATTAGGCAGAGTAATACAGAAGCATCCCTGCAGAAAGTATGTAAGAACAGAAGTATATACTACAACAGGTGCACAAATCTGAGAACAATTACGGTTATTTTTAGGTCTCCCCTTGTATATATGTATATTATTACCAATGTAAGCAGCAGCTATTCCTAAATGAGAATAGTTATTCAAATTTCAGGAGAAAAGGTAAACAAAAAAATAATAATATACTTAAAGATGAGTTTTGCAATGATTATACAATCAATCCATAAACATAAATATGTCTACATATAAAACATGCTGGTCCATTATTCTAAGTGATAATTTGTGATGCTGATTTTTAACTTTTGCAGCAAATTTTTCTTTAGAAAAACTTCAGCACCTTGTCTTATTGTAGCTAGACATTGTATTCTAATCAATAATCACATCTTCCCAATGAAAACAATCAAGACTGCATTTCTTTAGAATGTATTTGAGATAATTTTAAACAAAGGCTGCCTCTTCCAAGAAAACCATGCCCAAGTTCATTATAAAACATCCTTTTAGAAAGTTTTGTATTAGTTCATTTGTTTTACATACCCAATCTAACAATCAGCAAGATCATCATGTTTTAGAATTTTACATATTATTCTTAAATAAAATATTTCTAGTGTCTTTATGTTATATCAACAACAGATCCAAGTTTTATTTCCATATTATAAATTAGGACAGTTATTTCATTGTTGTGAAGTCACTTTTTTAATTTATTAAAAGCAATAATACAATGTAGTTTGTGCTCCATTTTATCATCCAAGTTGTTTCACATTCTCAAGATTAATAACCATCCAAACTAAAAATCACTGATTTTTTTTTCTTTTACCATGGTTAACAAAGAACTTAACAAAAGGACTACACATTGGTTTATTAATAATTTGAATAATTAATTCAGTTTTTAATAACTATTGTATTTGTTTTGGAAATAATGACTTTGGATTGCATGTTTCTATTATTTACAAATACTGTAATTGCGGGTATCCATGGATCACAATTCAATTGTTATTTCCAGGGTTCTAACTTCATGTAAATCTTCATGTGAAATCCCCAGCTAGGAAATATTCACTTTTTTTTTTTATTCATTAAAGAAAAAAATGTTTATTCAGAAAAAGATTTTCACAAAGTTACTTATGATAAAATAAACAATTTTTGTTATTTTTCAGAATTGTTTATTTTCCATTGCTAATCAAATCCAATTAATTATACACCAGATTGCAGAAATATTATTTAATTTCCTAATAAATATAATCAAAATGAAAATATATGCAGTTTATTTTTTATTTCTGCTTGCTTTTTAAATAATGTAATCAATCCTTTCGATATGTGTTTGGTGACATAGATTTAGTTTTTTAAAAAATGTACTACAGGTTCTAGCTGATTGAATTTTTAAAAAAAAAAATAATAATAAAAAAATTTTTTTTTTTTTTTTCATTTTTTTTTTTTTTGTATTTATTTCTAGCTAAGGGAATTCTTGAAATCCTTTTGTCAATTTTTGATAATATTAATAATTTTTCTGCTATATATTATTTTTATTTCATATATATATATATATTAAGAAATATCATAGGAAATATTTGACAAAATGTTGAAGTTTATTTTCAAAATTTGAACTTTCAATAATTATATATACATATTTATAACAAGTAATACATCTAATTATATTTACAATTCGTTTTTTGTTTTACAATTAAGCATTCGAGTCATTCAAATGATTAATAATAAGAATAAGAAATGCCACATCAATCAACTACTAATTATCATTTAATTTGAAAAGGATGTTTACAATAAAATTCTATTTTGTTAAGATTAATCTCAGCATTTTTGTTAAAACAAAGTTCTACTTAACCAATGAAATACAAAATAACTCAAATTATGATTCCTATAATTTCAGCTAACATATAAGCACTAATTTTGTAAATTGAAATCCTGATGTGAATTTACAATTTTGATGCATATTTTCAGTAAAAGTTTCATTCCTTAAATTTGATAACAAGGGTTTGGTGATAAATAATGAAATGCAAACTCATAAAATTTGACAAGTATTCATAATTTTTCCACAAAAGATATATATTAATGAATAGGTATTATCAAAGAAATAGCTCAAATAGATATTAAAGACAGTATACTTTTTTCAGCAAAAACATTTTCAAATTTGCATTCTTTATTCAAACATAAAATCTGTATAAAAATAGAAAGTTACAAGCTATCTCACATCTCTTGAATTTGTCAAATTGTATAGAGTTCCAAATGAAATCATAGATATCTTGTTTTATTTATCTTATTAAATCCAATTTTCACATTTTTATTTGATAGATAAAAGTCATATATCTTTCTTAGCTACCATTATAAGTATATAAGGATATATGTTAACTTCATCAACAAAGTGAAAATGAAATAGGAAAGAGATCAACCAATAACACTTAATTACTGTTACAAATGGCTAGCTATTACTTGCATCTCTGTATAGGCAGTCCTCTACTTTCGTACGTAATTGGTTTTTGAAATATGTAAAAGTTGAAATGTAAAAAGATAGAGCCATGTTAAACAAAAACATCAAAAAGAGTTTTCAAAAATATATATTTCAGATAAATATTATGTTTCTATTTTTAAAAAAAAGTTCAAAGAATTCTTAATATATAATAAATTTTCATACTTTGAAAATATTTATGCAATTTTTTTTTATTTTAATTGAGGAAAAAATGAAACTAAATATGCATGACACAATCAGATACATATAAGATCTATACAAATAATATTAAAAAGTTTAAAAGCATAATGAAAATTAATTTGACAGTGTATGAATTTGGAAATACATACTGTATTTCCACAATATTGAAAGTATTCCTTAACTTTGTTCTTGTTTTTCACAATTAAATATATTGTCAATCAGCTTAAATTATATGAACAATTGATAGAAGCAAACGATTTGTCATCTTTGTCTCAATCATATGGCGATTATAAGACATTAATTTCTTTTTGTCCATATCAACACTGCTGGGTTGTTGTTTTTTTTGTTTTTCACTCATGTTTATGAATTAATATGGGTGAATTTTTTCATCAAAACAGAAATGTACATAAAGTTATAGCATATGTTCTAACATAAACTGACACGACACAACCTATCAACACACACGCTAACTCAAGACATTCCTGCTCAAGACTGAATCTGTGATGCCAAAAATGGACATAATTAATGTTGGAGAAGTAGAGAGGGATTAGTAACTAAGGATTCATGAGAAAGGGAAAATCATTACATGAAAGTATGTGCATTTTGTCATATATATTGATAAAAATTTAAAGTACAAAATATGTACAAAATAGTGAATTAAACTAAAGTAGAATGTATGAAAGTAGAGGATCACTTGTATTATCAAATATTGAGACTGGGTCATATACTTTAATATTCACTTTATCCTTGTCTCTTTAAAAAAAAATCACCTTATTCTGTATGCATATATTTATGTATGTATGTATCTATGTGTTTGTATATATATGCAATTAAATATGTGGTAATTTCCATTATAATTTTATATTTTTTTGAATGCAAAAAAGTGTTAACAGTTTACTGTTTTCATTAGCTAGTCTTGTTATTATCTAATTAGTTTCTTTAAATAAAAATATATAGGAAATTTCCAAATATATAAATATAGTTCATCAATTACATCCATTAAAAATTATTAAATTATAACATTTGATTTTCTAATGGAAGAGTTTATTATACAATAGGAAAATAAAAAAAGCTCTGAGACTTTGTTTCCTTATACATGTATATATTTGCTGTGGTGCTTCATCTCTGAATATGAACTAAATATAGAATTTAGAGGAGAATTATCTTTTGAATGCAAAAACGAATTAATAGTTTACTGTTTCATTGTTTACTGTCTTGTTAACATCTGAAAGTGGTTTTTCTAAATAAAACTATAACAAATTTTCATGTATTTAAAAATATTTCACCAATTACATTGGTTAAAAATTATCAAATTACAATATTTGATGTCTGGCAGAAGAGTATATTATGCAATAAGAAAATAGGTGAAGTTATGAGACTTTGTTTCCTTACACATGTATACATTTGCTATGATGCTTTATTTCTGTATAAAAACTAGAAATGGCATTTAGACTAGAATTCTCTTTTGAATGCAAAAAAGAATTAACAGGTTGTTTTTTTAATTGGTTATTGTCTTTGTTAACATCTGACTGTTTTTTTCTAAGTAAAAATATAACAGAAATGTCCACATATTTAAAAATATTTCATCAATCACATCCATTAAAAATTATTAACTTATATATAAATAAATTGTTCCTTAATTAAAAACTATTGTAATAACAATAAAAATAATAAATATACTGATAATTAACTATTATATATAGTCTTTCAATCGGCATAAATACTTTCCTTTAATTTCTTAACAATCCTCAATTGCTATAAAATTCAAAAAACAAAACGTAAGCAAACGCCATCAACTCAAATTCCATGAATTTTGATGTTAATGGCTTGTCTATTAATTATATTCTTTTTTTTTTATTATGGTTTCTCTCTTCATGAAACTTTCAATATCAAACTTAAATTTATATTTACATGACTTTTCACAATAAACATAAAAATGAATAAGTAAGGTATGCAGGAAACCAACATAATATCTATTGAAGAAACAGAAAATTCAATAGAAAAAAAATTAAAATAACATACGTTGATAAAATAAATAAATAATCAATATAAAAAAAAAATGTGCATATACTTAAAAACAAAAACATCAAAACGATTTATAAAATACAAAATAAAAAGTGGAGGTGGGAAGGAGGAGGAAAAAAGGAAAAGCAATATTTATATAAAAATGGACTAATCCAAAATTTAATAACAATCAAAACTAAATAATGAGTGACTATTATAAAATATAAACAATTAATGTTAATTAAATATAATTTTAAAAGTAAATCATTTATAAATTAGTCTATATTTATAAATGTAATTATTTAAAAAGCCAAAAAAGAGGATAATGAAAAATAATTTGATGGGTCTAGTCACTATATTAAAAAAAATAAACTTTATAATAATGCTCTTAAAATACATAATGTTATTTATAGTCAAAATTAACATTGTTCTTTAAAAAAAGTGATAAAAGTATTTTATATAAAATGTGTAGCTTGTATGTAAACATGATTATATTTTTAAAAAATGTATTAAATTATAATTATAAAATAGTATTTATGTTTAAAATAGTTATATGATTTTTAAAAACCAGGAGGTATGTAAAAAATAATTTAAGATATATATTAAGTTGTATATACATACAGATTTATCATGACAGCAAGCTCAATTGGTTCCCCAAAATGTCTCGTAAATAAAAAATCTCACATTAAAAATAAGCAATTATAATGAGTTCTTATAGTAAAAAAAATGTTACTTTAAAGATAAAATATATAAAAACCCAACTAAAAAAATTAATCTTGAAAATGAAAAAAATTATATTAATAAATAAATATTTGACTAAGCATATTATTAATTTTAAAAAAAGTTACTTTTCTGTGGATAAATATATTGTATAAAAATAGTTTATTGGCTATAATTTAAAAAACAAATTATAATTTTTCCATTGATGGCCTACCATTTGACTCCTAACTCTGATTTACAATCATATGCCCTGAATTATGATTTATTAAATTAAAATAAAGCAAGTAGGAAAAAAAATTAACCTCATATAATGTACATTTTAAATTTTATTTTTGATGCACTTTATGTTCTATTATCAACTCTTTTTATTGTTGTAATATTTAACCAATAAAAGTTTGATTTTTTTTTTTTTTTTTGCATCACTATTAAAAAGCAATGGTTTGTCAATTTATTTATTTTACATAAATGCAGGTGAAAATAAATAAAAATTAGACTTAGAAATTACTTTTTCCCCTCCAGTAGGTTATTTTTTTATATTTGTGATAAACTTCCCATTGAATGATATTTTTAACATATGTTTAATAATTTTTGATTTTGATTATTAACTGCATATTGCAAGAAATCATTTGTTCTTTTTACTCAAAATAATTGACAATGTCATGCATGATTTAATACAGTGATAAAATATCACTCTGGTATGTTAGGTTCTCAGAGTGATTCCAGTTCTAGTATTTTCAGTGTTTGAATATCTTACAAACTCCTGAGCAACAAAACTAATCAATTTTTTTTATTTATGATTACAATGATTGCAGTTTTTAATATGGGCAAAATTTGAATTCTTAACCATTTTAATTTAAAATTGATTGAATATATTTTAATTAATGTATATATTTTAAAATTTATTATTAATATATTTTGTTGCTGTATACAATAAAATTAATTCTTAGTTTTGTACTGGATGAAATTTATATATACATGTCAATACTGTACTTTTTTACATTTATGATCAAACAAGCAATAAATCATGAGATTACTGTTTAAAATTGGGTAAATAAATAATATTTCCATCTTACATTTAGTAATTGTTGATCATATGAACAAAATACTTTTTCTTTCTTTTACCCAAAATAATTTATAATTACTAGCAATACACTTTTTGCTATGGGCAAAATTAGCATTCATAAAAATTTTAATCCATATTTTGACTAAGTGATTACATTTTAGCTAAAGTACATATTTTAAAATTTGGTAATGCATTTTATCATTGTACCCATTTTTTGCTTTTGTAACCCTTAACAATTAAAATCTTCTTTACTTTGGATATTTCATAAATGAAAGTACTGATTATCTTGCAAGAATAATGGATAAAAATTAGATAAATGCATTAATCAAATTTTAACTCTATAATCAAAACATAATATTGTATAATGTGCAATGAATAAACTCCGAACTGAATTTTTTTTTTACTATTTTATTTTGAGATGATTTAGCTTTAATGAAGTCACTATCAACAATACTCTACAAAATGGCCACCATTTTAAAAAAAAAGGATGCTTTTTTTAAAAAAAAAAAATCGAACTTTTTTTAAAGATTATTGTAATAAAATAGTGGGTACAAAGTGATGATGATCACTATGGTGATTCAAATTCATCATAAACAGAATATATATATATAACATTTTAGTTTACTTTTTCAAATTTTTAATTGACATTACATTTATATATACTTGAAATCATTTGAAACACAAAAGTAAAATGTACATGAAATTTGATATTTAAAATCTTATAATGCAATATAATAAAATATAAAATATTTATATATCTCTGATGAAGAATCTAAGTGCTACAGAAATAGTTTGAAAAAATAAAATAAAATTGCTTAAAGAAGTGAAAAAAATAACTATTATTCTATTACAGATATATTTTAATTTGTATTTCTATTTATTCTTCGATAAATTGTTCTGATATACTAATTACATTTATAGTGAAACGGTATTATTTAGCCATCATCCTGTTTCACCTACTATGTTTCATAGTAATATCTTTTTTCCTAATTCAAACTCATCCCAGTCTACGTATATGAGCTTCTAGAGTTTTATTTTTAATTGTAATAGCGTATATTTACATGTATGTGTGTGTACTTGTATAAGTGTGCACATCCATCAGCCATATTAATGTTTGTGTGCGTATAATGCATACGCCTTTATAAATTTAAAATTTAATAAAATGATATAATTTAAATTAAGTGCATGAACATTGTTATATGTGTGTAATTACCTACATATATATGCAAAAGAAGCCCTAATGCAATAGATTTAAAAACTAAACAACTCTTTTAAATTAATTTAAATTATTATTTTTAGTTAAAAAACTTTATTAAAAGGCATTCATATATAAAAATTCAATTCCTGTGGTAGTCACATGCACATATATACTAAAATGTTTACGAACTTAAATTCTTTTTAAAAAAAGTTAGCTGTTTTTACAAAAATTTGTAATTTTTAGAAAACCATATGCAAATAATTAATCAAACTTGGAGACAAAATTTTAATATATTTTAAAAATAAAAACTAGGAACAAGGAGTGACCTGTTTGTCCATTATTGTTTTCATCAAGAAAATGACCAAGGTTTTCATTTTTATGCATTTTTAATTACTGAGAAAATTTTGTAAAAAGTTATTAGCAGGTCGCTTGAATTACCAATTTTTCTAGTATAAACAACATTAAGTTTTGCTAAGGGGAGTTCACTCATTAACTTTTTACCATGGGAACTTTTGAGTAAAGCAATCACTGCCTCTCCCTTTGCGAAGAATTGGCAAATGCTCAAGTCAGAGTTCAAGCCCCACAGGCTGCTAAAAAGATAGCATCAAAAACAGATCAGCCCAGCCGATAATGATGGTGATGAGCTACAGGAACATCAACAAAGAAGACGCAGTAACAACTTTCCCACATAGCTCTTTAAAAATAACTATAAACTTATAAATGAATCTCTAAAACTCTTAAGCTAGCTAATATTAAGTGTGCATGAACTTTTAAAGTGTAATACTGTGTAATAATTAAACTGATTCAATCTGTAAATTATGATTTAAAATTATCCTAAAATTAAAACCTGTTAACTTGCTTATTAAATTAAAAATATAAAACTCTAAATGCTTATTAATAAGAACTAATTCAGTTATTATTCCATCTTCTAATCTGCGGTCATGCCTTCCTTATTTTTTATACATATTTATTTTATAATTGATGCTATGTCCAGTTCAAAATGGAGATTGATTTTATGAATAAAGTTTGAGAGGGAGAGATGATTAGAGGCTCTCTCCGAATTAAGAATGTTGCTCTTTAGCACTCATACTCAAGTATCCACTCTGAAAACCTAAATATTTTCATTAAGCTACTATGTTTAGCTTATTCTTATCATTGTTATTATCATTAGGTTTGCAAATCAATAAAATAATTGGTTAGTAAATGCAAGAATGGGTTATGAAGCATATTATATGTATTGCATAAGTCCCAGATATGCTTTATCCCTCTTTTTAGTTATAGTATAGACTAAGCAGATTGGCTAATAAAGTTAGATTACTTTAATTATTCCTTTTTTAGCATGTTTTAAGAATGTTATGAATTGGATATGGTAGTTTTGCAGAATGAAGCTATAGAATTTTGCTTACTTTTAATTATTAATTAATATTATGTTTAGCATTGCGAATTTGTCTTTAGGAAGCACATACGTGCATATACATCTTGCTGTATGTTTTTATATGAATGTGCTTCTGTTTTTAATGGCCAACCCATCTCCTTAGTTTGGACAGCTCTTCTTTAGAACTGAAACATGAGGATCCAGATTGTTTTTATAAGCTGCTCTGATCACTGAACTATATGTTCAATTTATTCGCGAGTCATACGGCCCATGGGAACCGAGTACTTGGTACTGAATCCCCTGAGTAACTACACAATTGAGACGTGCACCTCTCTAGTAATATATATATATGCCATAGTATCTGAAGTCAAACTACAAAGCTCCAGTTCATCCCCCCCCCACCGTAATGTAATATTTCAGCATTGATCTGAACTTGTGATCTGATTTGTGCATATATGATCTGCATAGAGCTTATTGCAGCTCATTAAGTGTTATTAAATCACTTTTATTAAATTTTATAGTGATAAATCATCATTCTTGCACCGACTTAACCATTGCAAGCCTAATAGGTCAGGCTTAGTAAAATTAAGGCATGATTAAAAACCATAGATTATTAAAATTGTAACAAAATCTTAAATTGTAGTGAATCAGATGAGATCCTGTTACTTGCTCATCATTGTTTACACCTGTGTGTATCCTTTAATGCATTCATGTTTATTTGATTTATATTGATTAATTAAAATATATTAAATTATAACTGTGTTGAGTTTCATTCATAATCCATCCAAATCTTAATTAAATCTCTTAATCCCAAATCTTAGTTAAATCTTTTAATCTTACATCTTAGTTAAGTTTCCTAATATTAGTATTAATATAGGCATTATCTGGCCAGCTATAAATGTGTGTATATTTAAATATTAGTAATTTAGTTAATATTCCCTAAGTCTCTTGCTTCACCCTTTGCTACTGCTGGCACGCGAACTAAGAAATTTCGAGTGTAGTCTCATATATGTCATTCATATGGTGATAAGTCATGGAGTGTTGGTGGAGGAGCTGAGGTGATTCGAGGTCTCAACCCTCATCTAGATCAGCCTTGGTATAATTTTCCAGGACTCTGGATTTTGTTGCATGAATGTACAAATCTGACCATTACAATAGCTATTTTTAACTTTGTAAACTCAACACTTCACACAAATATACATATACAAAATAATAATAAAATTAAATACAACCTAATGTTAATTTGTAATGATAAATAAAATAGAAAAGCATATAATATTAAAATACTAGTAAAAGAACAAACTTATACTAAAATTATATTTTTTTTAAGTTATATGCTTTTTATTTTAATATACTAATAATATGCAGAGTAATTCCTTAATCTTTAAATCTACAATTCACAGCGCATGATTATAATGGTCAAAATTCATTTTGATCATTTGATAGTAAAAGCTTTCAATGAAAATTTAAGGTTTTATTAATTTTAATGGTACCAGTTTCAGATTTTAAATGTAATAATTATAATGAGATGTCAGCATTAGTCAATATTTCAAATGAGATTAAATTCCCCTCAAGAATATATAAACTTTTGCATGTGCTCAGCAAAGACTTTTTTTTTTCTACAATATTGCTTTAAATAAAAGCTACTTTTTTACTTGTGTTCACCATCCCCCCCCCCCTTTTTTTTTTGTAAAATTATTAAATATTTATCTCTTAACAAAAATATGAAGTTTATATATCCCTTTATCTTGAATATGTCATTTTAGGAGAATATTAGTCTGCTAAAAATTTTGTGATGTTAAATAGAAAATGCTCGCTGTCAATACATTTACAATTTTGTTTTTGTTGTATTATTCATTTGGAAAGTTGATTTTTAATATGCCTGAAAATATCTTCATCATTTAAAATGAACTTATGTTTTAATAAAATTTGTCTACAATATATATACAGATTTATTGGAGAATAATTTGCAATTTTTCTTTTTCAATAAATATTTTTTAGAGTGAAAATTGATATAAAATTTTCTGTGTTGACAACTTTATTGCTATTTATTTTATTTGTAAAATTAATATTTTACTAATAAGAATACATTTGTTATTTTAATTTTTCAAAAACAGAATTGATAAAGAACAATTTATTTATAAAACAATGAGCAAAAAAAACCATAAAACAATATGCATAAAATATTAATAAAATATCATAGTCATGCAACCTAAAATCAAGCATTACTTAATGCTTTTATGGACTGCAGAGAAAATTTAAAGCAATGTTGCCTTTGTTGAAATTACTAGTGCCTGGACTTTTAACTAATTATTGATCATCATAGAACTTGAAAATTATTACCAATCTTATGTATCAAAACTTTTATCTCTATAGATAGGAGGAAATACTATTGTTGCTTATTGACTATACTCTTTGTACATATACCATTTAATGCACTTCCATCAAGCAAAAGAAAATTAAAGTAAAACAATGAATAAGATCAAATTTTAAATCAAGGAACAAATTTTATATATATATTTTTTTAAAACAATACACTCATTAATAAAACTGGTAATGATGTCACAAAAAAAGCTAGTGATAAATTAGTAGAAAATATTAAAATGCTTGAAAAAGATTTGAATAAATTGGATAAAAATCTAAATATTTATTATTTTCTAGATTTTATTACTAAAATATCACAATGGATATTTACAGTGATTTAGAATCAATTACTATCATTGAGGCCTAAAACAATTGAAATAAAAGATAATAAATAACTTCATAACAAAATTTCTTGAAATGATTTATCAGAAAATTTAACAACTCTACAAAAATCAACAAAAAATAAATAAATTTCTAAATGCAAATAAAGCATAGCATCACAAAATTGGAAAAAATGTCTGAATCTAATAAACTGATCAATTAAAAAAGCACTACAATTTATTAACAATTGATAATTCAGCTTCAAACCTGATGATGGGGGGTAATTTCATAAGCTAAAAAATA
Source organism: Epiperipatus broadwayi (assembly GCA_028023455.1). NCBI lineage: Eukaryota > Metazoa > Onychophora > Udeonychophora > Euonychophora > Peripatidae > Epiperipatus > Epiperipatus broadwayi. The sequence goes on along the minus strand of JAQFVV010012602.1, from coordinate 1,336,561 downwards.
AAGATTTAGCAAAAAAAAATACAATTAAATAAATATTTAATTGTCCAAAAACAAATCAGCTGTTACAAAATTATATTCTTTTCTAAATATAAGAACCATTGTATTGAATCAAACAATTATCAAAATGCAAGGTAAGTTAATTAAAGAAGGAAAAAGTATAATTAAACAAACAATTGTCAATTATAAAACTAATTCAATGACAATGAAAGTAACTGAATTTCAGTAAATAAAATTAAATGATTAGTATGGATTTAGTGATATAATGATACCAGATACGGTAGATGACAAAAGAAAACAATGCTGGAGTAATTTTTTTTTCTTTTAAATCGCTAATATTAACCTGAAGAAAAAAATGCAAAAGTAATTTATAATATCAACTATCTGAAAATAATCAAAAATTTATGCCAAAGGCTTTTGTAAAACTAAATAAATGTTATAATTAACATGATTATCAAATATAAATTTATCTATATACTTAGCAGTCAGATTCCCAAAATGTTTTAAGCATCGTTCTATGTATATATACAATCTCATTCTCTGCATTTCTTTAGACTAAACAACAAATAATAGAAAATGAGCCAAACTATTAGTTAAATGGTATGACCTTATATACTCTGCCATCAAAACTGATAACTTAATTCCAAAATCAAATTGATGAGCATGCTAAAATAAATGAGATGAAAAGGAATTCATGCTTGATGCATCTTGTACAATTTTATTTAATTATTAGAATACATCTTTAAAACTGAAAAAAAAAAAGTAAAATAACTACTTCTTTCTATATATTTAAACAACGTGCAAATATTACAGTAGTGAATGTCATAAGAATCTGTTTTATATGGAGGAGATTGCAATGCATGTCATTAGAACTGATTGCAAAAAAAAAATAATATATTACATTTGATAGTGTGAGTCACTTCTGCATTACAGTTACTATTCAGAATAAATTGGTCTTATGAATCAGAAGTAAATATTTCAGAATACAATATAGCAATCTGCAAATTTCCAATGTTTCAATAGAACCTGAATTAATCAAAGGTTAAAGTAAACAAGAAATAAATACAAACAAACCGTCAAAATATCAAAGAATGAATTTGGAGATCAAATAAATGAATTATGTCAAGCGTTGTTAGCCGAGAGGTCATCGCAGCCGCCTTGCAAGCAAGTAGTTGGTTGCAGACGGTTGTGGGTTCGCGTCCCGGCCGATGCTATGACATATGAAAAACAAAAAATGAATTTTTTTTTTTTAAAAGGCAACAAAAACATACAATACTACAGGTATAAAATTCCCAATTGTTAGCTAAATAGAAATATGACTCAATTAATAAATCGTCAAATAATGACAAAGATATAAATAAATATCAAAATTAATTTCCTCTTCGCATAATTTAATATCTCGACTCATTACTTAACAGATCTATTGTTTAGAATAAGATTGTTTTAATCTAATTAAGTCAAAAAATCTTTAGTAGATTAATCTAAAATACTATTTAAAATATGCCCCCCCCCTCTCCATCCTTTATAATGCAAAAATTTTCTCTATATGTGCATCATCCACAATTTAAATTGATAGATACAAATTTATTTTTGATGACGACAAAAACAATTGTAAAAAAAAAAAAATTGTAACATTTTTTAAAATTTTTTAATCTGAACCAAATTTCATCTACTATAAATAAATATCAGAATTATTGATAATTATTACAATTATTGCTTTGATATTAAACTTTTTTTCAGTTAAATATGTATTTCGCCCCTTGTAATTTAATTTAAATTATTTTTTGCTTGTTTGTTTTTTTTGGCAAATGCTTAAATATTGTTCAAAAAAAAAAAAAAAGTAAATCTTTCTACGCAGTGATCTCTTAAAACATTGGCCGGGGTATAAGAAATTATTCTTGTGGTAACACAGAAAATAAAATGGTTACAATGAGAAAAAATGAATTGCAAAAAGCATGATAGAACAAAGCATGTAAAAATTTGAATTTTATTTCAGTTTATTTCCATATATTAATTAAAATATTATATTAAGCATTCATTAATGTTTGTGTTGCAGCTCTAAAATTGAGAAGATAAAAAGTGTTAACTGTAACAAGGAACAGCAAACTTCTCCCGATGATAATTAAATGTTAATGCTGATCATAGAGCTTAGTTATTCAATATCATTCAATCGGAGAAATAAATATGCATTCATTCAATGTAAATGTTAAGTAGTAAGGTAATAAAGTTATAAGTAAATTATTATAACCATTCCCTTCCCTATCCTCAAGCTACCTCCCCCAAATACTAAATGACTTTAGAAAATTGTTATTAGAATATTAACTATAATGCTTGCAAAATCTGTGCTTTTCTTGCCAAATAAAAGACTCCGGGTCGTTTTTTTTCCCTCTCATTTATCAATTTTGACATGAAAATGTGGAGGTGAAACAAGACACATATCAAAAATCAATAAATTTGATTTCATATATATGCGCAAAGCTAGGTCACTAATTTTGCTTTGATTTAATTAAAAAACTTGTAAAATGTAAGTACAGAAATTAAATATTAGTAATTGTTAAACACGGAAATAAATAATGCATTTACTAAATCGAATTTCGTACTATTCAAATTTGTATTTAATCATGGTTTTGTGGCACTTTGACATTCACAAATAAAAAAATTTATTCCACCCACCTTCTTTTTAATAGTGATTTGCTGATGCAGCCCCCCCCCCTCCCAAAATAATAAAAAACACATTTATATTGCTAATATTTGTGTATGAAGTTCACCTTCCAATGAATCGGCTTATAACATAGTCAATAGAATAGAAACCATTCTTAAGAGCAAACAAATCAATATTTAAGCATGTAAATATGTTTAAAAATAATAGATGGATTTATAAAATGGCCGATTATATACTTTAAAATATTTAATTCAGAATTAATTTTATTTCAGTTTAAAAATATTAATAAGTACAATAAGTATCTAATATCATAATTATTTTTGTTTTAGTTTTAAATAGACTTTTTTTTCAGAAAAACATACCAATTTCAGTGAGGATATCATAATTAAAATATTTATTAATTAACATTTATTATTTCCATGATCATTCAAAGTCATAAATTTGTTAGAACGATTAATGTTAGGTTCAAAAAAAAAGTTTGATTGCAAAGATCTAACAAATCAAAAAACAAATTTTCTACATTTAAAATCAGATAGAAAAGAATTAATGTAGTCTTCTTAGCCAAGAAGAATTTTAGTCATGCCTTTAAATGAGAGGAATCACTAGTATCAGATCAACATAGGTGAAAAATTAATTTGTATCAAAGAGAAGATGACAATTTAAAAATTGTTTATACTATAGTTACAAAAAAAGCTAGAATACATGAAATCAAATCTTTTTGTAAAATTTGCCTGTAATCAAAATAAATTAAAAAATAATATCAATAGTTTAATTAACTAAGATAGGTTTAAAAATATCTGTAGTGTGCAAGCTGGAAGAATAGGCAAAGGTTCTATAAAGGATAAGAAGAGATCTGACAATATTGTATTATTGACATTTTAATTATTTAATGCATGTTTGTGGTGATAATTCGAAAATGTTATTTAAACATTTTATTGGATAATATAACTATTTTTAAGAGTGATATTCTGATTAGCATGGAGAATTCTGTGAGTGACTGAAATTAGTAGTTATGATAAGTACACTATAAAGAAAGAAAAGTACACATGACCAAAATAATCAATGATAATCATATTCTTAATGATAAATATAAAAAAAAGGATATTGCTGAAATAATTTGTTATAAAAGTTACAAATTGGAGTGATGAATTTCCAAGTTTTTCTAAATTAGAAATAAATCATATGTTAACAATATTGTAAGCTTTTTAGAGATCAATTCTTAAGCTTGTAAATTTGGCAGAGTTCTTTTATTTATTTCACTTATTTATTTTCCATATTTTTGAAATCATTGAACTCTGAAGCAATTAATTGAATATTTTTATCTGCATTAAAACTAATCAGTAAATAACAGCATTTTAAAATGTTTCCATCACAAGTTCTTCAAACATTTTTAACGTTTTTTTTTCCATTGTTAAAACTCATAAAAAGACAATTAAAGAATCAGAATAAAAATTTATTTCTATTCTATTTAAATCAAGAGTCTTCAAATTGGTAGCTTGTAGGCCTTATCTGCCCCACAGATTTTATTTGGCACTTGCTTCTTATGAAAGAAATTTTACATATATAAACACAGAAAAAAATTAAATAAAAATTGGAAATTTTAAAAAATTATTACAAATATTTTCAATATTTAATACCTAAATTTTTATACAGTATTTCAATTATCAACCATTGTATATGTAAGAATTATATTAAAATGTTATTATTTTTCTTCACTAAACCAAATAATTTCCAGAAAGGTACAATATTCACAATTAATTCCATTCCATAATAAATTTTAGAAAATGAATACTTGTCTAATTACGTAAATCATCTATCTATTTATACAATGGTCAATATTTTCCTGTTCATTCAAACATTAAATTCAAAGGAATACTATTATATATTTTTGAATGGCATGCCAAGCAATTGCTTTATTATTCAATTTCTCATTTGTATTTTTTTTCAACTTGAACAAGACAATATGATATTTAAGCAAAATCTTGTAATTTCCATGTAAAGGTTAATATTAATTAAATAATTTTTTTTAAAAAATTGATTAACAAATTGAAGAAAAATTAAATTTCTAAAGCAAATAGTAAATTAAAAAGTATTAAAATAAATCTCTTGTTTATTAATTTTTCATTTACTCATTTATTCATTAAATCTACTGTTTGTTATGTGCTATAAGTAAAACGTGTAATATCAAACCAAACTACTGATTTTAGTCTTGCATTGGTGGTCGAGAGGTCAGTGCGACTGCCTTACAAGCAGTTGCCCGGGTTGCGTGTTCACGTCCCGGCCAATGCTATGACACTTGGAAAAAAAAAAAAGAAAAAAAAAAACAACTACTTGATTTTATATTTATAATGAATAATCAAAGGTTCAAAAATGTGTATTAGATGAGTAAATATGTATAATATCAACAAATATATGCCTACACATTTACAATATTTATTTATTTATCTTTTAGTCATAAATCATCTGTTAAGTTGAGTTGTGAATAAGTAATCCTAGGCAAATTATTTTTAAAGCCATAATAAACAAATTTATTATAAAATTGTGCAAAATGAATGCTAAAGTGATTCTGAAAGTTTTTACAATAGGCCTATTCTGCAGTCATAATTCTGAAATTATCGCAGCCAACAGAAAGAATTTTTAAACAAAAGCACTATACAACTTTCCCAGCTTATATTTAGCATCTACATTAAAAATAGTAATTGACTCTATCAATTTGCTTAAAAGACATCTATTGTAAGTATGAGTAAACAATGGATAACAGATTAGAAATGTCACTCATATACACAGACTAAAGCATTACGCTATTTGCTTTCATCAATAGAAATATTGTATTGCATGTACATAATCATAAGCTATTTTTCACATTTTTCAGACTAATGGTTTGAAAGTAAAACTCAAATCAATTTGCTTTGTCAATTGTGTTTTATAATCCACAGAAAATGTATATTTGTTGTTTTTGCATCAGATCTATAAAGTTATAACATATTGGATTAGGTCCAACATTTTATAATGGTGTTAACATTCATGTAATCCAATGATTCTCATTGATAAAGGCAAATAGTTCTTTACTATAAGATTTGGTTGATACTGCCATCTGATGTCCATTGATAACTTATGAATAATATTTAATTTTAAAAATACATAGCTTTGTGAATAAACTTTTTTAAAAAATTAAATACAAAAAATCAAAAATTCAATCATATATGATCAATATCTTCAAAGCTACTCTTTTACATATAGGACTCCTCACATTAATATTGATGATGTTTAAGCAAATCGATTAAACAATATTATGAATACACTATTTTTTGTGTATTTTGCTTTCTAATATATTACTAGTTTTTCTGAATTTGTTTAATAAAAGTGAACAGTAAGTAAATGAGTATAAGTTAAATTTGTTTCACTTTTGATCTTTGATTACAAATGTTTTTTTTTTGTTTTTTTTTCTGCTGTTGGAGTGGTGAGATTTCTTTAGAAAATTTATTTTCTCTAGCTCATTCACCAATCATTAGAAAATTGCTTGCTGGCTCTTCTTGAAAAAAATTTGGAGATTCTTGATTAAATGATATAAAATATTTTTTGTAGTAATTTAAAACTGAATATTAAAATGATAAAAAATAAAAAAAAAACTAGTATGTAAAATACCCATATTCCAACATTATGGAGATAAAGGCTTTATTAAATAAAATTGAGTAATATATAAGATTTAATCAGAATTATTAGGTTTGTGACGAAATGGCTGATACTAACTGGTGTGACTGTTTAGAAGAATATTTAGATTGTGTTTTCTGTTATTCTTCCATCAACAGACCGTTAAACAATGTTTATTTGTAGGTTGTAACATCAACTAATTTTGCATTTTTTGCAATAAATGACAATAGCTACCTACAAATCATGATGTAGCTAATCAAATCGAAATTCCTACAACACACACACACACAAAATGTTACAGTTTAAATCAAAATGTGAATAAAGCAATTTAATGAAAAATAATAATTTTGAAATATGCAATAATTTCCTACCTTATACTTTATAATTTTTTTTTTTTTTTAATACTTGGGACAGAAAAATGCACCCAGTGAATTCCTTCAAACATTGTTGATAATGTTTATCAGATATTGAAACAAAGATAAAAATTCCAGCATATATATATACACACACACAATATTTCACAGAACATGTACTTTTATATACTCATATTCATATGTTTGCCCTCAGTAAAAAATGTTGGATGTTAAAACAAACATATATAAAATATTGAACAGTAAATATTAAAACTTGCTTTAGTTAGTTAAATACAGCAGCTTTGCTTGAGATCAAAATAATATAGAGTGACATATGTAAATTCTCTTGAGCACTTTTGATTTGCTTAGTAAATTTTGGAGAGTAAATGAAAAAAGAAAAAGATATGAGACACAACTCTACTCATGTTTTCTGATGTTATTACTTTCATTACAGAAGTCCCAAGATTAAAGACTTAATTGATTTAAACAACTCTTGTTACATTTTTTTCTTTGAAGATAGGTAACAACAAAATTCTCAATTCAATTTTGTTGGACAGGCTTCTTTATCACAATGGCAAACAATTTGACCTCTTCATGTCAAATCCCAAACACAACTTCTGATAATGTCATTTAATTTTCTTATTTCTAACTTTGTACTACAAACCCAATTTTTGAGCATTCTATGAGCTGTCACCTCTGACCATTTAAAGAAAGCTTATTTGTAACTGAAAATCTTTAACAAAATATTTTTAAAAAGTGACCAAAATAGGAATGTCTCTCATCTCCAGAGAATGACTAAGAAATTTTATTAATATGTATCCTTTATCTATGTGAGATTTCATCAAATTAAATAAATAATGTGGCTTTTCAAGTAAATAAATAATACTAGTTACAGGCTTAAATAATTAATACTTAGCTGATTTATAATGGCTTCCTAATAAGTTAAATTAACAATTAACTTTATATTATTCATTTAGAATTCATTTACATGGATGTGACAAGAATCTCGGCCTCAGGGTGGCCTTTGAGCATTCCATCATAAGATTTTCAATTGGATGGACGGTTGAAGAGTTGGAGTGTGGAGTGGATTGAAGCCTGTCCATTAAAGAATGAGGTTTGGCTATCTTAATATATATCTGAGCACTCAGCATATATGTGTAGAGATGGTAATCTGGACCAACTGATGATTGCTGGTTTAGCATGAAATATGTATATTGGTGATTATTTATCTTTTCAACATATATGTGTTCGGGTGTATCAGTGTTATGAGATAGTGTGGAGAGTGGTGGGTCATGTGAAAGTCTGTACTCATATACCCTATATATTATAATTCATTTAGAATAAACATACAAATTTAAGAATAAAGCCAACTTTGAACTGTTAATACATATAATATAAATACATTTTAAACACAAAAATGCATTAAAAAAAATTAAGCTGTCAAGCGTTGGTGGCCTAGCGGTTTGCATAGCTACCTTCCAAGCAGCTGGCCCAGATCAATGCTTTGACATATAAAAAAAAAAAAAATGTAAGCTTAAAATAAATGCTTATTAAAATATAAATTTCTATCCACTAAAGTCCTATCTCAAAATTAGATTCATTCTCAATTTACTCAGTGAAATTCTCATCTACTGTTCATTTACAAAGTGTTAAGACTTGCAATTATATATTGTATTAAAATATGAATTTTGATAAAATTTTAAATTTAAATTAATAAGATTATTCTTCTATTTATAAAACAATAAAAAATAAAAATTCAACTTACACAATTTAATAGCTAATTAACAATAAATTAAAAATAAATTTTTGTTTTTAAAAAAAAATTACAGTAATATTATTCTGCAAAAATTCACATTCATTCTGACTCATATACATATATATAACCCAGCACATTAACCTGTCAAAAAGATGAATTTTTTTAACTTACTAGCATTCAAATGAGGATAAAATCAAAATCAGTTCCTCCATTGTTAGTACATAGTCATGGATTCATGTAACAAAATATACTTTTTAGTAGAAAAGAACACTAATATATCCACTATACACAACATTGTCATTACAGTTATTATTGTGTTTATTCACATGTTTAACGAACAATGCAAAATCATCATGTAATGTTTAGTGGTTTAATGAACAATGGTGAATCACTAACGTGCATGAATCAGTGTGATTAATTCATTAGCTATACTTCTGGTTTGAGATCAAAGAAACATTATAGCCTTCATGTTCAGAAATTTGGTAACTCCAGGCAGAATAATTTTGTATGGCTTGTGTGTGAAAATTCTTATTTCTTTACCTATGAAAGGATACAAAGAAATACCGTGACCTTTGTATTCAAAAATTTGATCATTGTAGTTTGATATATCAACATTTTTAAAGGGAGAATAATTATATATAATTCATGTGAATATGAAATCTTATTTTTTTTATCTATGAGAAAGAAAAAAATAAATTGAAGTCTCATTCATTAGAAGCTTTTAAAGTTGATATCAAAATCAGTAGTTAGTGATTTAAGACACAAACCACTAAAAATTCTGGATTTTGGGATTGGGCTCAATGATGACTTTTTATTTGGCCATGTATAAATTTATATCACTTTGAAATAAAGAAAAAATCATCACTAAAAATTAAATGGAGCAATATCAAACTTTTTGAAGTTTGAAAAATGTTTAAGGAAATAACTGCTTTGAAATAGAGGCAAGAATTTTCTTATCTAGGCAAAAATATTGAATTCATTATGAATAAAAAATAACATTGTGGATATTGACTGAATATATAGAAGTTACATCCTAGGTTTCAATCATATGTAGCAATTCAAGATTATTTCTCACATTGGTTTATTAAGTAAATGTGTACTCTCAACAAAAAGCATAAGACTTTTTTGTTGTTTATATAGAAAAGATTGCACAATTTTTCTCTTTTACCTCATTTTCTTATACAAAGTTGTCTGAAATACTTTAGTCAAAAAGCATGAATTTAAATCAGTCATACTAATTAAAACTATTTTTAATCGCTTTCTAGTAATAATAGACATATTTGAGATCATTCTCAATTTAAACATACAGAATTTAAAAATGAAATATGTGATATAAATTATGTCCAATGTTTTACTAATAGATAACACTTCAAAATTATTTCTCAAATGACTGATTTATTAAGCAAATTTCTCAAATAACTGACTTATTAAGCAAATGTATATTGTCAACCATAAGATTATTTATTTATCGAAACAAAAATATGTCTTTTCTTTTTTAACTTATTTTCTTATATAGAAAGAGAAATTGTCAATTATTATTATAAAGCAATTAAAAATAGCTTTAAAATAATTAGTATAATTAAATAAATTCATGCTTTTTCATTAAAGTGTTTCAGACAACTCTTGTTTCAAAAATATATTTATTAATTACTTTGTGTACAAATTAGAAAGAATATATACAAGGTTGAATGAGGTTATGCTAAGTTCTGAAAGTTCTTATGAGTGGTTTAGTAGGCCAGCATGTTTGTTGTTCTGTTGTTATTAGTAGGGAGGGTGAATAGGTTCCAGGTGTCCTCAAAGGATTTTTTGGGAGAGATGAGCTCATCTCTTTTCCTGATTTTCTTTATTGTTTCATAGAACAACAGATCTGGGTCCAGGCGGGGCAGTTCCATTATCAACTTGCAACGTACTACCCAGATTGCATAGAGAATGAAAATGGATAGTCTAATGATAGAAAATGTTCCGATGTGGATCGCTTTTACGGGCAAGAGAATTAGGTCCGGTCTGATATTGGAGTTGATGAAGACTATATCTCTGACTGTTTTAAGGTTTGGACAGCGATATATGAAGTGCTCAATGGTTTCCTCTTCATGAGAACATAAACTGCAGGTTGGATCAATGTTGGAGTTACCTCTTCGATAAAATAGGAACCAATTTGTGGGAAGCGCGCTTAAGTCCAGATACTTGGGCTCCAGCCACCATCTTTTAAAGTGGGTAATTAATTTTTGATTTGTGAGGTTGAGGCTACTTTTGGGAGGTTGTGGGTTGATTAGGTGGTACACATCCCACAAGGTAATTTTAACGTCGAGATTGGTGTACATGATTGGTTTGTATTGACTTAGAAGATTGACAAGGGTTGATATCCATGGCATTTTCCCTGGTGGGGGTCGATCTGTTGGGGAAATCTTTTTGGTGATGTTATTATAGCCAAAGGAATGTATCAGATTATGTAGCGTATTGTGTGTTTTTTGGAGGATGGCTGCTTGAAAAGAGTGGAAAGACAAGCCATTAATCCTCCGAGGCAGCTGGATTTGTCGGAGGCTGATGGCCACAGTCTTCCCTCTCCAGAAGAGTTTGGTGCATAGGCAATTAATTTTGTTCTGAAACTGTTTGGTTAGTTTGATGAAGAGCAGGTAATATTGTCATATTCAGGAGGCCTACCTTTCCATATAGTGAAAGATAGACTCTAGAGAGAGATGGGGTGATGTGCTCTGTTGTTTGGAGGATACTGTCTTGTATTTCTCTGGCCATTGCTATTGATGATTTGAAGATGGGAAACCCCAAGAATCTTTGTGGTTTAGCAGTATAGGTAGATGGTATTTGTTTTCCTGACTTTATCTGCCAGATAGCTGATTTGTTGTGATTTATTTGTAAATGATATTTTGCAGAATATCGATTTAAAATGGATTGTGGTTGGGGAAGGTATTTTATGATAGGTAGAACAATCATGATGTCATCTATGTAGTGAAGCAGATCTGATACTCAGATCCTGCTTCACAGCCCACATCCAATCTCCTACCATCTAACTGTATTCAAACCCATCTTTACGCACGTATATACATAGCTAATAATATATATTTCTTTTGGTTAGTATTATAACATAAATCACATTAACTCATGTATTTTAATTTAAAAATATTTTATTTAATAATATTCTCATATATATATACGGGCGTATATAATAAATATCTATATATTTCAGTGTAGGAGATTGCGAATAAATTAATAGTTATATTATATATATACATATATATATATATAAGGTATTATATATGAAACATTATTTTTTTCATATATAATTTTGTAGCCAGAAGTGATGCAATCTTGTTAAGAAGTCTCTCGAAAAACAATTACCCGGAAGATCCCTTAGATTAAAGTAAAAGATTACGAATTGGTAATAATAAAATAAACCCATTAGTGGAAATTGTCCATGCTAGCTTGTTTTAAAATCATAAGATATATTTTAAAACAATCGTTCGAGAAACTGATAACAAACTTAAATTGTTTCAAACATCTTACTAGATAAGAGTATCCGATCAAACTATTCCAGAGAAACCTTAAGTGCTTAAACCGCCTCAGGTCCAGGAGTAGTTGCTAAGTAACAGCTACAAAATAAAAGTATATATACTGCTGGATTTGAATCCACAAAAGAGGAGACCATTAAATAACTAAGTTGCTATACATATTCCACGCCAGTTTTAATTCTCATTCAATGAGTCGTGAGAAGGAAATTTCGCCTTATCCCTCCGTTCTAATATGCTGTTCCCATGAACGAAGCTCTGCATCCCGTACTACTGAACTTTATATATATTTTTCCAGTGAAAGTGAAATGCTATCTCTCAAATAATAGTGCTATCCTAGATCTAGTGAAATAATACCGATGGACTGATTCCTAGTGAAACGCTCTTCCAAATAATCAAGGTAAAAGAACTTTGACCGCTTATAATTCCTAAATCCTGCCTTCTCTGTAATATTTATATTTTAAACCATCTATATTAAATGTCTTCAAATATGTATTCTATAACTCTTTATAACTAATCTATATTAAGCCTCCTATATAATGTTTTTCTTTTCTTTTATTTCCAAGCGGCAAACAATTCTCATTTAGATTTATGTATGTATATTTTAAAATAAATGCCAATAGTATTCTAAAATCGCCAGCATATAATTCATTTTCGTTTCCCCACCCATTATTTACTGGGTAATTAATTTATAATTTGATCAAAACAAGTCTTATTCGACTTGCCCAGGTGCTCGTGATTTTAGATAAATAAACTAATTCTATTTTTATGTTTATTGTAGAAAAACAGATTGACGTCTGTTTTTCACATTTTCCTTCCTAAATAATGCGCTATCTTTTATTCTTAAATTATATTATATATGTAAAACCCATCATAGCTATTACCATCACCCACTTATTTTGTAATCATTTATATATTTTCACAAGGGCATTGATTAACCAAAATTGAGATTTATTAAATGTGTAAAAAGTAATGAATAATATTAAGTAACATAATGTAAGGGGGAGGGAGATCTTGAGATCTTAGTTTTATATTTAAGTATTATTATTACCCATGTTTGCTTAGTGAAGCCATATCATTACGCCGAATATTTCATAATTTGTGGGCAATAAATATGTTTCGATAATCTTTAAAATTATATTTATATTATATTATTAAGCGTTTCGTGCATAAAGGCAAATTTGTTTATATATATGTTCGTGCTTCTTTCTGACATGGAGGTCATCGCACAGTCGAGCCCCATCGTCATTCTCTATGTCCTTAAACCAGGCTGTAAAACCACCCTGGGACATCCTTGGTCTTATGTGCATGCTTTATACGGGGATCGCTCTGGAAAATCCAGCCCGATAATGACATTGCCGACCATTCTTCATCATCCATGATTCACCTGTACTTCACTCCAGGGAATCTTGGACTCTTTAGTTCGTCAAACCGACCCTGCCTACGTTTGCAGAGGAAATCGGTCCATTTCGTTATTAAAAATTCATGAAGCACACTCCAGGATCCATAATTGGACCAACCCAATCAGCCGCCATGCACGCACCGCCTCTCAGTGTCTTAACAGTCGCCCAGAAGTATTCATAAGCCGTAATGAAATTATTTCTTTAAACAGACATATTTCCATTAGTTTAATACACGTATTAATGCGATAGATTTAGTATCGTTTATATAATTATTCATTACCCATCCCGCGCATTAATTATCTATAACTCAAATTAATCATAATATTGAATATAACCAAATGTAATATCTGCTTATGAAATTATTATTGTTTACATTAAGTAAATGCTCCTTTCGTCTCTGGAGGTGTAATAGTATTCCAACAAGGTATTCTAATAGCACTAATTCATTTAATCACATATATATATTATTGACATAGCCACAATTATAATGTTATCGTTAAATATGAATCAAACACATATATATAATACTCACGAGGCTAACGTCGGCTAAATAACCCAACATAATTTTGTTATTAATAAATCTTAAATATATATATCAAACTCGAACCATTGCTTTCTTTTAGTTAAGATAATATATTAAGTTATTACTTATGCTAAATATGACTGGATGATCTCCGCTCAATACATAATTAATATGCTAGGTCACGAGCCTTCATTGCTCATAAAATATAGCTAGTTATTATTCTATCATATAAGTTTAGCCTAGAGTCTTTTTGTGTCTCCAATGATCGATGCCGGCGGGTGAGAAGTAAATTAATCGATGTCATCGGGATTGTTGCTCATAATGTTATAGATCTGGGGAATAGGCAAATAGGGCAGAGTTCATGAGTGTTTCTGACCTGTGTATCTTGCGCATGATTGGATTCGAGGTACTTTTGCCTAGATGCTAGATCTTGTTACGTGAACATACAAATCCGACCGGCACAGATTTTTATTCTTTTCTCCGGGTTAGGTGCACAATGTGGGGCTTTGAATACAAACACCCATATTCCTGAGATAGTAGTAGATAGTGATAGATATAACACGTTTTTTAAAAAAAAAAATTTTTTTTTGAAAATTTTTTTTGAAAAAATTTTTTTCGGACACCCAGCTTAAAATTTTTTTTTGAATATTGGTACACACTCCCTGTGAGTCATTGTTAATATAAATATAAATAATTTTCTCTCAGTATATATATAAAAATATGTTTCAAGTAAATAGTATGTTATATACTCAGTATTTTTTTTTGCATAAAAGTTTTAAAAGTTTTTTCGTTTTCACGAACCTATAAAATAAAATAGTGGCAGTTTTGTTTTGTTTTCTTTCACGTATATGATTTGAATAATGATGGTGTTATATAATGTTTTATTCCTTGTCCGTAAATATTTATTACATGTATAATTCTCGTGAGGTTTTAAAAGAAGTAAAGAGAAGTAACAGCTTTTAAGGGGCTTTTACTTTCATATTAATTAAAGATAAAGAAGCGCTTTCCCAAATAATGTTTATAGTTTTCATATACATGTAAGTTTCCAGTGGTATAAAAGAGTGACAGCCTTTAAGGGGCTCTCACTTTTATAAAATAAAATGTGTTTTTTTTTTTCAAAGAAGTGAATAAGATGTTGTATAATGTTTCTTTTTCTTGGTCATAAACGTGAAATTACATGCAGGATGCCCGTAAATAAAATAGTGGTAGCTTTAAGGGGCCTCCACAGTTATAATAATAAAAATAAAAAGTATGTTTTAAATAGTGTTTATATATATATAAGTTTCCATAAATGATTTTAATAACATAAAAGTATTTTCGAGTTTACAGTACGATAAAATCATGTTAGCTTTTAAGGGGCCTCCATATTGATAATAAAAATAAAGTATGTGTTCTAAATAGTAGCGTTTACATATATAAGTTTCCATAAATGATTTTAAATAAAGTATTTTCGAGTTTATAGAATGATAAATAGTGATAGCTTTTAAGGGGTTTTCACATTTAAAAATAAAGATAGTAAAGAAGAGTGTAAGATATAGAATAATAATATTGAGATATATAATAATTTTTCTGTTTTAATAAATATTTTATAAATATAATATGCCCAAGTTTTGAAGTGTGCGCTAAATAATATATAATTTTTTTCTAAATCCTAGTTTTGAAGTGTGCGCTAAATAATATATAATTTTTTTCTAAATCCTTTAAATAATGATGTTAAATATAAAAAAAATTTTTTTCCCTTGTTAATACATCTGTTAAATAAGTATTTTAGATTTATAATATGTCCAAGTCTGAGAGTTAAATAAGTGACAGCTTTTAAAATGCTTTCACCGTTAAAAATAATAAAATAAAGATTCTAATAATCGCAAATATGCAGGTTTTTTTTTTTTTTAATGTTTTTAATAATATTCATGCCTATATAACTGCCTCAGAAATAAAATGATAGTTTTTGTTACACTTTCAGTCTTTTATATATGTAAATATGTGCTAAAGCCATAATAATGTTTTTTCTGTCAAAGCTGTAAATGTATAACTATTTAAGTATAGATCTTAGAAAAGTATACAACCCAATAATAGCGGATCATCTGGTCAGAACATATAGCTTTATCCCTTTGGCTGACGCCCGGTATTAATACCACTATAAATTTGCCAATAGGTGATCGAGTTATTTAGAATAAAAAGTTTAAAAGCAATGATTCATAATAAAAGTTATATAGAGTTTTTTTTGGGGGGGGGTTTCAAAATATGTGTATCAAGTGTATCAATGCAATCGTTAATCAATCATTTTGTTAAGATGTTTCAGGTGCTGAAGAACAACTCCAAAAACAGACCACGAAAGAAGACATAAAGAAGGCCAGGTAGAAGTTACAATATTTTTTTTTGATATACTTTGCATTAAATAGATAAATAATAATCAATATAGATATATATGTTTCGCAGTAAAAACTAGATCTAGAAACAATTAATATTAAATAACAGGTAGGATAGCAATAATCATTTAAATAAACATGGATTGAGTACAGGAGGGGGAAAGTAGAGAAAGGGGGAGCATGTAGAATGGGGGGAGGAGAAGCTGGACGGATAGAACATGACGACATGGATATGCAAAGATAAATGATTTAGGACTGTAATAATTTGTATATGTTATAATAGTTTTTTATTATTTTATGTTAATCAGTTAACCAAGCAGTTTTTTTTTAAGACAGTGAATAATTTGTATATATATAGCATAGTTTTTTGTATTATTATCTTATTGTATTCAATTAACCAAGCAGTTTTTTTTGAAGACAGTGAAAAAATTTTTCTAGTAACATAGCAGAGAGGATACTCTATCATAAATGAAAGTCATAAATTTCTAATATAACACAGAGTTAGGATATTCGATCATAAATGAAAGTCATAAAATTTTTAATATAGCAGAGAGAGTATTTTATCATAAATAAAAGTCATAAAATTTCTAACATAGCAGAGAGTTATTCTATCATAAATGAAAGTCATAAATTTCTAATATAGCAGAGAGGGTATTCTATCATAAATAAAAGTCATAAAATTTCTAATATAGCAGAGAGTTATTCTATCATAAATGAAAGTCGTAAAATTCCTTTTAGATACATCACCAATCCAAAGTTGATCTTTAGTTACCTGGACATCAAGTAAAAGCTTTTTTTCTCTTTTTGAACATTTTTTCATTTTTTTTCGGTAAGTTCAGGAAAATGAAGCAGATCTGATGCTCAGATCCTGCTTCACAGCCCACATCCAATCTCCTACCATCTAACTGTACGCACATATATACATAGCTAATAATATATATTTCTTTTGGTTAGTATTATAACATAAATCACATTAACTTATGTATTTTAATTTAAAAATATTTTATTTAATAATATTCTCATGTATATACGGGCGTAAATAATAAATATCTATATATTTCAGTGTAGGAGATTGCGAATAAATTAATAGTTATATTATATATTGTAACGATATATAAATATGTCGTTACATTAATTTAAAATAAAAACTTAAAAGTTCGCAAATAAAAGTAAAAAACTAAACGCTAAAATTAAAATGTTTGTTAAACGTATATACATTCGCACAGATGCCAAACTTTAAAAATATTTTTTAAAAAAACAAATAAAAAACAAATAAGTATTTGAACGTTCTTTTTTATAAAAAAGTACAAGATTTAAAAATAAAAACAGGTATTAATTAATTCTTGTAATCTGTAAATGGAAATGATTGTTTATTAATTGTTTGAAAAGCAAACTTTGTGTAATTAAAAAGATCAGATGAAAGTTAGATAAGAGAATAAAAAGAAATTAGCTTGACCAATGGAAGCACCAAGCTAAGCCCGGACCCTAATGAAAAATTGGATTAGTGACGTCTTTGTTCATGCAATCCATAGGAGATTGACTATAAAAAGAAAAATATTGAGTTCCAGCGGTTGTGGGTTTGAGAGGTGGTAGGACGCACATACCACACTCTCACTTATTTAAAAAAAAGGAAAAGACTGTGATACCAGTTGAACCAGCTATTGCCATCTCCAGAACATTATCTTCCAATGGAGGCGTCGCGGGAATTAAAAACAGGAACCTGGACTCTTCTACCATAAGCTATATGAAATGAACTCTAATTATTAAAATCAATTAAGAACTTTCGTCAAGTTTTATAAATTGATAAACAAGCCAACTTAAATGTTAAAAACAGACTCTTATCTGACTTTTGTAAGTTTTTAAATCAAATTAATAATGTTTAATTTTATATGTTTTCCGATTGATAAAAAAATCATTTCCATTTTTTTTCTTGTATAAATTGTTTATTGTTTAAATTTTAAATGATGAAATTTAGGTTGGGTATAGACGTTGCATAGATTCATTAGCGGTTGATGTTGTGGTTTTCACATTCGATTAGAATATATGTCAACGATATCACTGCAAGCATCTTACGATGAATGCTAATGGGATTTGTATATTCCCTATGCAAGTGACGTTTATCGAGGACTTTGTATTTTGATCGGTTGTGTTTAATTTGGAATGTTTTTGACCGTGGAATCTGTGCAGCTGATCTGTACTCAACATTTTAAAACAAATTTTATAAAATGCATTTGTGCGAACGTATTTAAATGTTAAATTTAAGTCGGGCGTGAATGGCTATATAGATTTGTAAAGTTATATTAGGGGAGGGTAATCTTAGGTTATTTGTGTCATTGTTGAATTGGGTCAATGGATTGGATATATTTGTGTAATTAGTAGATGTAGTATAAGTTTCGCTACGTGCAGAATCGCATGAATATACCGCACCAACCTTCTGTTTGCCTATGGATGGGATTGTAAGTCGGCAAAAAGGATCGCGGTCCCTTCCTATGGAGTTTTTATGTTTATTGTTCTTCTTGCTATACAGACGTCATATTCCTGTATTGGACAAGAGTCAATGTTTTCTCTAACTATACTGTTCAGATTTCCATTCCTGACAGTATAGTATATTTGTGCTGTTGTATTTTCATGCTACATTGAATACATAAATGTATCAGATGGATTGATGCCAGTTTGACTGCGAATTTTAGCCTAAGGTTAAATAAGGGATAGAATGTTTTATTTTCAAATGCAAATCTATGTAGTCTATTCATACTTGACCATCTAAATAAAATATTAAACTCATTGAAATTTATGTAAATGTACAATTAAAGAGTAATATAAAAATCTAAAAATGTTAAACCTATTCCTCGAATTTAGAATGATTTTATATGTGCGTAAATAAATATTTTTATGTGTTAATTTCTGGCAGTGGCTTTTATTCTTTTATATTTAAGATATATCGAGTTTATTTTTATCTCTGCGTCTCCACTGAGCATGTGACTTGGGCTAACGATCGGAATATTTAAATAAAGTGGAATCTTAACAGCGCATATCTGCCTACTTTATAAATTTTTCTAGGTTTAAATGCCTATATGGCGCCCTGGTAGTTGCAGATATTGTTTTTGCGGTTAGATTCGATCTTCACTTTCATTTCGATCGTTATAATATATATATAAGGTATTATATATGAAACATTATTTTTTTCATATATAATTTTGTAGCCAGAAGTGATGCAATCTTGTTAAGAAGTCTCTCGAAAAACAATTACCCGGAAGATCCCTTAGATTAAAGTAAAAGATTACGAATTGGTAATAATAAAATAAACCCATTAGTGAAAATTGTCCACGTTAGCTTGTTTTAAAATCATAAGATATATTTTAAAACAATCGTTCGAGAAACTGATAACAAACTTGCATTGTTTCAAACATCTTACTAGATAAGAGTATCTGGTCAAACTATTCCAAAGAAACCTTAAGTGCTTAAACCGCCTCAGGACCAGCAGTAGTTGCTAAGTAACAGCTTCAAAATAAAAGTATATATACTGCTGGATTTGAATCCACAAAGGAGGAGACCATTAAATAACTAAGTTGCTATACATATTCCACACCAGTTTTAATTCTCACTCAATGTGTCATGAGTAGAAAATTTCACCTTATCCCTCCGTTCTAATATGCTGTTCCCATGAACGAAGCTCTGCATCCCGTACTACTGAACTTTATGTATATTTTTCCAGTGAAAGTGAAATGCTATCTCTCAAATAATAGTGCTATACTAGATCTAGTGAAATAATACCGATGGACTGATTCCTAGTGAAACGCTCTTCCAAATAATCAAGGTAAAAGAACTTTGACCGCTTATAATTCCTAAATCCTGCCTTCGCTGTAATATTTATATTTTAAACCATCTATATTAAATGTCTTCAAATATGTATTCTATAACTCTATATAACTAATCTATATTAAGCCTCCTATATAATGTTTTTCTTTTCTTTTATTTCCAAGCGGCAAACAATTCTCATTTAGATTTATGTATGTATATTTTAAAATAAATGCCAATAGTATTCTAAAATCGCCAGCATATAATTCATTTGTGTTTCCCCACCCATCATTTACTGGGTAATTAATTTATAATTTGATCAAAACAAGTCTTATTCGACTTGCCCAGGTGCTCGCGATTTTAGATAAATAAACTAATTCTATTTTTATGTTTATTGTAGAAAAACAGATTGACGTCTGTTTTTCACATTTTCCTTCCTAAATAATGTGCTATCTTTTATTTTTAAATTATATTATATATGTAAAACCCATCATAGCTATTACCACCAACCACTTATTTTGTAATCATTTATATATTTTCACAAGGGCATTGATTAACCAAAATTGAGATTTATTAAATGTGTAAAGTAATGAATAATATTAAGTAACATAATGTAAGGGGGAGGGGGATCTTGAGATCTTAGTTTTATATTTAAGTATTATTATTACCCATGTTTGTTTAGTGAAGCCATATCATTACACCGAATATTTCATAATTTGTGGGCAATAAATATGTTTCGATAATCTTTAGAATTATATTATATTATTAAGCGTTTCGTGCATAAAGGCAATTTCATTTACATATATGTTCGTGCTTCATTCTCACATGGAGGTCATCGTACAGTCGAGCCCCATCGTCGTTCTCTATGTCCTTAAACCAGGCTGTAAAACCACCCTGGGGACATCCTTGGTCTTATGTGCATGCTTTATATGGGGATCACTCTGGAAAATCCAGCCTGATAATGACATTGCCGACCACTCTTCGTCATCCATGATTTGCCTGTACTTCACTCCAGGGAATCTTGGACTCTTTCGTTTGTCAAACCAACCCTGCCTATGTTTGCAGAGGAAATAGGTCCATTTCGTTATTAAAAATTCATGAAGCACACTCCAGGATCCATAATTGGACCAACCCAATCAGCCGCCATGCACGCACTGCCTTTCAGTGTCTTATTAGTCGCCCAGAAGTATTCATAAGCCGTAATGAAATTATTTCTTTAAACAGACATATTTCCATTAGTTTAATGCGATAGATTTAGTATCGTTTATATAATTGTTCATTACCCATCCCGCGCATTAATTATCTATAACTCAAATTAATCATAATATTGAATGCAACCAAATGTAATATCTGCTTATGAAATTATTATTGTTTAAATTAAGTAAATGCTCCTTTTGTCTCTGGGGGTGTAATAGTATTCCAACAATGTATTCTAATAGCACTAATTCATTTAATCATATGTATATATATTATTGGCATAGCCGCAATTATAATGTTATCGTTAAATATGAATCAAACACATATATATAATACTCACGAGGCTAACATCAACTAAATAACCCGACATAATTTTGTTATTAATAAGTCTTAAATATATATATCAAACTCGAACCATTGCTTTCTTTTAATTAAGATAGTATATTAACTTATGCTAAATATGACTGGATGGTCTCCGCTCAATACATAATTAATATGCTAGGTCATGAGCCTTCACTGCTCATAAAATATAGCTAGTTATTAAGTTATTCTATCATATAAGTTTAGCCTAGAGTCTTTTTGTGTCTCCGATGATCGATGCCGGCGGGTGAGAAGTAAATTAATCGATGTCATCGGGATTGTTGCTCATAATGTTATAGATCTGGGGAATAGGCAAATAGGGCAGAGTTCATGAGTGTTCCTGACCTGTGTATCTTGCGCACAATTGGATTTGAGGTACTTTTGCCTAGATGTTAGATCTTGTTACGTGAACATACAAATCCGACCGGCACAGTAGGCAAATGAATTGAGGTGTTTATTGATGGATGGAACGAACACGACCGGTAGATTTTTTTCAATATCCATCAGTAGAGGATTTATGTATGCTGTGAAGCATAGAGCACTGGGGGGGAAACCTTGAGGGAGAGATTTAAAAGGTGTGAAGCCTGGTGTGAGTTTGCCATCCAGTGAGACAAAGATTTCTCTGTTGCTTAATAGATTACTGATTATTTGTATAATGGTAACTGGAACATCATACTCAGCCAGCAGATTCAGCAGGATGTCTATGTGCACTGAATCGAAAGCCGCAGTGATATCCAGCTGGACAGCAATGGATTTAGATTTCTTTTGTATTCTGATATAATCAATGAGAGCCATAACATTAGCCATAGCATGTGAGGTGGAGGAGCCTTTTTTCCCATATTGATTAGGAGAAATGTGTTTAAGGACTATAGGTTAAATTTGATCCTTGATGACTGACTTCATTATCTTGATCAGCAATGGGGTCATGGAGATTGGTTGAATACTGGTTAGATCAGTGAGTGGTTTTTGTTTTTTCAAAAAAAGGCAATAGTGCCACAGGATACAGATCAGCTATATTTCTGTGCCCAGTAGCTAAGTGTTCAATCATTTTGACCATGATGGGGATCGTAAACTGACTTAGGTGATTTAAAAGGAACTTAGGGATGCCATGTAGACCTGGATGAATGCTATCTGGGAGAGACATAAGTTTTCTGTTAAGTAGAGCTTCTGTAAAGCCATACTCACCGGATTCCCAGCTTCTAGCCAGTCTGGTTCAGAAGGAGGACTATCAGCTTGCATAAGTTGTTGATGTTGCTGACTGATGAGTAACATCATAGGATAACCTACGAGTGTGTTGCTGTTACTGGAAATTGATGATGGGGTAACTTGTTGTCTATTTATCCCTAGAGTCTATCTGAGGTACCCTCTTGTCCAACAGTGTTGTTGAGACAAGAAGAATTTAGACCTCCTGTTGGATATATATTCTGCGAGTGATTTTTGTTTAATACGGTAAAGGTTTTTAAGTGATAAGATGACTTCTATATTGGAAGGATTCTGTTGCACCATTTGTGGTTGATTTTCAATGTCTGTGAGGTCTCCGAGTAGGCTATTTGGGCCTTTAATTTTCCTGGTGTGATGGTTTAGAATGGATTGGAGAATATTGATATATGTAAACCAGGCTTCTTCAGCTGGGAGGGAAAAGATGATCTTTTGGAAATAAATGTAGGCCTCAGAAACTATGGCTTCTGTCATGCTGGACTTTGTGACCATACGCATAGTTCTGCCGGAACCTGCAGCAGGCATTGGAGCCACAATGGCTTCTAGATGGATAACTAGTGCCATATGATCTGAGAAAGAGACAGGAACCAAAGCTGCATCAATATAAAAGTGGAGGTCTGGTGTATAATATATCATGTAAATCAGAAATCTTCGAGTTCTGGTGTTAAAGGAAAAGGCACCTAGGGGGGAGAAGCCCTCACCACACATCAGACTTTGATTTAAATGATGGACGAATCTAGTGTTAAAGTTTTGGTATGTGGTATTGAAATCTCCCAAGAGGATTGTTGGACTGGTTCTATTGCTGATGATGGCATTTAGCGTATGGATTATGTTGTAATATTGAGTTGTGTCATTGGCCGTGTACACATAGGCAATGATAATGGGTGTAGCCCCAGTAGTCAACCTCAATGATAATCATGTTGTTGTCTAACAGTAGAAGATTAAAGCTATCGGGGGGGGGGGGGTATTGCTTTATTAACCAGGATGCCAACTCCTCCAGAAGCCGAGGAGCCAATAGAAAATCTGGTAAAACCTGATGACAAAAGCAGTGCTAGGATTTTATGATCAGTGTTCTGATGGTATTTAGTCTCCCATTAGTAATATATGTGGGGAGTTGAGGGCAATCCAATTTTTAATAGCATAGACTCTACCCAATGAGTTGATGCCACGAACATTGACTCCAGCGATTTTACAGTTCATAACAATCTAGTTTTATGTCTCTTTGACCAGCAGCTGAGTCAGTGGACGAATCATCCCAACCAATGTCATCTGGGTCTTCTGCAGTTCAGACAACTCTTTATATAAGAAAATGAGTAAAAGAGAAAAGATGTGTGATCCGTTCTATCTAAACAAAAAAATAAATATCTTATGCTTTAGCTTAAGAATATACATTTACTTAATAATCCAATCATCTTAGAAATAATATATTAAAACACTGGACTTATATTACATATTTCATTCTTTAAATCTGTATTGACAATCAAATAAGAAATAATCTCAAAATGTTATGTACATACATATGCAACTACTTATAAAATTTAATTTTAAAAATATATATATTTAAATGCAGATAATTAAGTTTTCATTTTGATACACAAGTGAGGATATTATTAAAGAGACCAAACAATATTTTAAAATTATCATGAAAAATCTTACTACTAGAATTGAAAAACATTTGAATGATGAAAATATAATCAGTAAATTTTGATATGGAAACAGAAAGAGCATGTGAAATTCAGAAAGAAAAAAATTTCACTATGAATTCTTGTTTTACAAAAAAAATCCAAAGAGAAAATGATCACAGAACATTCTAAAGAAAGCACACAGAGCAGGATAATTGACTGGGGGACAACATTTACTTCAAGATTAAGTTTTTAAGAAATTCAAACATCATCATTGATTAGTAAAATAAGAGATATCTTAATGCAAAGATAAAAGTTATTAAAAATAATAGTAATAAAAACAATACTACTGTTATCAAAAAATACTCAACTAAATTTAAAATAAAATTTACAATTCATGGATCAAAGCTCAAATTGTCACTTTTGGTATTCAAACATCATGTGAGAACCATCTATTGAAGTTGGATTTAAAAACATCAATGATTAATATTAATAGCATTAAAATTAAAATTAGTAAAAATTACATCAGAGTGATTCCTTTCCTCCAAACTTTTTACAGCAATATACAGAAAGTATTTTATGAATTTAAATGTAAAGTGAATAAAAATCTAAAAACTATTCAAGTCATTTAAATTTTGCTGATGAAATAGTTTTCACAAATAATTCTTAGGAATCCATACAATGTTAACAAATGCTATTAAATAAAAAATTTAAAAAATGGGACAAAAGATTAAACAAAAAAAAAAGGCATTCAATGAATTGTTCAAAATCAGAGGAAAATAAAATGTAATAGTAATGAGTTAGAAATAACAATATAGATAAAAAAAACATAATAGATTAAAATAATCACAAAATTAAATTTGAATGCCTCAAAAGAACATTTGTAATACATGAATATTAGTAGTGTTTATTTATCAAAGTGAGGTCTAGATATTTAATTTAAAAAACAAAAAACAGGCAGAGGGAGATACAGAAATTGCAAGCTGCACATGTTAGGATTAACAATAAGCAAGTGAAATTACTGATAAGAAAATAGATATTACTGATATAAATGTTTAAAGACAAAGCATGGGCAAAGGAAATCTTCAGATTCCAAGAAATTTTCAAAAAAAAAAATTAAAAAACGCTTGTAAAAATAAGGTGAAATTATAAATCAGAAATACTAGAACAAATTGAGAAAGATCTTCATTCCACATGAGTTAAACAATGATTTAAAATAGTAATACAACTAAACAAAATATTAAAACAAATTCATAATTCTTTTTACTATGAATAATTATCTAACAAATAAAAAAAGATATTGTATGTATCAATAGTATATTCATTCTAATATAAATCTATACAAATGCAAGAGTAATATATGGATTTAAAAATCACATATTTATAATATTTTTCATTCACTTACTTCATCACTGACACTGAAAATGATAATTACATCAAATGCAAAAATTCATACTGGTTACTCTAAATTAGCTTCATATTCAATATATTAATAATGATTTTACATAAAAAAATTAATATCATTTCAAAATCTACTAATAATGAAACTTGGAAATAATAGTCTTGCAGTTAAAATCTAAAACCACAATTTTTATATTATACACAACAATTATAAAAAAAACACATGTTTTTATATTTCTTTATTTTTATTAGAAGCTTTATTACTTCTATTATGTCAGAACCTTTAATTACATTGGCCATTCATTTATTCTATCCAATAAAATCCAAGTTAAGACAGGATAAAGCGCTACTTCTGAAACACAATAAATTTCATTTTTAATTTATATATTTTTTAAAAAACATAATAAAACAATTTTATAGTATTAATTTTTCTAATTGGCATGTTAACTTACATTTCTGAAATAGTAAAAATTTTCATAGCTTATTTAAACATTATATTTATAAATAGAAGGGATTTGAACTCAGACTTTCAAGCACCTTTCAACTATTCTTACTATCTCAGACAACTGATACACATGACCACATGCATGTAGAAAAGATAAATAATCACCAATATACTTATTTCGTGCGAAACCAGCACTCATCAATTGGTCCAAATTATCATCTCCCATACATACATATAATCAGTGCTCAGTTTATATTAAGATAGCAAATCCTTACACTTTAATGGACAGGCTTCAACCTACCCCAACCTCCAACTCTTCAGCCATCCATAGCATTGAAAATCTGATGATAGAATTCCGAAATCCCATGGTGATGTGGTCATGTGTACCAGTAGTATGAGACAGTATGGATAGTTGAAGGATGCTTGAAAGTCTGAGTTCAAATCCCCTATATTTACAATTAGGCTCCAGATATAAGAGTGCCTAGTATTACAAATCTTACATATTAAGCCTGCATTCTGCCCATCCCTCTTCTATGTATTTAATGGATATTGTCCTATATGTAAGAGGTCAGAGTGACTTGAGGTCAACAAGGGCATGATAACAATATTGGCATCAGCATGGGATTTGGGAATTCTATCATCAGATTTTCAATGGTGTGGATGGCTGAGAAGTTGGAGGTTGAAGCCTGTCCATTAAAGTGTAAGGATTTGCTATCTTAATATAAACTGAGCACTGATTATATGTATGTATTGGAGACAATAATCTGAACCAACTGATGAGTGCTAGTTTCACATGAAATATGTATCATCATCATCAACAACAACCATTATCAATCCACTGCAGGATGAAGGTCCACCAAGTTCACTCAACCTTTTCCAATCTTTAGCTTCTCTTCTCCACATCACCCCTGCACACTTTCTTATTCCATCCATCCCTCTCACATGTGGTCTCTTTCTGGGTCTTTTACAATCTCTTGGAATCCAGTTTAAAATTTCAATTGTCCATCTATTATCATCTCTTCTAGCAATATGTCCAGCCCAACTCCACTTCAGCCTTTTAATTTTTTCAATGAGGTGAGTAACACCTGTTTGTTCTCTTGCCCATACATTGTGATTTCGATCGTTACTCCTAACATGCATCTCTCCATACTTCTTTGATTGGTTTGAAGTCTCTGTATTGCTCTTCTATTAAGTGTCCAAGACCCATAAGTAAGAACTGGCAAAACACATTTATTAAAAACCTTCCTTTTCAAACGCATAGGCATATTTCCTTTTAGTATCAAGTTATTTCTACCAAAAGCACTCCAACCAAGTTTAATTCTATGATTAATTTCATCCATTATGTTTTCATCTGTATTAATAATTTGACCAAGGTATTTGTAACTGTTAACTTCTTCTAATTCTTCATAATCAATCTTTATTTTCATATTTTGAGAAAATCTATTAAACATTACTTTAGTCTTTTTTAACATTTATCTTTAGTCCTACTTTCCTACTTTCATCTGATAACTCCTGCAACATTTCCTGTAACTCTAAAGCATTATTTGCAAAAACAACTACATCATCTGCAAAATCTAAATGACTTAAATAATCTCCATTTACTTTCACTCCTTTAGCTTCCCATTTTAATCCACAAAATACTTCTTGCAGCACTGCTGTAAAAAGTTTTGGAGATATGGATCACTCTGTCTTACACCCTTCTCAATGTTGATTTTCCTACTATCATTATGTAATCTAATTATTGCTGTTGCATTTTTATAAATATTCTTTAAAATATGACAATATCCTGGATCTATACCTTGATTATCTAATGCTTTAATCACTGAAAAAATGTTTATAGAATCAAATGCCTTTTCATAATCTACAAATCCTAAGCATAATGGCAACTCATATTCATTTGTCCTTTCTATAACTTCTCTCAATACCTGGATATGACCTACTGTACTACAACCACTTTTAAATCCAGCTTGTTCTCTTGATTGGTGGAAGGTCAGTGTTCTCTGCAGATGAGTTCTAATTTTATCTTAGTAAAAATTTTGTATAAAACTGATAAAAGACTGATAGGTCTATAATTTCTAATATCTTCTTTATCACCTTTTTTAAATATGAATATTAATACTGCATTCTTCCAATCATCTGGTACATCTTTATCATTTAGACATTTGGAATATAACTTTGCTAAAAAAATTGTATTTCTTCACCTGCTTCTTTTAATATATCAATTATAATTCCATCATTACCTGGAGCCTTCCCTTTCTTCATAAATTTAATTGCATGTCTCATGTCCTCATTCAAAATTCTGGAAAATTCAGAAGATATAATAGGTATAGGAGGTACTTGTTCTTTATTACTATACAATTCCTGATAGAAGTCTTCTACACATTTCATAATATCATCTCTCTTTTTAGTATTAATGCCATCTTTTTTTCTTATTGCAGATAAAATGTCCTCATTCAAAATTCTGGGAAATTCAGAAGATATAATAGGTATAGGAGGTACTTTTTCTTTATTACTATACAATACCTGATAGAAGTCTTCTACACATTTCATAATATCATCTCTCTTTTTAGTGTTAATGCCATCTTTTTTTCTTATTGCAGATATAAATTTCCTACCAATACCAAAATGTTGTTTTACACTCTTTAGACTTTTATTCACTTCTACAGCTTTCCTTGCTAGTTCATAATTATACTTTCTTAAATCATTTTCAACTCTTTTCCGCATTATTTTACAAAATTTGAGATATTCAATCTTTTTTAATGCATCATTGTTATATATCCTCATATACCTTCTTTTCTTCGGTCTCAGTAGAAATTTTATTGGTCAATTGCTGCTTTTTTCTACCAGCTATTTTTATTGCAGTTTTTAAAAGTGTATCAGTTATTTTCCTATTAATTTTATTCAAATCAAATCTTCTAATACTTGAAACCGATTTATAAGTTCTAATTTAAATTTATTAGAATGTTTCTGAAGATTAGGAATATCAACTGTAAATATTGTTTTTCTTAATAATTTTTGTCTCTCTAGTTTTGCATTAACATGTATCTTTCATCTTACTAATCGATGATCACTTCCTGTGTTAAATTTATTAAGAACATTACAATTTTGAAATATGTATTTTCTGATGGTCAAAATATAATCCAATTCTGCTGTACCTTCATTTGGATGCTTCCATGTCCATTTCCTTTTAACATTTTTCTCAAAAAAAGAATTCATAATATAAAGTTTTTCTTTTTCTGCAAACCTCACAAGTCTATGTCCTCTCTCATTTCTATTACCATAACCAAAATTACCTACCATAACCAAAATTACCTACAGCATTTTCATCTTTCATTTGTTTACCAATTCTAGCATTAAAGTCTATCATAACAATTTTAAAATGTCTATTCTGATCAAAAGCCTTTTGTATATCCATATAAAAATCTTCTACAACTTCATCACTATGAGAACTTGTTGGGGCATAAACTTGAATTATCTGCATTTGGTATCTGCTATTAAGTTGTAAAACTAATCTTGCCACTCTGTCCGATACCCCATCAATTTCCACAATGTTATTCTTCCATTTTTTATTTATAATGAATCCTACTCCATTTGTATTTCCAATATTTGTGCCTTTACAGTAGAGTACATGTCCACTTTTTAAATCAATTGTTTCTTCATCTTTTCTTCTAACTTCACAAAGTTCAATAATGTCCCATTTAATATAAGATAGTTCTTTTTCTAACTCTTGCAATCTTCCTTCATTTGAAAGTGATCTGCAGTTATGAGTACCTAAATATCATCAAATGGCAGCCTGAGTCCACAATCAGGGGATTCTTAGCACCCTTCGCCTTTGGCCACCAACCGCTGCCTTCGTTGGTGACTTTACAGCCTCCTGGGAATAAGGGCCATGATTTATTTTTGTCTGTCCTGATTGTATATATTCGAAAAATATTCTTAAACTCAGAGGTAAAAAGCCAATAAACTTACCACGCTGGCTAATGCGTGTTGGTGAGCAGCCCATCCAGGTTCGTATACTATATATTGGTGATTATTTATCTTTTCTACATGCATGTGGTCATGTGTATCAGTGGTATGAGATAGTATGGATATTGAAGGGTGCTTGAAAGTCTGAGTTCAAATCCCCTATATTTACAATTAGGCTCCAGGTATGAGTGCCTGGTATTTCAAATCTTACATTATATTTATGGACATTATTTGAATATTTACAACCAAACATGTGAAATCATTATTGCAATTATCTCCTTAGATTAAAAAAAAATCATTTTCAAGATTGTTTTTTTTTTGTCTTCACTTCTAGATCATGGCAGAAAAAGGTGCAAGATATTTATCTCTTCATTTTTTTTCCCATAGTCAAAACTTTTTTCTTTTTTTTGTCTTTTTACTCTAATGAAATAAAAATACTTCTTTTTTTAAGTTTCAAAATACCTATCATTTATGTAAGGAAAGATAGGAATATTCAGAAATGGATTTACCACTACGAAAACTATGCTATTAATCTAAAATATAGGATTAAAAGTATCCAACTCTTAACTGCTTACATGCATGTAAAGACATCCAAATGATGAAATTATAATTTTAAATTAAACTGATCTCATTTATTTTGGAATACATTCTCTCTACCTCTTTCTCTCTTCATATATATGAAACAATTTTTAAATATTGAAGGACTTAGGTTTATCTAATTATATCCATTGAAGAACAATGAACAAAAAAACATTATTTACAAGTATTCCCAAATAGAGAATTTTCACCCTTTTAGTAATTGGCCATTCTTATTTTACATGTACATGCATACATATTAAAACTATTTCTTAATTTCATTTTCTTTATAATATTTTTTTATACCTTTGATAAAATAAGGAAATACTTTTTTTGTAACCAAGAAGTTACCATTATATATTTATAACAATAAAAATAAATTAAGAAAAGATTTCCAATGCACATACATACTCAAACTAAAATATTATTATTGATTATAATGTAATAAAAATGCATATTTACATATTCTATATTAAAAGATATATTTATATTTTTTATCCATAAACTAATATAAAACAAATACTAGTTTATAAACTTTATTTACATTCAATATGTCATATATAATTAAATGTTTTAAAAATTATTATTTTTTTACATAAAGTTCTTCAAAAAAAAAAAAAAAATGTTTATCAAAATATTAACTAAACATTTTAGTCTATTGATATGACTATCAAAATTATTTTTATCTTTTTACAAAGATATAATTTCACAAAACTGTTATAAATTTTAGTTTAGAAATTATATATAGATCATTTAATTTTTTTGCTGAAGAATAAGGCATTAAATTTCTAACATATCTTATTTATATAAATAAAACTGTTTACTCATTAGTATCATTTTAAATTTAATCAAGGGTGAACTATCAAATAAACATATGGTTATTTAAGTAAAAATAAATAAATAAAGATAATAAATGCACTATTTCTACACTCTATGAATCATAAGTTAACTTTTAAAATCCTAATTTATTTTACCCATAAAATCCAAATTTATTTTACTCACAAAAGGTTAGTGTAAATTATTTCAAAAAATAAAACCAGTGGAGAAGACATAAAACTTCGACTAAACAAGCGTTTTAAAAGCTCCCCCCCCCTCCCTTTCTCCTTTAGAATGCTAATTTTTTGTTTCATTCATTTGTATTCAATTTTTAATTATATATCATACAAAGTCAATTAATAAATTCACTCTTTTTAAAATCATTTTGCCTTGCCTTTGCAAAATCCTTAATTAGTAATGTAATACATTAAATATGGGCTGAATATAAACTACTCAATTATATATTTTAACTAATTATCTTCAAGGACTTACAAAAATCATAATAAAAGATTGGGGCAATTGAGTCTAAATCTAATCTCATTTAATCTTATCCATATCCCATTATGTACAGATTGTGAGCAGCTCTTACAGAAACATCTAGGCTGTATTGTCTTGTTAACTTTTCTTTGTATACTAAGTTGCTTTCATGCTTTTTTACCCCCATTAGTGAATCTAAATCTCAGCCATTATTATTAACAAATGATAATTTTTTTTTATTTTACTCAAGTAAGAGTACTAATTGTTATCCTGATTATTAAAAAAATTAGATCGATTTTCTACATCTGACTACTAAATATTTTTAAATAATGACCTTTCTGCCTTACTATCAATATTATATAAGAATACATTTGTACATATAAACAATTAGTATATAACAAAAATAATAAATATATTTAAAAAAATTAAATAGTAACTAAAATAAATTTGAGAATAAGAACAAACATATGTAATCTCAATTCTAAGATGAATGCAACTGACTATATAATAAAAAATATATATTGGTAAAATAATTTTGTTTGCCTAATTTTTGAGTATATGGATTTCATACTTACATGATTCACACAGACATTGCCTTTTATTGCAATTTTGTGGCTTAATAAAACAAAGAAATAATTCAAAAAACTGAAGTATAATATATATTAAGGCATCAGTTTCATCATTTGTAATATCACTAGTCATATTAAATAATTTTATTCAACTTCTAAAATGAATGTTAATTAGTTTAAAACACTTCACTAAAATTGTACAAATTCTTTAAAAATATTATATTAGAACTGTACCAGTTTTCATATTTTCATTTTTTTCGGTTGCAAAAAAAAAAATGAAAAATTTATTTTTTGTTTGAATTTTCGTTTTAAAAATATAAGTTTTATAATGTTAATTTCAAAATACTTTTACTTTTATTAATGATTAATTTTGAAACTTTCTTTTCATTGTAATTTTTGGTAAATAGAACCATAAGATTTATTTGTAGAAAGATTTTTTGTTAAGTATATTAATTGTGTTTGTCAAATTTTATGAGTCCATGTGATTAAAAATTGAAACCAATTTGTTATTTTAGTGCTGATATGCCAATTATCGTACTTTTTATTTATTTATTGTTTTAATAGCAAAGCAATTTCCTATCTTTTGTTTAAAAAATAACCTGTAAAAAAGTTACATGCGCTCTGGAAAAATTTAGTAGAAATTATTATTATTTTCTATAACCTAAAGAACAATATTAGCAATATTAACAAATCATCACCCACAGACACAGATAAATGGCAGTTATGTTGTTTCTACTTCTATAAAAATAATAATATGCTAGATAATGTACTGCTTATTCTTAAAAAATAACCAAAAGAATGTCATTGGAAAATTTCACCAAGCATATCTACTAACTAATTGGATAATTTTATCAAACCTAATTGCAAACTCATGGAGACTTTATGATTAATTTATTTCAACAAAAAGTTAATTTGAAATGTATTTCCAGCATAAAGAAAGTTGCCTAGAAATTAACAACTTCAAAATAAAAAAAAATTTATAGTTTCTATATTGCTTTAAAAAAAATTAATGAATCTATATATAAAAAATAGTCAACTTCATTTACAATAAACTATCTTTATTAATTGTGAATGTTAATGATATGTTCAGTTACATATATATTTGTGATATATTAAAACATAAATTAAATCTGAATGTATCCTACTGCATAATGATTTAAATTTAAATTAATATTTAAATAGGAAAGGAAATTGATTTATAATTTTGATAATTATACAAACTACAAGCAGCAGGCTATACTTTAAAACAATATTGCAATTAAAAGTACGTTGAATTAATGCCTTTGGATGCATAGATGTCCATAACTAATATTTACAGTTCTTAACTCTTTATTCAGCAGGCTATACTTTTAAACAATATTGCAATTAAAAGTACATTAAATTAATGCTTTTGGATACATAGATGTCCATAACTAATATTTACAGTTCTTAACTCTTTATTCTGTAATTGATTAACATATTCATCTTGTATTTTCATATGAGGAAGTCTATGTTCCCAGTGATTTAGTCTTTAATTAGATGCAATATGCTTATAGACTAGTTACTTCATCTAGAAAATAGATAGGGTCCATAAGTATTTATTCTCTTAGAGAATGTATATATAGTTAAAATATTTTAACCTTTGTCATATACATATTTGTGCATACATCTAATATGATATATAATTCTATTATAATATAACTGGTGAACAAATAGGATTGAACACTGTTGATTATTTTATTTACAACACAGACCAATATTTAATCTTACTTTACAGTACATTTTATCAAGCACAATGTGAGGCTGCGATGCAGTTACATATTTATCAATCCAATGTGAAGCTATATGCTAATAAATTCATACTGAGGGTTTCTAGTAAATAATCCCAATTCTTAAAACCAGAAATCATAGGGAAGAATAGATTAATCTTTTTCATTAGTTAAAATATAATAATTTCTCCCATAAAATTAGGGATTTTATCTGTAGCAAATCTTAAGTTCATTTTCTTCTGACATATTTTTACATTATACAACCCTTAAAAAGACTTTTTTTATTGATGTTGGCCTCATATACAGAGTTAAACATAGCACTTTATTCTTAATCTACTAGACATTATCTAAAGATGATTCAAACAATTAATGAATCATTTCTCATCTTCAATTTATTTTATATCATTGTTATATTGCTAATTACTACTTCTTTTATAGTAGTCATTGGTGCCCTCCTCTACTCCAAAAAGTTAATATCTTATTTTTTTCTTAACATTCTTACAATTCAACTCATCTTATATTTCCATTTTTACCTAATATCTTTTGTTAGTACAACCAACATTTCGAATCTCTTTATATAGTGTAACGTCCACTGCTCTATTAGAGTTTTTTTACGAGTTAAATTATATATATATATAATTAATATACTACAACTATATTTAACTGTGTAAACAAACAGGTTTTATTTTTAAAAAAATAATAATAAAATAGTTCCACTAGTTTTGATAAAAATATCAAATAAAAAATTTTTTTTAAATTTAAAATTCATACATTGCATGTATCTGTAAAAGCAACAAAATGAATCAAACTTCATAAAGCTATTTCTTCATCCTATACCATAGACATATTGCCCTCCCTTTAATTTATTACTATATTGCCTTTTCTATAACTGCATTATTGTTTTGTTTTGTTTTTCTTAATTACTTTTGTAGGGGTCTTAATGTAATTTTGTTATGTTTTAATATAATAATTTTTAAATTAAATTGCACTGATGTAAATATATATATGTGTGATATAAGTTTTGGTATTTTTCGTGATTTCTAATACCTGCATGAAAGCTTGAAACCAAGAAAACATTGATAAGGTAGGATTACAATACACTTTTTTCTCTTATGGATAAAAATTGGACAACAAAAAAAAGGTAGAAAAGAATACATGTTTTTAAATGTATGTTAATAAAAAAAACTTTGAAAATATTATGAACAGAAGAGAAAATGAATAAATGAATAAAGACCACATTTAATGTACTAAGAACAAGATTGAACTTGTCTAGTTCAGTCATATTATTTGACTATATTATTCATTAGAAAAGTATATAGTGTTTAAAAATAGTGGTAGTGAAAGCAAAGGAGACTATTAACAATGAAATCATGGTTTCCACCATCATAATAATAAATGTCCTTGAATAATATAAAAAATTAAATAGATAATAAATTTCTTAGCAAAAATACTATTCATACCATTATTAGGAGTTAATGTTAATTTGTCATCATCTAATAGTAACATAATATTTACATATCACTTTAAATATAAGGAGTATTATTACCTCAATATTAGCAACCAAATTAAAAAATCTTACCTGTACTGTTAAAGTTTTTGTTAATTTGTCTGTTGCTATATGTATTTCTTGTGGTCCTTGGATAATTATAGCTTTGGTACCACTTAAAGATAAATATCGTAACTTTTCTAAAGCATCACTGGCATTAGAAATTAATTCACGCAGAAATACCTAAATTAATAAAAATAAAATAATATTACTTCTCATAAAATATGAAAATAATATATGGATTTTAGACTTTTTATTTATTAATATAGTGCTTATCTGTAAGTCACAAATAGCAAAAACAACTTTCTTATCTATGTAATAAAACAAAAAGAAATTACACACAAATTAAAAAATTTATTGTATTGCAAAAAGTATCAGAATTGTTTTAAGCATTGGTGGCCTAGTGATTAGCATAGCTGCCTTCCAAGCAGCTGACCCAGGTTCTCTTCCCGGTCAGTGCTTTGACATAGGAAAAAAAAGTATTAGAATTGGAATTGCTAATTACAATTTTTAAATATACAGTAATTAAAAATTTTATTACCAACAAATATTTTTGTATTCCATAAAAATTAATAAATGATTAGCAATAACAATAAGTGTAGAAAATCGTAAACAATATGTCGAAATGCTTTGAAGAAGATACTATTTTTCTATCTTAACAATATGTTTAAAAGAAATTAAGTGAGAGCATATTTTGTTGTTTGAAAAATGAATAAGACCTAGCATTTGAATAGATAGAATATTGGTCTTAAGATAATAAAAATTAATACATATGCTATAAACTTTAATGTAAAATTATATATATATGTTTAAAAAATATAATTTCTAATATTAAAAATATGTATTAGTAATTAACAATGAAGTTGTTTAAAGACAACTATCTATAAATTTGCATATTTTAACACAAGTTCTTGACTTAAAATAAAATGATCTCTTCCAATTTGAAATCCATTTCTCCAATTTCCATTCTTTTTAATACAATTTGAGCACTGCTTTCAAGTCTAGATTTTCTTTTGGGCAAATAATTTTAGTTAATTTAAAATAATATTTCATCTTTCAATTTTCCAAGCTGAAATATTATTGAAAATATTTCAGTTATATGATTTCTATTTCAATCTTTTCTGTATATCTTTTAATAACAATATTGTATATCAAACTACTACTATATATTTATTAGGTCAGACAATATATAATT
Organism: Epiperipatus broadwayi; assembly: GCA_028023455.1. Lineage (NCBI taxonomy): Eukaryota > Metazoa > Onychophora > Udeonychophora > Euonychophora > Peripatidae > Epiperipatus > Epiperipatus broadwayi. Next base: position 1,299,392 of record JAQFVV010012602.1, on the reverse strand, counting down.
TTCAGCATTTTTCAGTCATTCAAAATAATTTTTTTCTTTTTTAAATCTTATACAGCATGTTTCTATTTAAAATAAAGTTATGTTATAGCTCTTTTCTATATTTTGATATCTCTTTTATTTATTACAAGAATACTTCATATTCTTTTTTTTTTTTTTTTTGTAATTCACTATGACAAAACACTTATTTTCTTTGCAATTATTACTATGCCTTTTGACATCTATTATGAGGCAATAACAAGTTTGTTTAAAATGCTTCTAGAAAATCTGATATGTGAATTATTCTTATTAAAAGTTTATTACTTCATAAATATTACAATTCAGATTTATATATTCATTCTGATCAATGTTTTTTTTTTTTAAACTCATCTTAAGGATTTTTTTGTGTTTTCAATTTCTCTGGTTAGGCTCTTTTTCTTTTCACATTTGAGCTTGGTCATTAATATGTTTGCTAAATGATATATTTGAAATCTATTTTAGATCCTATTTTTTTCTTGTCCTTTCATTGAAGTAGGTTGTTTTGTTGTTGTAGTTGTTTTTTATTTTTAGCATTTATGTGCAAAAATATTTTTTTGCTTTGAATATATATATTGAAGATAAGGTGATGGCTGAAATCACAATCTAGTTAATCATCACTCATTCTCCTATTTCATTTTGATTTTAATTTTCTCATTTTGATTTTCAACTTTTTTTTGTATTATACATAGCATTTCAGTTTTTAATAATAAAAATTATGTCAAGAATGCATGCATTTCAGCTTGAACTTGGGCACACAACTTTACAATAATTTTGTTTACTACTTTAGTTGATCCACATAATGTTCTATGAAAGCAAATTGATACCAGTCATTTATTAACTGCAAGCAATTTAATGACAGTTTCTGTAACAGCATGAAAAATTGATTACTCAAACATAAATATATGAAATATAATATACACATAAAGGGAAAGAGATATAACTCAGTTAAAAAAATAAGTTTAAAAATAGATGTAGAGAAATAAAAAAAAATGTATAGTTTTATTTAAAATAAAAAATATAAATTTGAATTTGAAATTATAATTTTTAAAAAAAAATCTTCAAAATAAAACTCATTGTATAGAAATAGTTTAAACAGAGCAAAATTCCAATTATATTTTTATATAACTCAGTGGTATGGTTTTCTTATATTTGTGTTAGGATTCATTCAATTTATATACATAAACAGTATATGACAAGCTACTCATCGTTTTAGATTAGGGTTAGGTTATTTCTTTTACTAAACATTGTTATTTTTTTGTTTGTTTGTTTTGCTATTTCTTTCCTATACATTGTCTTTTTATTATGATTGTCACTTATAGATTTATTGTTGCTTTTCTTTCTTGGCTTGATTTGCATATTTTTACACTCTTTGAAAACAAGTGGTATACTATGAAATATGGATGGCCAATAGGCTTACCTATCAGTGACATTTTATCTAATGTCTACTTAAATAATTTTGAGAGCTCTATAATACCGAAATATTACTCATGATTTTACATATATTCGGTATGTGGATGATATATTTATTATTTCCTCTATGGATAATATTTTACATATACAAGAAGAACTTCAAAGTTTATCTAATTTATCACTTAGCATTGTATATGAAAATAACAACAAAGAAATCAAATATCTTGACCTTTCATTATCAAGAAATAATAACAGTATAGATTACAAGATGATAATTAAGCCTTTTGAAATTAGAAGCTCTATTCACCCTAAATCTAACTCACCTGCATCACACAAATTTGCTATTTTAAATTCTTTCTTATTTAGAAATTTGCATCTTTGTAAATATGAAGCAGACAGAAAAGAAAATCTGAATAATTTTATTAAAGATTTGATGACAGCTGGTTTTAAACTTGGGTCTATTAAAAATAATATTGCTAAATTCCATAATAAAATAAATAGTGTTGTACCATGTGTTCAACTTCCTAGAATTACTATTCCTTACATTTCCAAAATATCTAATGAATTAACTAAAGCATTATTCAATAAGTTTAAAATAGGATTTAGAACTCCTCCTAATTCTAATAGATTGATCAACAACTCAAAAGATCATATTGATCATTCATTCACCCCACATGTAGTATATTCCATTTCATGTCCTCAAGAATAATGTCTTGCTGTATATTATGGTGAAACTAAAGCTACTGTTAATACTAGGCTTGCTCAACACATGTACACTTACAAGAGAGCTCAGAAGAACAACAATATATCTTCTGTATTTTTTGAGCATTCCATGAAATCTGGACACAATTTTATTCCTTCCAATCCTGTAATTTTATGCACTGAATCAAATGATCATAAGAGGAAAATAAAAGAAGCATTCTATATTAATGGAAATATTAATGCTATAAATAGAAAAGACACTTGCTTTGATATATCGAAGAAATGGTCCACGTAACACGTGCTAATTTAAATATCTTTGAATATATTTTATTATGTATTTTTAAAAAAGCTATGATTATGAGACATGGATCCTCAAAAACGTTTAGCTTATTTTTATTATATTTATTTATAACTTCTCTTTTTTAACTTCACTTTTAAGTTAATATATATATATTTTTTTAAATTATGTAATAATACAAATAATTAATATAACTCATTGTTTAGGAATATTTAACTATTTCTGTTATATCATTACAGCAGCACAGAGCATGCACTTATCTTTCAATGTTTCTTTAATTTTACCCTAATAAAATTAAAATATATTGGTAAACTTATTCTTTATTTAATATATTCATGAGTATTCTCAACTTTTCATCTAAACGAGAAAAACATAAATTGAATATAAATGTTTGCATCTACATACTAAACCATAATTTTATGTCTTGCTCTTTAGAAATAACTCTGAACTATAGTCTAATTTCTTATATCTATTTAAAGTTAGATTAAAAGTCATTTCTATGAATAATTTTCTTGGAAAATGAATAACATTACTTGAAGAAATAATACAAATATTCTGCAGAACACTTATTTAGCATTAATATTGTCCAACCACTAAACTTCTGGATAATCATAAAAATATTTCTATAAAAAATATTGCTAATACATTTAAGTATACTTTCTTTGTGATGTCTTTTTTATCTTCATATAGTCTTACACCAAATATCAGAAAACAAGTTGCCTCATAGAAAATGTACAAAAAGTTATTAAATAAATCAGATTACCACTAATTTGATATAGTTTCACTACTTAAGACACACTTCATATCAATATCTTCTTTTCTCTATACTCAGTTAAATATCTTTTCAAATAAATAAAGATTAAAGGCCTAAACAAATTTCTTTTTCCAGATCTAGCAAAAATCCAAATGGTTTGATTTTGTTAAACATCATTGAAATAACCATCAAAAGATTTAGAACTATTCATTAATTGGTGCTTATCTGTTCTAGGAATGAAATTTATGTCTTGATTTTAGATCAAATTTTATCTACTATAATGATGCTTCTGGAATATGTTTAAATATCAAAATTTTCATTTTGTAGTAAGATTTAAAAAAATTGCATAATTGAAAATTGATGTGATCATATAATTTCAAAAACAAAATCATATACAGGTTCTAGTTACAGATTTTTTTAAACTTACTTTCATTTTTCTTCATATATGTTCTAGTTACAGATTTTTTTAAACTTACTTTCATTTTTCTTCATATATGTTTTCTTTAAATAGTCATGTGTAAATAAATATAGCCATTACGAATAAAGACAGAAGAAAAAAAAATTGTAGCTACCACAAAAAACAACAATTTTCATTTCAAATGCCTCAAATTTTCCAACAATAACGTTTTCTCTCATTCTATCATATAGAAGCTATTCTATTCCATTTGCCATTTTATGTAAACTTGAATAATGTAATAAATACTGCAAGAAGATAATAAAATTGGAGAAATAATTTAATTAAAAGTAATCTATAGGCAGAGATCATATGATGCTTATTGATTTGCAGTAAAAAATTTAATAGACAATCAATTAATTTCAATCACTGCCAGACATATATTCAATTAATTGACTCAAATGACTTGACCAAATCAATAAAAGCTATGTAAAAATCACATCTTTACTTAATACACTTTCATTGCAATTGCCTAAAACAAAAGCCATGACTATCAGAAATATTGATTCTCTAAAACAATAATGAGTATCTGGTAATCATTCAATTATACGTGAAAGCAGATTAAACCACTAAACATCACATGATCACCATTTCTTATACTTGCTTATAGCTATTAAGCAGGCAAAACTCTCCATACAGTAATGCCACTCAGATACCAGAATGTTTGTACATAAAATCCCTATTTAGTGCCTACTCATCCAATATCCCCAGACTAATTTCTAGCTTATGCTACTGAACTGAGTTCAAACCTATATGACTATATAAGCTAATGAGCTTGGATTGAAAATATTTTGTTTTCAATCTTAGACTCATAGTTTTGTAGTTAATTTAGAGATAAAATATGGCTGCTGGAGGGTTGCATTAGATCCTGAGATCTAGATACAGTGCTCTAAAATCCAAGGCTTCTCACTGATGAAAGCCACAAGCTAGAAACTAGTCTGGGAAAATTGGATGAGAAGACATCAGATAGGGGTTTTATGCACAAACTTTCTGGCATCCATTGATTACTCTGGCTTGCACTGAGTGGCATTACTGTATGGAGAGTTTTGCCTGTTTTGAAAGCAGATTATTCATAAAATCCTTAATAATACTCTTGCTAGAGTGGATAAAAATATTTTAAGATAATTAATGCATTGTCCTATATCCCCTTTTATTTACTATAATAGAAATGTTCTCAACATCAGGTGGCACTGAATAAAACATATATTACTTTAAAAAAAACTATTATGCTTCTGAAGCTAGCATATCATCATATTTTAAAATATTTCCAATTTATCATACCGGCATTCCATTTTTAACATTACATAGAACTGCTTTATTTTACAAAGCAAGATATTTTTGTACAAATATAAATGAATACATAGAAAGAATATATTATTAAATGCCATCATCTCAATTCTTATAAGACCTGTACAAATACCATCATTCTCACATAAAAGAACATTGTTCAAGGATTTAATAAGATTATGACATTTTTCAAGTTCATGCATAAAAAAAAAAGATTTAAACTTGCTATATTCTGTATATTACTGTATCTTCTTACACTTTTGATCAATTAATAAATCAGTCATCTTCTTGTCAGTTCTTTAAATTCTGCCTTTATATTTCTATATTGCTTATGAACCTCCATATTTAATTTATTATTCTGCCAAATATAAAATGCTACATTTCCTTTTAATCAAGTCATTAATATTAAAATTATTGTCAGGAAATCATAAAACATTATCAATAAAGCAGTCAGGACACCGCTTAAGAGTTAATTCAAGAACAGACTTATGCATATTCATAACATATTTCTTGTAAGAATTCCATGCCTAATAATATGACTAGCTTGAAAATCCAAGAAGCCACATTTTTGATGTTTAATAGTATGGGAAACAATTGCTTCTAAATAAATAATTTAAATTTTATATTAAATTTGATCAATTTTTTAATGCAACTATCATTTTAATGTTTAGACAAATAATCTACAATATACCAAACTGTAACTGTAACCATTCAATAACTTTATCTACATTGATTTATAGTGATAATGTAATCGATAAGATGCAATTTACCGACTCATGCATATTTTTTGATAATAAAAACAATTATATTTATATTTATCCATACATCTGCATTAAACATATATCCATTCAAATTACTTTATATAAATTTTTCTGACTAACTAAAGTAATTCTGATATTCAATCAACATGTTAGGTGACAATTCTGTAACAACAGACCATTTGATTTTACAAAATTAATATCATTATTTCTAATAACTCTGAGCTAAAATTTAGCATTATTATTAACATGTGCACTAACATCTTTGAGAAAAAAAGTCTGTTGAATAATGATATTGATTTAATAAGTCAATTCAACAAGGAATTATAGCTTCATTACTCTGGACTCTCTGAAGTTAATCTTAAACTTTGACATTGGTAAAATGGTGCCATTGCACAAAACAATTTTTAATATCATTACCCTTGGACTGATTTATTCTTGAATTTCTAGATATGATAACTTATGCTTCATATCAAATCCAACACTACATAGACTCTTTTTATTCATTAATCTATTCAGTTCAGTTCAATTAAACTGAAGGTTAATTGAATAGGTAGGCAATTAAAGTTTTTTTTAAAACTTTCTTCTTAAGGAAGATGGATTTTAAATTGACAGCAGTCACATATAATTCTTAAAGCAGTGACAAACTCTTCATACAGTAATGGCACCAAATGCAACCATAATAATCAATGGATGCAAAGAGATTTGTGCATAAAATCCTATCTAGAGTCTACTCATCCAATATCCCCAGACTAGTTTCCAGCTTGTGATTTCCATCAGAGAGAAGCCTTGAATTTGAAAGCACTGCACTTAGATCTTAACATCTAATGCAACTTTTCAGCAGCACCTTTTACCTTTTTAGAATTATAAAGCTATGAGTCCAAAATGAAAACAGATATTTTCAATACAAGAATAATTGCTTATACGTCATATAGATCTGAAACCCGGTTTAGTATCTAAAAGCTAAAAATGTAGCTGCTGGAAGGTTCATTAGATCCTAAGATCTGATAAAAGCCAAAAGCTATAAACTAATCTGGGGATATTGGATGAGTAGACCCTAGATAGGATTTTATGCATACACCTACTTGCATCTCTTGATTACTATGTTTTCCAGTGGGTTGCACTACTGTATGGAGAGTCTGTCACTGGAGAGATGGAGAACTAGTATGGAGAGTAAAAAGAATTTATATATACTGTAACGGGCACAGACGACATTACATTGTTTTTTTTATTAGTAAACATGAAAAGAATAAAAGTTCGCAAATAAAACTTCCTTTTTAAGAATTAAAAATTGAAAATTAAAATTCTATACTAAACTCATATATATATATATAAAATCGCACAGATGAAAAAAAATTATTAAAATAAAACTTTATTAAAAATAGAAAAAATATTTTAAAAGCAAAAACTTAAAAAGATTTAGAGATAAAAATATATCTTTAATTTTGGAAAACACATTAATTAATCAGAAATGGAAATGATTGTTTTAATTAGTTAAATGTAAACTAGCCTTGGGCATTTAAATGTATAAGCAACGGTCAGACAGGAGAGAAAAACAATGGAATCGGACCTCAGCGAAAGGACCATCACATCGATGACGTAATGTCAATTGAATCCTTAAAATTAATATAAAAGGAAAAGTTTGGAAATTATTAGTTAGTTATTACAAGATGACAGATATGTGTTAAGTTGGAGAGGGTTGGAGGAGAAGGGATTGAAAGACACACTTTCAATTCCTTCAGTTGTTCAAAAAAAATGAAACATTGTTTTCCAATATTGCGGACCACAGGACATCAAGGCCCGGAAGAATACCATCAACCATAAAGGACCAACGGTTAACTGCACACCGATCTCCTTATGACTTCGTGGGAATTAACACCTTCCATTACAAAAAAATCAGAGACTACGGACATTTTTCAAAACAGTAAGAAATATATAGTTAATGAACATTTGAAAACATTAAGAACTTTAAAATATAAACTTTCTCCATATTTAAAAAAAATAGAAATAGATTCCTATCTGACCAAACTAAATTATTTATTAATTAGTTATAATTTTATTTGATGTATTTCTTTTTTGTAAAATCATTTCCATTTAATTTTTTTTTGTTCTTTAAGTTTTATTTATGATTTTTGTTTTGCGATAAATTAAATTATATAAATGTTAAACTTAAGTCGGGCGTGAATGGCTATATAGATTTGTAAAGTTATATTAGGGGAGGGTAATCTTAGGTTATTTGTTTCGTAGTTGAATTGGGTCAATGGATTGGATATATTGGTGTAATTAGTAGATGTAGTATGAGGTTCGCTATGGGCAGAATCGCTTTATATGCCGCACACTTCCTTTTTGGCCTATGGAATGCGATTCGTAAGTCGGCAAAATGACCGCAGTCCTTTCCTATGGAGTTTTTTTTTTTATTGCTCTTCTTGTCAGATAGATGTAGTATTCCTATCTGACGAGAGGCAATTTCTTCTCTTAACCTTTTGTGCTGCCGTATTTCGTATTACATTGAATGCATCGATATATCAGATGAATTGACGTTAGTTTGACTGCGAACTTTTGGCCTAAGGTTAAATAAGGATAGAATATTTTCTTTCAAATGCAAATCTATGTAGTCTATTCATACTCGACACTCTAAATAAAAATGCATTAAATTTAAGTTGGGTATGGAAGTTGTATGGATTCGTTATCGGTTAATTATGTTTTCATATTTGATCAAAATATATAGACATTCGGTAAATAATGATACCTTACGGTGAATATCTAAAATGTATTTATTCGGATGTCTTTTAAGTTAATGGTGTCACTGCAGTATCTTATGATGAATACCAGTGGGTTTCTTGTATTCCCTATGCAATTGACGGTATCAATGATTTTGTATTTTGATCGTTTATGTTTATTTTGAAATGTTTTTGACCGTGTAATCTATGTAACCGATCTATACTCAACATTATAAAACAAACTTTTATAAATCCATCTGTGCGAACTTATAATAGTATAAAAATTAAAATGTAAATTAAAATCTAAAAATAAAAGTTAAAAATAATGTTAAATGTTAAAGTAAACATACTAAAATAATAATGTTAAATTTTATTTATATATGTGCGTAAATAAATGTTTGTGTGTATAATTACTGGCAGTGGCTTATTTTATTCTTTTTTATATATTCTTAGATAAGAATTTATTATAAATATAAATCTCTGCTATTCCAATGAGCTAGTGACACAATGGGCTAATGACCAGAGTTAAAATATATTAAATCAAAATATATAAAAAAAAAAAATTTTTAACTTACGTATCTGCCTACTCTATAAATTTTTCTAGGTTCAAATGCCTAGATGGCGCCCTGTAGTACAGATTACATTAAGTCTACCCTTTCTCCGGATCATTACAATACATATATGTATAAGTAAACAGAATATTTGGTATAAGTTAATTTATGATAATATCAAGGAAAGTAGTTTACTATTTAAGACTCAAACAGGATTCTTAGCAACAAGGGAATATACACATAAATAGAGAAAGTCTGCTAGTTATAAGAGGAAGGCATGGAAACTATTAGCATCTGCTAATTGAATGTAAATGCTTACAAGCTGAAAGGATACAAATAATGAAGTTGTGGTAGAATGAATATAAACAAAGTGATTATACAGAAAGTGAGTTCTTGGTTTTCATGCTGAGTTTGGAAAAAGATAAGAGGGATCTAAATATAAAGGCCATAGAGTGGATAAAGATGATGCTGTGGAAATAGGATGGAGCAGAATAGAAAAGAATATGGGAAAAACTTAGTGGGGAATAAAAAAGGAGGGTGGCTAACAAGTTTCTCTTGGCATAGTGTCTGGGAGATTCCCACCTCCGATAAAGGAGAAGCCATGGTGCATCACATCACACTGTTTTAACAGCTTGTGTAAGCATAGGAAATGATAATCATGTTATGTTTAGTGGTTTAATATCAAATCTTGACAGCTCTATAATTAAGAGTTTATTTCACTTAAAAAAATATATTTTTTATCACCATTTCCTGCTTCACCACAATTATTACCATTATAGATTTCAGAATTATTTTCCACTGTTTCATGAGTAATCCACTAATCATGGTGACTAACCAAATTATGTGTCAATTTATCTTTCATGTTTCCACTTTCATGGCAGATGTTCCTAAGTGAGGCTGCTCAACCAGTCACTATTTATCAAGTCGAACATTATGACTGTAATGGTTCATGCAAGATTGAACTACAAATTTGCAATCTACCAAACCTATTCCCAACAATGCATTTTCAAAGTTAAAACTTGTGCACAAAGGGGGAAAGCTTGAAGTCAGAAATACTTTGCAAATAATTAAACTAATGGAAATGTAATTGCTGAGCCACACAATCCCATTTTTATAGTTTATGCAACCATATGATAGATGGCATAAAAATCTTGAAAAGATTGGCTCCTATACTAAAATTGACTGAAGACAGTATGATTTTAAAAAAAAAAAAAAACAAGAAGAAAAAACAGAAAAAATTGCTTTTTCAAAAAAGAGTAACTAGGCTTTCATAAATTTAACATATCTTTTTAAAAGACTGCTAAAGGTATGTTTGGAATGACACTATTTAATGATTACTTGCAGTTAACTCATATCGGAAAGGTTTTTTATTCACTTTGTATTGCTAATGGAAGTAAATTTTTATTTATTTAAAATATAAATTTATATTTTAAACAAAAATCTTACTGTTTTCTTTTCCTAAAAAAAATAATAATAATAAACATCAATAACAATTTCTTAATCAGTTTTTTAATCTAATTTAAAGTAAAAACCCAATTCTACTTAAACATTTTAAATATTATTAAATTGCATAAACTAATATTATTTGGTTAAAATAAGGGGAAAAGCTGTCATCAAAAAAAAAAAAAAAAAACGGTTCCCCCGTCACTTCTCAAGACCGTCTTATTTTATTAATGGATAATCAATTAATAGTGTTTCTTCTTCCATAAAATTGTATTTTCATTTTTCTGAAATGTCTGCTGATTCTATTTCTAGCTCTTTTTCCATGACACTGTCATTTTACATTATACATAATAAGTGAACTCGATGATCTCAAAAGAGTGATAATTTTATATAAAAAATGGCAAAAAAAAGAAGGAATATTTGAAAATGTATATATATCATTCAGCTTTACATTAAATAATAATTAGATCTCTATGAATGGTTAAAAGGTCAAAAATGTCATTTTCTTTTTTTTTTTTTAAACCAAATTAAACAAATATAATTTAAAACTATTTTAAATCAATAATTTCATGCCTAACAAAAATAATAATGACGAATTAGTTTGGTTTCAAAAAAATGAGTATTTAAGTTACATTTTAAATAAAAGGCACGAAAGACAAAAAAAAAAAAAACAACAACGATATTCTAATAATAAAAATGACTAATATTCATCGCTTAAAAATTAATCAAGCAGAAGAAAATATTTATACTAGTATATAATTCGTGAATGTTGGTAATCCATTACACAAGAGATATAAAACATTTGTAGATAAAGTGAGTCTGAAAAAATATCATCTAATATACTATGTTTTATGTTAAATGAAATAAAGTAGATGGGATTATATTATTATAATATATTTCAATAAATTCTGAAAAACCGAAAATAAAACAATAAATTACACAGGCACACAAACACAAAAATTAAGGTCATCTATACCATTAACAATAATAGATTGAAATTAATGGTAGTCTAACAAAAATAGAAAAGTCTCTTGTCTTAAAAAATATATACATACATTTACTTAAAACTTTGTTGCTGTTATTTGATGGGGGGAGGAATTCATTAATTTTTTTTTTTTAATATTTATTAAAGCAAAGCTATAGACTAGTATTAAATGCCAACATATAGCTATTTAGTCTTAAGCTTTAAATATAGTGTGTATGCTTCACAATGCAGACTAGTTGGATATATCTAGAAAGCTATTTAATGAATAAGTACACCATTAGCTATCACCAAAGAACTGATACTATCAGACTGACATCACCTCAAAATTATGGTATATTTGTCAATAGGTAATACCAGAGGAAATGATGAAGTAAAAATTGAATATGACTATCCTATACTTCTAGAAGTTTTTCCACTCTTTGATCATAAGGTATCAACAAGCATGGAAGATATATAGTTAGCAGCTAAGCTGTATGATGATTGTGTTGGCAATATATTATTTGAAGAGACAAAAATTTTGTCTACATAGCAGGGATAAAGTTCATATCAGTCAATGGTATGACTGCAGGTTAACCCAGCTGTTATAGGTAAACAACAAACTGCTAGTTTATCAAACATTCTTGCATGAGATACCATCAGTTAGAACAATCAGGCTTTTCTAATACACTTTACTAGCTTGCCAGTACAGTTATTACTCTTTTTTATTCAATAACTTTGCTATTATTTTCTAGAAAAATAATGTACAGCAACTCAATATTATCATCTTTCAAACAAATTATGAAGAATTCAAACTTCTTGGCTAGTTTGCTCGCCAGCTGTCTTAAGTTTCATTCAAATGTTTTGCATTGCATAAAAGTATAATATGCTACAAACACTGAATAATCATACATACACCTAAATTTATTAATTGAATTTATCATTCCAAAGCATGTTATATATACCAGCACTATACAACACTTATGTTTCAAAAAATATTGTCATAAGATTCTGTCCCATTAAAACTTTAAAAACTATATGAAATTTAATGCAAAATTTTGGAAATTAGAGATTCAAGTATTATTTGTTCTGTTTGGATAAGTGCATTGGTACAGTAATAGACTTAAGGTCACAATTAACCAACCAACAATTCAATTTATTAAACTGTAATTAAATTCTCAGGCAAGAACACATGCATTATATTATGTGAGTCATGTATTAATAAAATCTAAAAAATTCTTCCACAGATGGAAAAGCATTTTTGGAAACCATTAATTCAATATTTGAGTCAATAGAAAATAAAAATTGGTGTGAATAAAGTCCAATTTTGAAAGTAGAAAATAAAAATTAATTGTTTCTGTAATTAAAATCATGAAATTTTCATATTGAACTTAAATGTAAGGAGATGAAAATTACAAATTATTGAATTATTAATGACAGAAAAAGTCAATACATTATTGTCTATATCAGAGATGGTGATTTCCTTTCATATTTTTATATTATTCAGCAACAAACCCTCTTTCATAAAATTGTAAATATATACCTATAATCCATTTAGCACCAGACCTTTATGTGAGGATTCCTCAGAATAATCATCATAAATTTGTAACCATTATTTTGATTTACAATTGATTACATGCTACAATCTCTAAAAAAAAAAAAGTTCAAAAATTTGTCAGCTTCCATTTTGTAAGATTGACGGCATCAAAGGATGGTTACTTTATTAAACCTTTGTCATCCAAATGAAAATAATGACAATCATGCAAAATATGAACAATATAGAGATTATTCTTATACAGAATGCTATGCACAATATTAAAGTACTGTATACAATATTTTTACTATAAACTTAAAATATGATCATGATATTGTCATCATCATCAACAACAATTATCAATCCATTGTAGGATGAAGGTCTCTCCAAGTTCAATGCATCTCCGATCTTTAGCTTCTCTTCTCCACATCATCTCTGCACACTTTTTTATTTCATCCATCCATCTCACATGTCGACTCTTTCTGGGTCTTTTAAAATCTCTTGGAATCCAGTTTAAAATTTCAATTGTCCATCTATTATCATCTCTTTTAGCAATACTTCCAGCCCAATTCCACTTGTCTTTTAATTTTTTCAATGAGGTCAGTAACAACTATTTGTTCTCTTATCTATATATTGTGTTTTTGATCTCTTCTTATTACTCCCAACATGCATCTCTCCATGCTTTTTTAAGTGGTCTGAAGTCTCTGTATTGCTCATCTATTAAGTGTCCAAGTCTCAGATCCATATGTAAGAACTGGTAAAACACATTTATTAAAAACCTTCCTTTTCAAATACATAGGCATATTTCTTTTTACTATCAAGTTATTTCTACCAAAAGCACTCCAACCAAGTTTAATTCTATGATTAATTTCATCCATTATGTTTCCATTTGTATTAATAATCTGAACAAGGTATTTGTAACTGTTAACTTCTTCTAACTCATCATAATCAATTTTTTATTTTCATATTTTAAAAAAATCCATTAAACATTATTTTAGTCTTTTTAACATTCATCTTTAGTCCTATTTTCCTACTTTCATGGATAACTCCTACAACATTTCCTGTAACTCTAAAGCATTATTTGCAAAAACAACTACATCATCTGCAAAATCTAAATGACTTAAATAATCTCCATTTACTTTCACTCCTTTAGCTTCCCATTTTAATCCACAAAATACTTCTTGCAGCACTGCTGTAAAAAATTTTGGAGATATGGAGTCACCTGTCTTACATCTTTCACAATGTTGACTTTCCCAGTATCATTATGTAATCTAATTGTTGCTGTTGCATTTTTATAAATATTCTTTAAAATATGACAATATCCTGGATCTATACCTTGATTATCTAATGCTTTAATCACTGAAATGGTTATAGAATCAAATGCCTTTTCATAATCTACAAATCCAAAGAATAACGGCAACTCATATTCATTTGTCCTCTCTATAATTTCTCTCAATACCTGGATATGATCCACTGTACTAAAACCACTTTTAAATCAGCTTGTTCTTTTGATTGATGGAAATCCAATGTTCTCTGTAGATGAGTTGTAATTATCTTGGTAAAAATTTTGTATAAAACTGATAAAAGGCTGATAGGTCTGTAATTTCTAATATCTTCTTTATCACCTTTTTAAAATATTAATACTGCATTCTTCCAATCAACTGGTATATCTTTATCATTTAGACAAAGATAGTTATTAGAAAAAAGCAGTAATTGACCAGACTAGAGAATTGATGAAGAAAAAAAAATGAATATGAAGATATACAAAAATGATGCATTGAAAAGGATTGAATATCTCAAATTTTGTAAAATGGTGTGGAAAAGAATTGAAAATGATATAAGAAAGTATAACTGTGAACTAGCAAGGAAAGCAGTAGAAAAGAATAAAAGTCTCAAGAATGTAAAACAACATTTTGGTAATGGTAGGAAATTTATATCTGCAATAAGAAAAAAAGATGGAATTATTACTAAAAAGAGAGCTGACATCATGAAATGGATAGAAGACTTTTATCAAGAATTATATAGTAATAAAGAAGAAGTATCTCCTATATCTATTACATCTTCCAAATTGCCAAAAATTTTAAATGAAGAAGTGAGACATGCAATTAACTGTATGAAGAAAGGAAAGGTTCCAGGTAATGATGGAATTATAATTGATATATTAAAAAAAGCAGGTGAAGAAATATAATTTTTTTTAGCAAAGTTATATACTATACAATACAGTACTTTATTTCATCTTCATCCAGTCTCCTTACAAGACAATCAATACTTCATTATTGGCATATTCAATGTAAAGATTTTCAACATTAATGATTACAAAGGCAAAATAAAATGTGTTTCATTCACTGTAATAATCAAAAATCATATAATAATTATATATGTATAAATATTAAATTGTAAAATGTGTACATTAGCTTAAAAACTATATATTTACCCACTTTTATGCATTAAAATTTTTATGACTGGTATTTTGTTAGCAGTAAAAATTACAATCATCATAATTGTAAAATTTAGTTGTCATTATTTTGGAGAAAAAATGATTTTATGGATCAGGCAATCAGTAATCAACTTTGTATAATCAAAGATTACTAAATATAACTTTAACATTCACTTATTTACTTAATTTTAAATCAGAATGCCTCAATTTGTTTCAGACAAGCAAATGACAACATGATCAAGAATGTAAAACAAACAGTATTGAACAAAAAATACAAAATTCATTTAGCATAAAACTAAAAATAAATTTTGCTCATATACAATGTGGTATTACTGTAATAATTAATTTAATAATTGTGTATATTAGCTAAAATATTCAGTCAACTAATTTTGAATTAAAACTTTTTTATAGTCAAATTAAAAATGCTATCACAGTAAATCTAAAATATTTTCAGTAAAAAGTAGAAAGGAAGAAATGATTTCATGATTTATGCAATTAATAAACTTTTATTTGATCAAAAGTTACTAAATTTAAGTTAAAAATAACATTCTATTTGCTCAATTTTAAATCATCTCATAATTTGTTTCATATATCTAAGATAATGATAAATATTATCATAAATGTAAAAAATGTAATACCAAAAAAAGTGCAATTTTCATTCAGCATAAAATTAAAAATAAATGTTGGTCATATATTATTAATATTTAATTTTTAATTGTGTACATATAAATATTAACTAAGATATTCAGTTAATCAATTTTGGATTAAAACCTTTATGAATGTTAATTTCAGTCAAATCAAAACTATTATTGTAAATGTGTTTTCATTAATAGAAAAATTTAAAGATAATTTCATGCAATATGCAATTAATGATAAATGTTGTATGATTAAAATGCAATACAAACAAATTAAAAAAGAGTCATGTCTTTAATTTTTATTTAAATAGCCTGTAACTCTGTTATCATAATGTAATGCACTATTCGAAAAAATTTGTTATTCCAAGAAAATAGCTACTGTATTTAATAAAAATATAACATCTCATGCCCAAAAAATGTCACAGCTAAAATATTTGTACATAAAGTGTTGTTTATTTAGATTTGCATCATTACAATATGCAAACACAAGGCATGAGTTACTTTTTTTTTCTTTTTTAATAAAAATGGCAGAAGCTTTTTTTTTAAATTAACTGTTTAGATTTTTGGTAATTTATATACTGTAATTTGGCTACTCCTACACTAATAATAAATAACAAGACTTTATGGTCAATTAAACAAGTTATTAAATATTGCTTTTTTTAATTCTAAATAATTTCATATAAATAATATAATATTACAAGTTTTAAAAAAAAATGAAACTTCATGTTTGTGGTTTTTTCCAGAACAATGGGTAAAAAAATTTGCAGAACACAAAAAGTTGTTAACTGTGAGTTTACGGTCTCTTTTTTTCTAGCAATATTAAAAAAAAAAAAAATTATAGATTTTTTTTTAGTTTACAGCTATAAGTATTTCAACTGAAATCATTGCAGCAACTAAAACCCTAGACACCACATTACTTCTCAGCCTACTGATCAAAGAATCATCACAATCTTTAATAACTAATGCAGCAACTCATCAACACTTTGGATATGAGTGCTGATATTCAAAGACTCTGGAAAAACATCCAATGGACCAAGAACACTAATACAATTGTTAACCTTACATGGAAGAAAGTTTGCCCACAATTCATTATGCTGAAGTTGAAAAGACACCTCAAATATATGAAAAAACCATACTTGATTCAACCAAAAAAGCAGCATTTATTAGAAGTTGACAAAACTGAAAAGTTTTTAGAATCACACATGGAAGAATTAACTCTTAAGGAATTATTGCAAATTAATGGGGGGGAGGGAAATGAAGAAAAGATAATAAACAAGCCTGCAGAAAATAATCTGGACATCATCAGGTCATTGAGCCTATTTTAAGATTCAGCATCAAATTTTTAAATGCTTCAAATTGAATAATCAGACTATAAGATGTTGTATGAAAAGAAAATCAAAGACGCATATACACCATCTATTCTAAACTTTTTTCCAGAGATCCTCAGCCATTGACAACTGGTGAATTTCCTCAAAAAACCAAAATCATTAAAGGATTTAGAAGATAACAATGGACTTTAGAATGAGCAACTGATAAAATGAGTCAAAACTGGATAATGATTGATGAATAGATCACCAGAAAAAAACTTTATGCTAAGTGTTTTTAAATACTTTGATTTAAGTTAGAATATGTTTGTTGGTTGGTATATTTGTTTGTAAACTTTTGTAATCACTTTTATCAATTAAGTTAGAATATAATTTTAAAATATAAGTTTATAGACTTAAATTCAACAGAATTGGTTCAAATTTAGTACATAAGTAAGAAATACCACACAAAGCAATACAGTGACTAATATTTTAGGAAGATGACTTAGTTTCTTACATATGAAATATAGGGCAGGAAAATTTTGAATATTTTGATATCAAATTTAAAAAATGTTCTTAGAACTTTTAATATGTTTTAAATAAAGCTTATTGGGTGGGGAGGGAAGCAATATAGGTTTTTTTTTGCTTTCAATTTAAAGTTATAGTAACATTTTAAAATCAAGGTTTAATAATTAAATTCAATATAAAATTTTGTATTTTTTTAAATCTCTCCCGAAGTGATAGGGTACAATAATATTTTAAGTAAATGATCTAGTTTTGTAGTTATGAAAGAGTGGGTGGTGGTTCTGAATATTTTGATATCAAATTTAAAAATTGTTTTTAGAAATTCAATCTGTTTTAAGTAATGTATGTGATTTTCTTGGTTTCATTTAAGTTAAAATAAGAAAATTAGTTTACAATATAGTTTTGTTAAGCTTTCTTTTTTAAATTTTTTTCAAATAAAAAGAAAAAATGGTAGAACAGTAAATTACTTAATACTTTATTACATATAACTCATTTAATCATCTAATTATTTTATGCTTTATTGTGTGTATATATATATACAATTATGTACACATACTAAATATGATATATTGAAGCAGTCAATCTTAGCTTAAGATTGAGCTTCATAGTTCCATCTACTAACATGTGTTTAAACCCTATATTCCATCCCACTCCTTTTGTGTTGTATATATATTTTATGTATACATTTGAGATGCGCACCTATAATTATAAAATTTTAACGTTTCAATGATAATTTTTTAAAATTATTATTAATTATTTTTTTATTAATTATTAGTTTTTTGTATTAAAGTATTATAGGTGCGGCTCAAATATATATATATAGGAAACTTACTAACAAAATATTGATTTTTCTGTAAATGTTGTATTATATGTCATTTGTACAACTTTTTCTTTTTAAAGTATTTTTTCTTTTAAACTGTATATTTTGTAAAATCCAATATGAAAGATGCTACAGTTAATTGTCTAAAAATAATTAAAGGATTGGAAACACTATTGTTTTAATCTGGGGAAGGTATTTTTAATTAAAGTTTTACTTAAAATGGGATGAAGATTTTCTTTTATTATAAACATTTTTTCTCAAATCTATTTCTAATCTGGAAATAGATTTGAATTTATTTTTGGACGTTATCTTACTGTTGCATCTTCAAAAACAATCGATAAAGAAAAAGTAAGAATTTTAAAATCAGAGATTAGATTGTAAAGCTAAAACTAAGTGATTAAAAGCATTCCAAAAACACCTGGGAGAATATAAAATGACCGGGTTTTAAGTCAGATTAGATTAGCTACTCTAGTGAGAACTGATTGTTAACATGGCTGTGAAATTAAAAAAATGATGTAGTGTAAATCCACCACCCTTCTTGGCGCTGTTGGGTCATCATCTTCTGTGGCCGTATCATTCTGCTGCCCAAGAGTGAAGTAAAAGCCCGACCTAAGAACTTTAATGCTAATAGAAGCTTGCTGCCACCGAAAAACTTGCATTTCAATTGCCGTGCACATGCTGCACTTTAAATTGGACTTTAAAAATTTAAAGGTAACTTTTCAAGCCGTTACCTCAAACTAAATTTAGCCTAAATCATCTATCAAGATTTCTTCTAATGTGTTATTTAACTTTACCTTTTTTTTAAATATGTAAATGTAATTTGCTCTTAAATAATTGCTATAAATTTAATCCTATCTCATATACTCTAACGTTCTTTAATTTTGGTGCGGTCTTTTATTTAGTTATTCATTACTTGATTTTATGTCTATTTTGTTTATTAATATGCCAATCTCACGCAATCTGATGAATTGCATTTTCTAAAATCCTTTCTTCTTTTTAAGTAAGCCTTCATTAATTAAGTTTAATAATGTTCCCTTAAAATATAATGTATTGTTAATTAATACACTCACCAGGTTGTTTTTACACGTCAACATTTTATCTATGTTTTATAATAAAAAAATATATTTGTTTAATTCTGGATTTTCTACCCGGAGTGAATCCAGAACTCAAGCTAATTAACGCTCCAAAATCTTATAAAATATTATTTATTCAATTCGGAAAGAGTGACTTATTATTTGTTTCCTATATAACTGCTAGTTTTTTTTATATACTCTTAAAATATCAAATACAGTATTTAAATATTCCAGTTATTATCAAATCTATGACGGTGGGATTGATTTATTTTAAATAGCAGAAAAAGGAGGGGGTCAAATTTTAATGTATATTTTATTAAATCTTAATATTTCTTTTACTAGAGAAAATCTTAACGTGTATTTTTTTTTTTAGGAAAATCTCTCTCTATATATATATATATTCTAATGGCAAAGCAAATTAATTATATAAATTATAGCATTCAAATAAGGGTAATTTATTTTAAAGCAGTAAAACTTATATAATGTCGTTAGTGACAGTTATCATTACTGCGTTACCGACATTCGGCCTATCTTAGTATATATAATATGTGCTTCTTAATCTGGGGTTTGCGACAAGTTTGAACCCATAGATTTCTTCTCAAACTTTGTCCTGAGGAAAGTTAAGCTTCCCACGACCATTTATGTCATATAAAAAGGCCTCTGGCGGTCATCCCTAAGTTTGGCATATGCCAAGCCTATCCACTTATTTTGTATAAAAGGGCCTCTGACTGTGATTCCCGTAAGTTTGGCACATGCTATGCCTATCCACTTTGTTTGTATCAAAGGCCTGCACGTTGATGATGTTCACGGCATGCCTATCCACTTCGTTCTCGTCCAGAAGCACGACCGTTTCCTCTTAATTATTTTTGGCTATTATGTCAGTACCGCAAATGCCTTCGTATATTTATTTCTTTTGCTTCATGACCCAGTTTTAATGCTCTAATATTAAAAGTGCACTCTGCTCAAAATATATATATCAATGCCAAATATTACTAGTTAGATTAATTACTAATATTATTTTAGTTTTATTATACAATCCCACCATCGTAACTTATTCCTGTATTTAAGAGTATCTATTTGCCTTGGGGAAAATAAAGTGTTCTTCTTACCAGTGCTAATTCAAAGAATTTTCATTAAATATTTTGTCATATGATAAAATGTAATTTTCAAATATATTTTATGTATTTTCATGACCGTAATGACGTGAAAATGGTTTATATGATAACTGTAATGAATCTCGGAATGCTCCCCTAAGTAATGTTAGTCACCACGTTTCAGAACCGTAATCCAAAGCGTTAATAGCAATTCTATGTAAATTCTTTCTAATAATCGATTGGCATTTTAATATTGGACCCACCAAAGATTTGTGTTTATTTATCATATATTATTTAGCTAATAAAAGAACATATGAGAAATAATAGCGTGAATGACACTATGTCATCATCTATAGCTTGCTCATTCACGCACACACTAATGTATATACCTAATTTATAAATGTATGTAAATAATTTGTCATTATCTTAAACTAATTTTTATTGTCTAACTTATTTGAGTAGTTTGAATTCCTTTTTTTTTTTCCACTTCCCAACATACAGCCATGCTTATATATATTTTAGTTTAGTCATAGTTCATGGATGTCTCATTGTCTTCTCACGCTTTTCTAGTGGGCCGGATTTAAACTTAATTCTCATGTGCCATCATTGTTATGTTATCCATTAGGTGTTTGATCTGGGGCTTAGAGAGTGGGTTCGAATTCAGGTTGGTCCCTGATCTAAATCTTGGGCTTGACTGGGTTTGAAGTACATTTTGTGAGTTCCAGCTCATGTTGGATGGATAAACATGTTTTGACCAGTACAATATACAATAGGGATATACACATTAACTTATAGCAAAAAATATCTAGTGATATATATATATTAACTATAAGTGTCAAATCAATTTAAAGTACAATATAGTTTTACATTTTTATTTACTGTGCTAATACTAAAAAGTTAAAAATTATAGATATAATTTTTTTTTTTTTTATATTAATGCTTTTATTTATCATGCATTTAAAAAAAATAATAATTGTTTCTTCAACCACAATTAGGATTTTTAGATTTAGCTTGAAATAAAAGTATGGGAGATCCAGAAACTAATCAAGTCAATCCCTAACAATTTCTAGACACCCTCACTCCATTCATTTATTTCAATTTTAATCTAAACAATTTTTTTTTTCTTTTTAGTGCATGATAAATAAAAGCATTTAATATTAATTTTAAAAAAATTTGTTATTTTTCTTTTTATATATATTTAAGTTGCATTATAATACATACATTCATGTTTTAAGTATAAAATAAAATATAACATATAACATTACAATACTAGCCAAAACAACAAAATTTTATTAAAATTCTTATACAACTATGGTTTCATCTATTAATAAATAGACCACAAGTGAAATTTAACTAAAATACAACATATATATACAAAACAAAATAGTCTTCCCAACATTCATTTCAATAACCAACAGCTTCAGATTCAGCAAAACAACAAAATTTTACTAAATTCCTACACAACTATGGTTTCATCTATTAACAAATAGACCTTCTCAAGTGAAATTCAACTAAAATACAGCATATATATATAAAACAATATAGTTTTCCCATCATTCACTTAAACAACCAACGGCCTCAGATTCAAAAAATTTATCATCAAAGTTTGTTTTACATTTCTTTTCGATTCACTTTTTTCATAAAAGATCACCTCTGCAATGTCAAATAATATTTTATGACCTGTACTCACTTTATGAAAAGACAAAGCTGAGTATATATTTAAAGTGTATACCTGCATAATACACACATAGCACAATTTACACATATGATACATATAAGGATATTTTAATTATTATTATGTACTAGATTAAATTGTTTGTTAATATGATATTTGCAGTTTCCTTGGAATAACCAGTCATATTTTTTTTCATAAAAAAAACTATTATAATTGTTTGCTTTTTATATGATATTCTTGCTAATGATGCATTTTAAAGAACCAATTGTCCTCGCTAAGCAGGATAAAGAAATATATCATACAGCATTTTATCAAACCCTGCATGAAAAATATAAAGTCTATTGAAAGAAATCTTCAGAGAAGAATATTTAGATCTAAAAGACACTAAATGTAAGTATGTGGAATTGTTATCCAAATATTTGCTAGCTAATATTTTTAGAAAGAGTCAGAGATTTATTATAAGAAGTAAAAAAAATAAAGTCAAAAGATAAAGTTATATTGAGCTTAATGATGATAATTGATTGCTTGATGAAATTTAGCTTTCATTGTGGATATATCTAACTGTATTAATTAAGAAATTGAACTTGCAATAATTAAGAAATTAAACATATAATGAAGAAGCAAACCAATAACTGAAATCATTGGGTTTTTATGTTTACAAAAATATATGATAAAAAATAAACAGAAAAATTTAAAAAATATTATTGGAAAATTATTTTAAAATACAATTATATTCAATAAAGACACACTTTAAGATAAAATAATGACTTTATTCCAAATTTGAAAATTGTTTCCAAGAATTTTCCAAACTACAATGAATTGCATCATTTATATACTGTTTTGGCATTGCTAAAATACGACTAAAAAATAAATAATACATTTTCTTTATATATGGCAGAAGATGAAGTTTTTCTTCTAATAGTCACCTTTGGATTTTATGTTAAATTAAATGCAATTTTTTTTTTTAATTAGGAAATTTTTCTTCATCCATTAAATTTCAAAAATGACTGTTAGGATTTAAATTATATGCTTTTAAATTAATCAGTTTGTTTACAATCAATAAATATAGTTAGGCCAAAATATCCTTGAATTACAGACAATCATTTAAATCCCTGTGCAAGAACAACAATTTATAATTGTATATCAGATATTCAAGATGAGTGGATAAAACACAATTTGTTTTTTTATGTTTAATGAACTTTCAAGATTCCAATTTAATTTTAAATTTGACCCAGGGTTATTTTTCTTTTTTGATAATCAATACACTATTTGATGATATAATATTATTATTACAATTATTAGATTATAATAAATCCAACTTCAATACTCTGAGAAAATTAGAAATGGCCTACAAAAATCTGTCAGGCTTTCCTAGAAGATGCATTATGATCATGGTTAGGGGAAGACTCTAACCACATTTAGTATACTGATGGGTCAGTAGGAAATGAAATACCATTATCATGAAGCTCCTTAATTCTAGTGAAAGTAATTAACGTAAATAAAGCTACTTTGGTAAAAATCCACATCTTCCACATTCGGCAGAGGGAGAGTGCAACATTGATCCTTCGACATTCATAAAGAATAATAAATAAATGTTAAAAAATGTAATATGAAAGTTAGGAAATACATAAATAACATAAACATTAAAAAAGAATTATGATTTGAGAAGTCATGAAAAATTCAAGATCTATCAAATAAATTAATATATACCTTTACATACATATATTATCAATTAATAAAAATGAATATGCCCATATAGTAATGTAAATAAGCAATATTAGATGCTTATAGTATGAATGATGATGTTCCTTGTGAATGTTAGTGGTTTTAACTGAATAATGAAATTATACAAATTCAAGATTTTAATAGAAGAAATTATAGAACAATATGGCCAAGATAATATAAATCATAATAAACTACACATCTGATTAATAACTATCACTAAATTGGTTTAAAGAGATTGAATGATTTTTAACATTAACATAAAGAAATTCAAAAATATAAGTGGATTCAAAAAACAAAATTTTAAATCACTAAAAGAATGTAAAATAATAAATATCAATAAAATACCACATAACCAATCATGTGACTTCAGGCTTGATAGTATAACATAAAAGTAAATTGATAAGAGCTGTGGGGGGGGTGCATTAGATGCTAAAGTTCTAGTTGTACTGCTCCAAGATACATGCCTCTTCACTGATGAAAATATAGGGATTTTCGATAGGAAAGCACAGGGTAGGCTTTATTAAGCACTATCATATGGCAACTCTCACTGCTATCTAAAGCTTATAGTAAGTGATATAAATAAAGTAAAAAAGTATGTTACTAAAATAACAATAACTGAATGGTTTATTGCTTGAAAGTTCATGAGAAAGTTCAGGCATCAGAAGTAACAAAGCTTGATGTCAATCCATGAACTTTGAACTCCAGAATCAGTCACTATCATTGGACTAAACCACACAAATCTCTAATAAGTTATAATATTACAGAATCTGGCATTCAAAATACTGGTGTGAAAATATAGAGGGCAATCATGTAATACATTTTTTTAGAATAAATAATAAAGAAATCACTATATGTTTTGGATTATAAGATTTTTGGAAAACTGAATAACTCATTAATGAATGAAAAGTTGCAACCAAGAAGCAATTTTTCAAGCAGTGAAGAACAATGCAATTACATTTTTTTTAAAAATTGAATATCTTCAATTATAAAAGAAGTATTAGGGTAGATATAAAGAAAATGATTGTAAGAGAAAAAAATCATATTGGTGGAATTAGGAATGGATTATTGAACAAAAAAAGGCACAATAAATATTTAATAACAGAAACAAATGAAGATACAATAAAATACATAAAAAAATTCAAGTTAAAAACTGAAGGGAAGGGGGAAGAGATGGAAAACGAATGGTCAAAAGATTCAATCGTTTTTAGATAGGAAAAAAACAATGAAAACTGGCGTTTAATAAAGATTTTAAGCAAAAAAAAAAAAAGATATCAGTGATTACAATGAAAAAATGGAAATATTATTTTGAAATTTGTATTTATATGTTGTACAATTTCCATTATCAAATTTGTTAAATGTTTTAAAAATTCAAATTCTATTTATACTTCCAAATATATTCATTTGTTACTAATAATACATAGGTTAGTATATAACATTATTTTGAAAGTTTGTATTTATATGCTGTACAATTTCCATTATCAAATTTGTTAAATGTTTTAAAAATTCAAATTCTATTTATACTTCCAAACATATTCATTTGTTACTAATAATACATAGGTTAGTATATAACATTATTTTGAAAGTTTAACAGAAAATGGCATGCATTTTGAAAAGGATGTAGAACAAAATATTTAAATGATAGGATATTGTCAAACAATAAAAGAAACATAAGTCGTAGGAACGTGTATATTCTCAAAAAATAGTTGGGGGGAGAGGAGTTGTTTAAACACTTAATTACTATTTTTCATGACTGCATTAATATAAATGAGATATTCACTACATGAAAAATATATTTTATAACAATTTTTCAAAGAAGCTAGAAGAGAATTATAAAAAAATAATGATGACTAATTTGTTGAGTCAACTATATGAAAAAAATTCTGAAAATAAAATTGAATATGAAAGTAGAAGATCTGAAGCAGAACAGTTAGATGTCAGTTATGTAAGACAACAATGAGTCATCTCTTCTGTAAGACCTGGGAGAACTAAAGAAAAGATGGCTACAAATCAAAAGATACAACTTCTGTATGTTGATATCCCTCTGAAAATAAAATAGAAAATACTGAAATTATTAAGACAGTTAAGAAATTATAAAATAATACATGCAAATATGATTTCTCATAAAGTTAACTCAAAGACTTGTTGTCCTCACCCTAATATGTAAAATATAATGAGAACACTTAAAATATGGAAAATAGAATATGAGAGAATGAAATGTCCTCTAAATAATAATGACATCTTATACTGAAATTATTAAGACAGTTAAGAAATTATAAAATAATACATGCAAATATGATTTCTCATAAAGTTAACTCATAGACTTGTTGTCCTCACCCTAATATGTAAAATATAATGAGAACACTTAAAATATGGAAAATAGAATATGAGAGAATGAAATGTCCTCTAAATAATAATGACATCTTTTACATTGTAATAATGATAAGCAGTTATTCTGAAATGAGTATGGCTTTTCCAACTACTCACACCAGCCCAAAGGGGGGGGGGGATAGAGAGAAAAAAAACTACTTTTGAAATGAGTTTTGAAATGACTATACAAACCCAAATGCATCAATCATAAATATGTTCATGTATAAAAAAGATGATCCACTTTTATGTTTATTTAATGTGTTGTATTTTAGTTTTTTCTAAGAGAAAACTTTTTTCTGAAATACTTCAAGACCATGTCAATAATTGTAGCTCTCTGATTTATTTTATTCTCTTACATATCTTTTCAATGGAAACAAGTGACATTACCTTTCTTTGGAATGTCTTTGAGATAATCCTTATAAGATAGATGAGATTTGCCTCTTCTACAAAATTCATGTTTAAGTTCACCATAAAACATTCTTTTAGGAAGTCTTCTGATGTTTATTTGTTTTATATATCCAGTCTAATGAAAATGTTATTTTAAACTAGTGTTCTCTATAGTATCACATCCAACAAGCTGAAGAACATATTGATTAATATTATGAACTTACCATTGCATTTTTAAACTTTTATGGAGCATTCTTAAATGAAACTTTTCCACTGCCTTTATACTGTGCTGATAGGATGTTCAATTTTTCACTTTCAAGCAGTGAATGAAATGAAATGATAGTTCTACATGTATTTCATCAGGATCTGCAGTCTTTTCATTTTTAAGATTACAAAGAGTTGTTTTGACTTCATCAAGCTGAATATTTTTGTCTAAATCTAAATGAGCAGATAAAATCATCTCAAAAAAAAAAAAATATGGCCTTTTTTGCTTAGGAGGATTGAATGTGGAGTTTCATAATAAAAGTTCCGAAGGCAGAAGTTGAATGACTGGCAATATGGCTTAAAAGAGATTGGTATATAAAAACTACAAAGAAGATACAGACATTCACTGATCATAATCATTCTAGATTTTTATATATATATTGAAAGCGACATATGGATTTGATAAGTAATATTACAATCCTACTGAATCCAGCAATGGCATGTTCTTATATAAATGACGATATTTTGAACAGAAAAATGATCAAATACTCCTTCAACCTGCTCAAAATATCATTGTCATCATAAAAGAAAGTGACATTGCAGATAAATAATCATTATTTATGTCTGTAATTACTGTACTGATATAAATGTAGCTAATAGAATGAGTTTCCCTGTGAGAAAGAGATTCTATTGAAATTAAGTTAAATCCTATGTAAATAAGGTTGATCTAAATAAAAAAATCTTGTGTGTTTTATCAGAATTTCCCCACTTATACCAATACAATATTTTAGACAAATTATTTAATATACAAAATTAACAAAGCGTATGCCACACGTGAATGAGAAGCTATAAAGATACACAGAAATTATTACACGCTAGGCGCTTTCGAGGTCTTTTGCCTCATATTCATAGCGGTACTGTGAGCTGCAGAACGAAAAAATAGGGCATAGCTTCTCATTCAAGTGTGGCATACGCTTTGTTAATTTTATATATTAAATTATCGAATGAGAAGTCTTAAAATCTTTAATACTTTACAAATTATTTAGTAATAAATGCTAGCTCTTAAAATATAGAAGTATGATATACATAATGATTTGGATACTAAATAATTTATATTTCTACAATATTTATAATGGATATATTGGTTAATAAAGTAATCAATTTTCAATTCAGTAGTGTATAAAATTAATAATAATAGTAATTTATTTGCAATTAATAAGCAAAATAGGAATGTATAATGAATATAACAATTAAATAAATTTCTTATGGTATATTAGTATCAAATGTTTGGATTATTTCATACCAATCAACTAGGTTTGTCTCCTCTCTTAATTCTTCAAATCTTGTACTACATCTCTTTTCGGATTCTTTCAATTTGGCATTTCAAAAAATATTTAGGATGCATCTGAAATTTTCATACATTTTGGGCCTATGACTGAGGGATTTCCCACAGTCCTTTGCTGATGTATATAGATGTTTCCTGCAATGGCCAGTTTTTTCATGTCAGCTAGTCTTGCCAAGTAATCTAATTAATGTTATTAATCCCTTAGGTCCATATGTTGCTTTTAATGCATCAAAAAAAAAAATCTAAAATGACCATAATCAGGAGTGTCTACATCTTCTTTGCAGTTTTTATCCACCAATCATCTCTAAGCCTTCTTAATAGTCATTGAACTTCTGCTATCAGATAGTGAAGTTCCACATTTAATCTATTATTCTGCCAAGCAAAAAATGCCACATAATTTATTTTAATTATCAATAATAAGATCATTGTCAGTTATAATTCTTCTTTTTAATGAACCCAAGATTAGATTTACGTCTATAACACACTCCTTAAGAGAATTCTGTGCTCCAATAATATGACAATCCTGAAGTTCCAAATTAGCACTTTTAGTGTTTAATAACTGTTGAAATTTAGTATAGATCGAAATAATGTATATTTTTTAATGTAGTTATCATTTTAACATTGAAGCATAGAGTTTAAGTGTTTGTGCAATGTGAACTCTTATATTCTGATTCCTGTGCAATGTGAACTCTTATATTCTGATTTCTAACTATAATGTAATCTATTAAATGCCAATGTTTTGAGAATGGAAGTATTCATGTTTTTATAGCAGATTTTCTGTCTAAACAAAGTGTTTGTAAGTCAGCCAATGATCCATATGTTGTGCATAAATTCAATACTAACAAAAAATGTACAGCACTAATACCATTATTTCCAATAACTTTTGACCCAAGTCTACTATTTGTATCACAAATATCCAAAAAAAAAAAAATTGATCTATTAATGGTAATAATAATAACAGCCACTCATAAATGAGTACAGCTATCCCAATTTCAAAAATAAAAATGAAAAAGGAAACAAAAAAAAAACTACTCTAGAAATCTACATATAGAATATGATGATCCTTTTTTTGTTGTTTATTTGATATTCTATCATAATATATTTTAATTTTCTCATCAGAAAACTTTTCTTTCTGAAATACTTCAACACCATGTCTAATTGTAGCTAACCAATGTATTCTATTCACAACATACTTTCTCAATGGAAACAATTGGCATTTCATTTTAGAATGACTGAAATAATTCTTATAACATAGGCAAGATCTATCTCTCCTATGAAACCTATGCTCAAGTTCACCATACAACAACCTTTTAGGAACTTCTGCAATTATTCATTTATTTTTCATGACCAATTACAATGAAGGTGTGATGTGTGATTTTACAATAATGGACTCAATAGTATCAACATCCAGAAAGTTGAGGAACATATTGATTGGTTTTATGATATTGACAATGTATTTTTAAAATTTTACAAAATATCCTTAAATGAAACTTTTCTAATGTCATTATATTGTGCCAATAGAGTACTCAAATTTCACATCCATACTATAAATTAGGTAAAATAACAGTTCTATATACAATTAACTTAGTTGCAGTAATTATTTCCCTGTGATGAAATACTCTATCTTTTAACTTATTAAAAATACTCTATATTTTAAGTTATTAAAAATGGCTTCTGCACATTAGTTAGCATTGAACTTTGACATCTAAGTCCAGCTTTCTATTTATAAACCTACCATGGTATTTAACTGATTTACATTCTCAAGTTGACACCCATTCAAGATAAAAGTTATTCATGATTTTTCTTCTATAAGATAAAAAAGTTGAGTTTTCTGAACATTAGTTAATAAACCAAGATCTTTATAATTTGCATTCAAATCATTAACAATTATTCTGTAAATCATCTTTTGAACTGGAAAAAATAACACAATCATCAGCACATGTTTAATCAATTCAAATGAAAAATTCCACCAACGAACCTATAACCTATATTCATACCTGCTTGATTAAGCTGTCTATAAACAATTGTAAAGACCACCATCATAATAACTGCTAAATATTGTAATAATGCTATCCAACAAAATCATTTTAGATCAGAGCATAGGCAGTAATAAAATGAACACTATACCATTTTGGAAAATAAAATGTTAAGACCATTAACTTTTCATTGATACAACAAGGAATTCCAACATAAGAAGATACTAAATTAGAGCTTTACAACAAATCCAACTCCATGCATTTTCCTTTCACTGATTAACCTGCCTTTCTAAAAAAAACTTGGTCCCACCTATCTGTTCTATTAACCTACACCTTCTTTTAGAGATGGGTTCATTAAAAGCAACTATATCAGTCTTAAATCTTGATAGTTTCTTAGACACAAGTGCAGTTCTCTGCTCATCTTGAAGAATCTATATAAGTAAAGTTTCAAGTGTATGTACTTATTACAGAAAAAATAGATTCATAATATCTTTAATATTACTACTGACACTTGCATTACCACTACTATGATATTATACTTATTCTTATTATTTCTAGTGCTGAACTGAGTAATCCACAAGGAGCATCAATCTAGCCAGACTGTATAAGACATCATTTTTAAACCACATTTTCTAGGCCCTTCCACTTCTGTGGTGTTCAGGAGGGTCTCTAAATCGGGTTGCATAGATATAATTTTTTGCCAGCCAAAACTACCCATCTCATTAAATTACAATTGATTGTACTGCCTTGAGCAAAAATCCCAATTAAAGAACTGTAAGCCTATTCCCATCATTGCTTAATTCTTGGAGCTTGAACTAAAAAAAGGAAAACAAAAAAGGGAACTGGAATCAAAAATCCTGTATGTGGGTGTAATTAAAGAATGAAAATGTTGTTGCACACACAATCCCAGAGATGTTTAATAGGATGAGAGGCTCATGACTATTAGGCTCTACAATACTTTAAATGACTGATGAAAAAATAGAAAAGATTGTTTGTATCAAAAATAGCATCTAGCCTTTGATAAACAACTCAATATCCTAGTCATAGATCACATGATTCTATCTCTTAAGCTTGTAAGTTATAACAGTGAGGACTGCCAATTCCTCTACAAGCTTTATGATAAATGCTTAACCAGAGCCAGCACTTAAAATATCTCTGTCAGGAACCCCTCCCCAAACCCCTGATCATGGTTTCGTGCTCTGGCACTTCTCAGAGAGGTGTCAGGGTAGGTTCAGACACTAGATCTAAAAATACCAACCCAAAGTCAAGCACCTTTCTAAAAGTTATCTATTGAGTAGAAAATCTGAAATTTTCAGACATCTACATGTCTTCAAACCCAGCTATCCAACTCAAATAGCTATATGGGGCTGATAGATCTTCAGCCATACCATACATTAGTAGTCTTAGCAATATAAAATAAGACTTTTGGCAGAGACTATAAATAGTCAAAATAAAAGTCATACATTACATGATCCTATCTCTTAAGCTTGTAAGTTATAGACAGTGAGGATTGCCAATTCCTCTACAAGCTTTATGATAAATGCTTAGCCAGAGCCAGCACTTCCTGATAGAGATATTTTAAGTGCTGGCTCTGGCTAAGCATTTATCATAAAGCTTGTAGAGGAATTGGCAATCCTCACTGTTTATAAATTACAAGCTTAAGAGATAGGATCATGTGATCAATGACTCTTATTTTGAGTATTTATAGTCTCTGCCAAAAGTCTTATGCAATTTTATATTGCTAAGACTACTAATATATGGTATGGTTGAAGATCTATCAGCCCCATATAGCTATTTGAGTTGGATAGCTGGGTTTGAAGACATGTAGATGTCTTTTCAATTTCAGATTTTCCACTCAATAGATAACTTTTAGATAAGTGCTTGGCTTTGGGTTGGTATTTTTAGATCTAGTATCTGAACCTACCCTGACACCTCTCTGAGGAGTGCCAAAGCACGAAACCATGGTCAGGGGTTTGGGGAGGGGTTCCTGACAGAGATATTTTAAGTACTGGCTCTGGCTAAGCATTTATCATAAAGCTTGTAGAGGAAATGGCAATACTCACTGTTTATAACTCAATATCCTATCTTATAAGGCAGCAGAAGTCTTGCATGAGCATATTAATTTGTTATTCACAGTTGATCTTCATATCTAAACACAACTCCATCACCTTTCTTCTATGGAATCTTTCAGTAGCCTCAGTACAAGTTAAAGACAAATAAAGGAAATGTATACTGGAATAATCAAATGGAAGATAAACAGCAGAATGAAAAATATGAGGAATATAAGTATCTAGGCATAAAGATTATATGAAGCTCTAAGAGAATGAAATGTGTGAAGAAAAGCTAAACCAATAACAAATTAGATATTATGGAACAGAATATATCAAAAATCAAAACATGATGAATTTATGACTGTGAAAACTCATTAAATATGATAAGAGGATTTGGCAATTAAAGGGCAGAATAAAAAAAACACTTATAACTACAGAAATGAATTACTTGGGAGGTTCACAGTTGAGGAAAGTGCAAACAAGTAATAAGAGAATTTGAGATAAAAGAATTTGAAAAACAATGAATATATGAACACCCAGTAGTAAATAAAATCGGAACAAAACCATTGGTTTGATATGGACATATATCGTATAACGTTTTCCGTTTTGCTAGGCCTCTACACACTAATATAAACTGCGCGTGAGTTGATCAAGCTATGTCTAAAAAGAAGAATTATATTTCTATTCTAAAAACATAGCTATATTTCCTGATCAACTCGGCCTATTAATTGTTGAAAATTGTGCTATTGACGAAATCAGCTTTTAATTTATTTAATCTGGGCGCCAGAATTCCTAAGAATTCGCTGAAATCATCATATAACATCTCACAAATAAAAAAAAATACTTTTAAACTAATCGGTATTACATCATACTGTAAGGAGAATTATTTTTTTAAGATTATTATTCCTGGGCTTATTCAAACATATTGGCAAAGGTAAATTACATTTTTAAATCTTATTAAACTACTAATAGATTTAATAATAAAAAAAAATAATAACTATTATTAATAACGGACAAATGAAAATTGATATTAGAAATATTTTTATTATTATAACAGATTAAAAATCTGTTTAAGTTAAAATGAGAATTCCTAATCAAGTAAATCAGAGAGAACACATATTAATTCAAATATGACGCAATCAATAAAATAAAATAATTAATTAAAAAGTTCTGGTATAAACAAAAGTCTCTTGTACAGAAAAAATTAAAGTCTCTATCGGGATTATTTTAAGACTTGTTTGCAAACACTTAATTTTGTCACAATCAGGAATAAGTAGTCTTAACTTACCGGTAAGTTTTGTGAATTCAGTAGTAGATAACTATGCATAGTTTTTTGGGGTTGAATTGAGCTCACGGCCTTTGATTATTAGTTGATCTTGGTGCTGGTTCCATAGGCTAGTCGCGTAAGCTTCTCTGGTGTTCATCGGTAATGATGTCAGCTAAAGCTCCGGTCTACTCTCGTATGAATAACTTTTTCATCATAGAGTGGTCTGGATTCTCTAATCCAAAACCAACCAAAAGAATATCAGCTAAACCAAGACGTTCTTCAAACTGATCTCTGCCTTTTATACTCTCTAGAGGCCCAGTTGTCGGACTTCTGCGCATGCTAATATCATGGCGTTTTGTGTTTATAATCTTATACAGTCTTTATCATTTTTCAATTACTAAGTTCTCTTTTTTTTTTTATCAAGTTTTTCGGCCATGTTTAATTAGCTAAAATATTTTTCTTTTAGCTTATCTTTTGACTTGCTTTTGGAATTCTTTTGTTCTCTCTAATTCTACTTTTATTTCCAGTTAAGTAAAAAAAAAATACGAAAGAAAAATTTAACTTCCATTGTACGTTATTTTTTTTTAAAAAAAAATTAGTCAAAAAAAAATCTAAATTTACTTTTATTTTTTAGCTTTTACCAAATGCCAATATATTTGCAACGTATATAAATAAACGTTACAATAGTTAATGTTAGAAAAATTATTATTAAAACCAATATTAAACCAGAATATCATTGGAAAAGATGGGAAGAGGATATCCAAAAAAGAGATAAAATGAAATGGAAAAATTTACAAAAAGATTTATGAACTGATAGATATAGCAACTAGGAATTTAAAGCGGTTGTAGAGCATTATAGACTGATAAAAACTATTACTTTAATATCTATTGGATATATATTTACAATACTATATATTATATTTCAATTAATTTTTATATCTATTAGTAACTTTAATAACCAAAGTTATTTTTAGTTTGCTTTCTTTGTGATAAAATTTCAAAGGACCTTTAAATAAAATTTAAGGGTTAATCTTTTTTTTTCTACATTCTTGAATAGTGATCCTGCTTTTTTATTTATTTAAAAAAAATTGGTGTTTAAAATTTGGTTTTATTTTTTTTATTTTCACTCATGTTATTTTTTTTTTGCTTCAAAACAAAAAAAAAGCAAAAATTTCTAGAACATTCAATCTTCTTTGTAATAAACTGAGGAAAACAAAAAAAAAAAATCATTCACATCGATCAAAAGATCTCTTTATTACTATTATCGTATTGCTTTTTATTATTATTAATCTCTGTATGTACTAACTTAGTCAAGATAAAATAAAAATGTTACTCAGGTAAATCTCATTCGTGTCAATGTAATAAAGGATGGCAGTTATAAAATTTGAAGTGCTTTCTCATAATTCTGTCCGTAATAAAAGAAGTGCTCAATTATATAATTTAGCATTCAACCCATAATATTTTTGAAACGATTTTTTTTTTCGACAAATTTTAAATCTCATTTTCTTAAAACCTAATTAAATTATACAACATTATTAAACTCCTATAATTACTACAACCAGGCAAGTATAACTATTCAATTTGTTAACTAATATATAAAAATATGTAGTCAATTTTCATTATTATTGAATGATAAAAAAATTGGTGTCCATTTCCATAATTGTTCATAATTTCCAAAAAATAAGAAAAAAATCATATTTATTGGTAAAAAAAAAAAAAATTGCCTATAAATATACATTAATAAAACAAATAAATTTTAATGCAGAAAGTAAGCAATTACTTAAAACCAACTAAATAATCCATAACTTTACTCTGCTTACACTTAATATATGCTCTCAAAAGCAATATTCTTTATTTTAATTCAGTCATTTATAAGCTTAAGTATTCAATGGATAATAGATATTAATGCTATTGTATCGTATATTCAGGATATTCTGATTTAAGTCTTTTGTAGACTTAGCATATAAAACAGAAACTACTACATTTGCACATCTAGCAGTCATCTTTAACTTCTTTGTACTATTAAACTATTAATATGAAATTCAAAACCCTGAAGTTTTGATTTCCAGTCAAATTTGATTAATTAAAACTGTAACAAATTCAAAATAATTTTCAACTGGTTTGTTAGTGATAAAGTATTATAAATCTATTCATATCATTTATTTAATACAACAATTTTATTTAATAATAAAAAATATATTAAAAAATAATTTTAATGTTATATAAATAAATTCTTTCTGTTATCATTGTGTATTACTAAATATTTAATAAGCATAAGATTAATTAATAAAATTTACACACTGAAAAAAATATGCATAAAAGACCGATGATCAAGTAAATAATTTTAATATTATTATTTTCAATTAAATAGTAATGCAGACATTTAAAGATAAATGTCTAATTAAAATTGTTTGTTATTAATCTGGGATCATTTAAAATACTAATAATTGTCTGTAAATCATCAATATTTTATTTATACACAAAAATGCATACATATCAATTAGAACGTTTCTTAGTTTATTCAAATCTACACATATATGGAATTGATAGAGAAACATAAAATCAATTGATGTTTAATCAAAATGTCCTTTAACAAACTATTACTTTTTTAATAGAAATTTACTTTCAACGTTAATACACATAATATTAATATCATCTATGTTCTTTATTACTTTTTACAATGCTTTTTTACAACCCACTGATGTTTTTGATTGCCCCAATAAATTTCTTAAGAACTTCTACTTATATTTCCAAATCTTAAACATCAGTGGGTTGTAAAAAAGCATTGTAAAAAATAATAAAGAACATAGATGTTATTAATATTATATAGATTTGAGTTAAGATTTGGAAATATAAGTAGAAATTCTGAAGAAGATTGCTGGGGCAACCAAAACCATCACTGGATTGTAAAAAAGCATTGTAAAAAGTAATAAAGAACATAGATAATATTAATATTATAATGGATTTGGCAATGCAATAAGAAAGATAATGTTAATACACATTAGATAAATAAAACATATATCTCACAAAAAAAATGTATTCATCAAAGTGTATATTGGTTAATATAAAACTAAATAAAGATATGAATGCATATCAATATACATATATTACATTAAATAAACAAAATGAATGCTTTATGCTTTTTATATAAAGCTATTTATTAGAAGCTATTAAATATATATATATATATGATTTTTAAATAGATGGGTTTATTACAAAAATAAGAGAAGGAAAAGTTTTCAGATACTTTGATTGCTTACATCTATATATGTACATGGTTTTGATATTAAATCAAGAGCAGTGGTCAAAAGAAGAGTTTCTTTTGATTGCCTTGTCACTGATAGTTTTACTTTCTCTCTTTGCTTTGTGAGTTAACCTTGATTGGCTACTGCCCAAATAAAAGCTTTCTAATTATATAATTATAAATGGAAAACTTCACATACTAAAATTTTTTCATATTTATATATATGTAATTATAATTAATTTCATTTTCTTTTAAATTGGTCACCTATTCCATTAAAGAAGTTTGAAGTAATATTAAGCCTAAGCGCCTGAAAAAATGACAGTAGGGACTTCTGCAAATCTTTAACACAAGATTTAATTAAAAGACAAGAGTGGCCACTCTTATCTAAACCTACTTTTTAAATAAATAGGAGAATCTAAAGCATTTTGATTTGAGAGCGTAAGGCTATTCAATATCTCACTGATTAAGTCCACAAATTCTATAACACATTCACAAAATCTTTCAATTTACAATGAGTCAATGTTGAGATCTTATGCTTAGAAATCTATTAAGATAATATAGAGTTGTAATAACTGTATTTATAAAGTGCATACTCATTATTTAAAGTAATATTTATTAAGGCTATAACCTTAAGACTATGCACCTGAAAAAATGACAGTAGAGATCTCTGCAAATCTATAATACAAGATTTATTTAAAAGACAAGAGCAGCCACTCTTATCTTAACCTACTTTCTAAATAAATAGGAGAATCTAAAGCATTTTGATTTGAGAACATAAGGCTATTAAATACCTCACTGATTAAGTCCACAAATTCTATGACACCTTAACATTCGTGAAATCTTTCAATTTACAATGAGTCAGTGTTGAGATCTTATGCTTAGAAATCTATTAAGATAATATAAAGTTGTAATAATTATATTTATAAAGCATATACTCATTACTTAAAGTAATATTTATTAAAGCTATAATAAAAAATGAATTTCTGCTCTTTTTTTGTTTCATTATTATCAAAATAACAAGACAAAAGCCTAAATATCTTCTCTTAATTTGAAATATGCATTTTACTAGCATCTTTCAAGAATATAACATTGGCAACATTAATTTGAAAATTAAAAATAGTATTTTAATGTTGAATTAATGTAATACTAATATAATCTAACTTATATACAGTATTGGAGATTGCTTTTTTGATAGTTGTGAGTTTTGACCCATGTGTCCACCAGAGGTGCTGGTTGGAGTCAACCACAGAAACACAGAAATACTTAGAGTAGGGGCCCCAATGCAGCATTGAAAATTCCAGCCAAAAGGTGGTGCTGTTCACAATGCGTAAGCACAGGAACATTCAACCAGGTATCTGGTAGCAAAGCTGCCTGCTTGGTGACGCTGGTCACAGTGCATAAGCCCATTTAGCTTATATTGTCTGCTACCAGCAGATACCAAGAACCTAGGTGGTGCTGATTGCCATAAACACATCTAGCTTATGTGTCATCTGCTAACAGCAACTACCAAGATTCTAGCCCACTATGTGGCGCTGTTTCTCCATGGTTACACACAGAAAAACTACACACTGATAGAATTTATGTACATACTACTTAAAATATGAATGGCGTATAATGTACAGGTGTGATTAATTAAGAAGCTACAACTATTTAAATATTCTTTCAAACTTAATAGTATCACATGCTATTTCACAGTTTTATAAATGGATGTATTTTTATATTTTTTTTTTTTTAAAATCGATCCTTTTTTTTAATTATTTACTCTATGTCAAAATGTTATATATACGTCGAGCAGTGAAATTTGCTATCATGGCCGCTTGAATGGCATTATAGATTTACATACGAAAATACGCTATAAATAGACAGGTTTGATAAAATTATCGTGTAGAAATCCTCATAATTATTCATAAAATATTTTATTAATCTATAAGTCAATTCTAAATTTAAAACTCGATCTTTTTTTTTTATTTACTCTAAAAGTGGTTTTTTTTTTTTAATTAAAAAAATGTAATTTTTACGACAATTGGTTGTTTTGTTTTGTTTTTTTTTTTAAAAAAAGCTAATTTTTCCCCCTTCTCTCAAAACTAGAGACATTCCAAAAATAAAATCTAATATATTTAATTAATAGGGGCTTTATTAATGAATAGCTATGGTCAATTAGTGAATTGGATTGATTTAATGAGACAGAAACTGATATATGATGAATTATATTTATTGACAATTTCATATACATCTGGGTCTGTTTTTACGCGGACTTATTTAACATGATTTTGAAATTACGCGATTTTGAAATTCACCAGAAGTCGAAGTCCGATAATGCACTATTACTTTTAAATAATAAATTTCGCGCGCTTACGTTATATTGAAAGAAATAGCACATTATTGAAATTCGACTTTCATCTTAGTAATTTCAATATTTTCAGTGCTTTATAATAGTAAGATATTATGCAATAATGAAATTAAAATCATGATTTCCACATTTTATGTATACACACATTAAATTTTACAAGATTATAATGTAAATTTGTTCAAACATTGTGCATGTTAATTTTGCATTTTAGATCACATTCTGTTTTTGCTTTTTAAAAAAGAACGTAATCAATTATTAATCATTTAGCGTTTAGCAAATTTATTTTTAAAAGGTGAGTAATAGCAGTGAAACGAAATTTGATTTTTAAACGGAATTGAAAATTAAAAAATTAAAGACAAAAATAAGAATTTAATTTTTAGTTGTTAGTTTTAATTAAATTTTTCCCAGCAGTGGTGAATAAATGTCTTTTTATTATTGTAAATCTAAGTTCATAAACAATTAATAAAATCCTCGTCTCAAAGATTAATTACGTTGTCTCCAGAAATCCATTGACTCAACATGAGTGTGAAGTTAGCGCTAGTTGTATTTCCTCAGTTTGCAAACTAATGTTTTTCGGCAAATATCAATAATAATTAAAAAAACGTGTATAAAAAAAATGTAAATTATGCACAAAAATATATTATTTTGAATAAAATTAAATATTATAGTTTAAAAAAAGTTTGTCTTGTATCGTTTTTTTCAAATTTGAAATTTTTTATTAGTCATATTTTATTTCCTTATTTTTTTTTTGTGTGCGAATTTTAAAGTAAATTTACGTTGGTGCTTTGCTTTTACGCGAATTTTGAAAAATCACAGACCGCATCCCCCCTTTTTAAATGTAAGTTACATCTATTTTTGCGTGATTTCGTTTGCGCGTGTTTTCTGAGGAACCTATATCGCGTAAAACGAGACCCAGGTGTATACTTGATATAACCCGTTACTTAGTGTTGGATAATGCACTCATAGCAAAATAAATTTGTGGCTATTATTTAATTGCGCTAATTTTATGCTATATAATAAATCACTACATTCCACTTATTAGTTATGCCCTTTCATCATCAGTTCGAGTGGCTATTATACATGTAATCAAACCAAGTCTGGAGTGAAGTTTAATAATACATCCGATTATGATAAATTTATGTATTAAATATGGGCATATAAAGCCCCACAGATAGCTTTAGATCGAACAGGTTTTCAAGAATGCTTCGGTTCAACACGAGAGTTGGCTATAAAGATTTTACTAATATGCTACGCACAAGTAAAATATAATAATAAAGTGACTCTGTGGATGGATGAATAGATTTTAGGGTTTTCATGACCAACCCCAGTTTACCCAATGACTGATCGTCATGCTGCTAAAAGGGAACCTTTATTTGGTTCATAAGAGGCCGGGGACTTATGTACTAATCTGGCCCTTAGCTCAATCTTAGCTACTGCATTATCCATAAGAGAGGAAGATGAGCTGGACTTACCATGGCTCCATCTTATATATATAAAAAAACAGCATAACGATAAAATATTGATAAATTTCACATCCGCCAAGCCGAAGTATATTATCAATTAAATACCATACATTAAATGAACACTAGTTTTGTCAGCTTGATTAAAAGAGCCAACTCTTCTGTAGCATGAGAAATACATATAAACTACTGACTGGATTATATATATATATGATAAACAAAAATGCAAGTTAAAAAACTTGCTAACGCTTGTATTTATGTCCACAGATGGCGTCCTACCAAAAACACCTATCAAGCGTATATTTCGTTTACATAAACGTCAGAGTAGTTAGTATTCACTATCTCTAACTATAATTCCACTTTCAGATCATGATTTCAAGCTATTATATATACACACACAAACTTTACTTTATCCCGCTCAATCTCTTAGTTATGTGTAATTAATAAACTTTTAAAGGGGGAAAGTATATTTAAGGGACTTACGAATACTTTAATAAGAAAAATATACTTATGATTACACTCTGGGCTAGTTTAATCTTTAGTAACATAATAATTAAATGTTGAAAGTTTGGATTTATAAGCCACATTTTATATTTACATTAATTATTTACTAAATGACAAAATAATAATGAGCACAAAGGGTCGCCATTATTTATAAATTAGGTGTTCGAAACAGAGCGCTAAATGACGCTATAATTAATACAATATGAAGATTTGAAATAATATCTTCAAAAAGTATATATTTCGTAACTAAATGCACACCATTTCGAGGCAGGCATAATTAATAATAACTAAAATAAGCAAGAGAGAAATAAATATAACTGCAGTGATTAAG
The DNA here is from genome assembly GCA_028023455.1 of Epiperipatus broadwayi. Classification (NCBI taxonomy): domain Eukaryota; kingdom Metazoa; phylum Onychophora; class Udeonychophora; order Euonychophora; family Peripatidae; genus Epiperipatus; species Epiperipatus broadwayi. The sequence continues at coordinate 1,257,731 of JAQFVV010012602.1, read as the reverse complement.
TCATATAGCAAAACAAGAAGTTAATAAATGAAATTAACAAAAGTATGTCATTTATAGAATTGAAATATTATTGATAAGATAATTTAGTAAGAGTTTACAATATAGTTAGCTAACCTGATTTTGAAGCAATAATGATTATTTTGAATTTTACACAGAGCTCTGCAATTTTAATAATTTTAAAACAGATATTCGAGCTGGAACGAAAGTGAGTTCTTTGGCGGCTTATGGCATCTTCTCTTTAGTTGGGAGACTATTTAAGATGGTATTCCTACAGCTGGAGTTGGGGTAGTTGAATTTGAACGAAGGTGAGTTCTTTTAATGGCTTATGGCATCTTCTATTTATTGTAAGCTTGTTAAGGCAATGTTGGTTGTTGCTCCGGCCTTGGATGGATCAAATTCTGATGTTCTATCATGGCAAAGGCAACAAATTCTTGCCTGACTAGCAGGCCATAGATAAATTAACAAATGTTCAGCTACTCGTAGTAACAGCTCTTCAAAAGCAAGATGGAGTATCTTTTCCGCTAGCCTATTTATATATTTCCACCAAGCCTTAACACCTTTTTGGAATTTTGTTTGCCTCAGGACCAATCGACTTTTAATTAAACAAAATCACATAATCTAATTTCTACTACTGATAAAGTCTCCGAGGTGTTATTTTTAATTTACTTAAAAAAATTATTAAAATATATAAATTATATAATTTTGATTCCGATTTTATTAATTAAATTTCTTTTTAGGTGTTATAAAATGTTATGGCTTAGCAGATAGTAATGGTATTATGATTTAATGATAACATCTTTTGTTGAAACAAATTCAATCAGTAAACTAGATTTTACTTTTACCCCAGGTGCGGTCAGTAATTGATTTCTTGTTTACACAAAATTCCCATTTTTAATTATAAACCGATGACTTTTATTTTAACTAGATATAAATAACTTTTAACATATTTTCTTTATACTGTTTATTTTAAAAAAAGCAAATTTGACAGATCTTATAAAAGAAATACTTTAGTTTCAGTTATATCTATTAAACATTAAATAAGAAAACTGTAAATATATTATAAAGAAAACATTTTACATTATTTTTATTTAATCTTAAATATTATATGTACAAATCATTATGCCATAATTTCATGTTTTAAATTATCCATCCACATATGAATATAATACAAATATAAAATTTAGAATTGACTAAGTCAATTCTAAATTTTATATTTGTATTACATTCGTATGTGTATGGATAATTTAAATTTTATATTTGTATTATATTCGTATGTGGATGGATAATTTAAACCAGGAAATTATGGCATAATGATTTGTACATATAATATTTAAGATTAAATAAAAATAATGTAAAATGTTTTCTTTATAATATATTTACGGTTTTCTGATTTAATGTTTAATAGATATAACTGAAATTAAAGTATTTTTTATAAGATCTGTCAAATTTGCTTTTTTTAAAATAAACAATATAAAGAAAATATGTTAAAAGTTATTTATATCTAGTTAAAATAAAAGTCATCGATTTATAATTAAAAATGGGAATTTTATGTAAACAAGAAATCAATTAGTGACGGCACCTGGGGTAAAAGTAAAATCTAGTTTACTGACTGAATTTGTTTCAACAAAAGATCTTATCATTAAATCATAATACCGTTACTGTCTGCTAAGCCATAATATTTTATAACACCTAAAAAGAAATTTAATTAATGAAATCGGAATCAAAATTATATAATTTATATATTTTAATAATTTTTTAAAGTAAATTAAAAATAACACCTCGGAGACTTTATCAGTAGTAGAAATTAAATTATATGATTTTGTTTAATTAAAAGTCGATTGGTCCTGAGGCAAACGAAATTCCAAAGAGGTGTTAATTAAGGCTTGGTGGAAATATATAAATAGGCTAGCGGAAAAGACACTCCATCTTGCTTTTGAAGAGATGTTACTACGAGAAACTGAAAATTTGTTAATTTATCTATGGCCTGCTAGTCAGGCAAGAATTTGTTACCTTTGCCATGATGGAACGTCAGAATTTGATCCATCCAAGGCCGGAGCAACAACCAACATTGCCTTAACAAGCTTATAATAAATAGAAGATGCCATAAGCCATTAAAAGAACTCACCTTCGTTCAAATTCAACTACCCCAACTCCAGCTATAGGAATACCATCTTAAATAGTCTCCCAACTAAAGAGAAGATGCCATAAGCTGCCAAAGAACTCACTTTCGTTCCAGCTCGAATATCTGTTTTAAAATTATTAAAATTGCAGAGCTCTGTGTAAAATTCAAAATAATCATTATTGCTTCAAAATCAGGTTAGCTAACTATATTGTAAACTCTTACTAAATATCTTATCAATAATATTTCAATTCTATAAATGACATACTTTTGTTAATTTCATTTATTAACTTCTTGTTTTGCTATATAACTTAATCACTGCAGTTATATTTATTTCTCTCTTGCTTATTTTAGTTATTATTAATTATGCCTGTCTCGAAATGGCGCGCATTTAGTTATGAAATATATACTTTTTGAAGATATTATTTAAAATCTTCATATTGTATTAATTATAGCATCATTTAGCGCTCTGTTTCGAACCCCTAATTTATAAATAATGGCGATTCTTTGTGCTCATTATTATTTTGTCATTTAGTAAATAATTAATGTAAATATAAAATGTGGCTTATAAATCCAAACTTTCAACCTTTAATTATTATGTTACTAAAGATTAAACTAGCCTGGAGTGTAATCATAAATATATTTTTCTTATTAAAGTATTCATAAGTCCCTTAAATATACTTTCCCCCTTTAAAAGTTTATTAATTATACATAACTAAGAGATTGAGCGGGATAAAGTAAAGTTTGTGTATATATATATTTCCATCAGTAGTTTATATGTATTTCTCATGCTACAGAAGAATTGGCTCTTTTAATCAAGCTGACAAAACTAGTGTTCATTTAATGTATGGTATTTAATTGATAATATACTTCGGCTTGGCGGATGTGAAATTTATCAATATTTTATCGTTATGCTGTTTTTTTATATATATAAGATAAAGCCATGGTAAGTCCAGCTCATCTTCCTCTCTTATGGATAGTGCAGTAGCTAAGATTGAGCTAAGGGCCAGATTAGTATGTAAGTCCCCGGCCTCTTATGAACCAAATAAAGGTTCCCTTTTAGCAGCTTGACGATCGGTCATTAGGTAAACCGGTGTGGGTCATGAAAACCCTAAAATCTATTCATCCATCCGCAGAGCCACTTTATTATTATATTTTACTTATGCGTAACATATTAGTAAAATCTTTATAGCCAACTCTCGCCTTGAACCAAAGCATTCTTGAAAACCTGTTCGATCTAAAGCTATCTGTAGGGCTTTATATGCCCATATTTAATACATAAATTCATCATAATCGGATTATTATTAAACTTCACTCCAGACTTGGTTTGATTACATGTATAATAGCCACTCGAACTGATGATGAAAGGGCATAACTAATAAGTGGAATGTAGTGATTTATTATATAGCATAAAATTAGCGCAATTAAATAATAGCCACAAATTTATTTTGCTATGCATGCATTATCCAACGCTAAGTAATGGGTTATATCAAGTATATATGAAATTGTCAATAAATATAATTCATCATATATCAGTTTGTCTCATTAAATCAATCCAATTCACTAATTGACCATAGCTATTCATTAGTAAAGCCCCTATTAATTAAATATATTAGATTTTATCTTTGGAATGTCTCTAGTTTTGAAAGAAGGGGGGGGGGGAATTAGCTGTTGTTTTTTTTTAAAAAAAAAAAACCGATTGTCGTAAAAATTACATTTTTTTTAATTTAAAAAAAAACACTTTTAGAGTAAATAATTAAAAAAAAAAAAGATCGATTTTTAAATTTAGAATTGACTTATAGATTAATAAAATATTTTATGAATAATTATGAGGATTTCTACACGATAATTTTATCAAACCTATCTAATTATAGCGTATTTTCGTATGTAAATCTGTGATGCCATTCAAGCGGCCATGATAGCAAATTTCACCGCTCGACTTATATATAACATTTTGACATAGAGTAAATATTTAAAAAAAAAAAGATCGATTTTTAAAAAAATAATAATTTAAAAATACATCCATTTATAAAACTGTGAAATAGTATGTGATACTATTAAGTTAGAAAGAATATTTAAATAGTTGTAGCTTCTTAATTAATCACACCTGTACATTATACACCATTCATATTTTAAGTAGTATGTACATAAACTCTATCAGTGCATAGTTTTTCCGTGTGTAACCGTGGAAAAACAGCACCATGTAGGGCTAGAATCTTGGTAGTCGCTGTTAGCAGATGACACATAAGCTAGATGTGTTTATGGCAATCAGCGCCACCTAAGTTCTTGGTATCTGCTGGTAGCAGATGATGTAAGCTAAATGGGTTTACGCACTGCGACCAGCGCCACCAAGCAGGCAGCTTTGCTTCCAGTCAGCTGGTGGAATTTCCTGTGCTTACGCATTGTGAACAGCACCACCTTTTGGCTGGAATTTGCAATGCTGCATTTGGGGGCCCTACTCTAAGTATTCCTGTGGTTGACCCTGACCAGTGCCTCTGGTGGCCACATAGGTCAAAACTCACAACTACCGCTTTTTCTTACCGATAAAAGCACTGAATACTACAGAAAAATAAAAAAGACAAAACACAAAATGTACACTAGATATTAAAAATAAGTACAGAATGATATGTGTCTTCACCACATATAAAATATATACTATTTAGAATAAATTTATTTATTTTATAGATACTTCATATAAATATAATAGGTACAAAAAAGAATTCAATGTATAATTGGTTATATTGTTTATATAATCTATGTTTACATATTCAAGTTCATAAATATTTTAACTCTGAAAAAGACTTCTGGTCAATCAAAACTGTAATGGTCAAGTAAAAAATAAAATATAGCATTGCAAAAGTGATTAAAGAAAGGTGGATTTATTTATTTATTTTATAAAATGATTTAATTCATAAAGGAGATATAAAGTAAAATAATAAATACTTATTAAAATAGATATAAATTACAAAAACTAAATGCTTACACTAGTAATGTATAATAAGTATAGGTGAATAAGACAGGCTTAATTTTAAAATTAAGATTATGATATAACTGAATGGGGGAAAATATGTGGATTAAATTTATTTTTAAACAAAATTATTTTAAAATTATAACACAGAATTGTGATTATAGATATATATTACAATACAATTACAAACGACTTAACTAAAAAAAAATTAATTAAAATAAGTGACTTTTTTAATATAAAGTGAGTATTAATAATTGTAATAAATTTATTATTGTGAATAGTAGTTTGTTTTTGATGATATATTAAAAGGAGATTAGAGCAAATAATGATTTTGTGCACAATATATGAATTACTGTAATTGTGAGAATGAATTTCTTTGACAAAAATTAAACAGCAAAAATAGAAATAGTAAAAAAAAAAAAAAGGAATATTATTAAACAGGTCAAAGATTTAATAAAAGAAAGATCTATTAGCAATTGATTGTGATATGTTAGAATATAATATATTCTATCAATAAAAACATTTTTTTCCAGAGGAGTGATTCAAAGTAATATATCATGAGATGAATACTATGATAATGATTTAACCAACTGAATATGTTTTAAGTTTTGCAATAAGTAATGTTAATTGAATATTTAGTTGTTTAAAATAATAAGATTGGATTAGCTATAGTCGATAAATGGCAGCTTGCCTAATTTCAGTTTCAGTATGCTTTAACTAATTTTAATGTTTAGCTCATCAGCCCAATTATAATGTTTCTATGAGAGTTACATGTATATATTTGGCTGGAATAGTTAACAATAATACTATGACAATAGATGAACTTCAATGGATCATAGATAAGATAGTATGACAGTACAGTATTAAAGGCTTATCAAAAATATTATATTAATATTGAATAAATTGAACAATTCAAGCTCCAAAATTAAGCAGGTTGTAGATACGACATACAAGTAGAAAGTTGGACTACTATTTCTTTGTGGACATTCAGTATTTTAAATCTCTGGCTCATATGAAGATTAGAAATTATTGTATAAAGTATCTACAAAGGTTGAGAGATTGGTTTGAAAAATTTAACAAGCTTTTGGAAGAAATAGGTTGCAAATTTAAAAGATTTCATTAGTTACATATAAAAATATAAAGGCAGTAATGATTTAATAGTGGTGACAATACTCTTCATATTCATCTGATCAATTTTTATCTTTAGATATTACAATTCAGAGTGAAATCCTATTGAAAAATTTTCTATAAAGAAATTTGAAAAAGTAACTGTACGTGAGAGTTTTTATGATTTTTCTATCTTATTTACTTTCTAAGAATAACTATATTATATTTACTAACCATTAATTGAATAGCTAACTAAATTGCTGATTAGCCAGCTATTTGGGGGGGATCCTAAATCTATTAGGAAATGTTCAGCTATTTCAAAATTCCTCTTGAATCAAAGTCTAGACTGGTAGATATAGCAAGTGAAAGAGCTAACGACTTCATAATGATATTCTTCTTCTGCCTATATATAAGTAAATAAATTACTAAGTAAAAAAATAAATTAATTAATATTCAATCTGAAGGTACCACCATAATTAATGATCACTTTATTTTGGAGATGATAATTTTAACATATTTCACATAAATAATCTAGAAAATCAATTTCAGATTGCTATATATATAGTCACAAAGAAATAAGTCATTATATATAATGTATGTCCAAAGAGCAAAATATATATCAAAAAAACCTTGTAGCATAAAACTGTTGCATAGTAACAGCAATAAAAATGTTTGATATTCTAATATTTGTAAATAGATTTGATTAATTTTAAAAATATACAAAAGACAAAACTGGACAATGTAAGTGTTAAAACAAATATTAATACATTTTTTAAGAATACTTTACTGTTAAGATGTAAATGCTAATGATTACAGAAATCAAAATTCTTTCCAATCATTTCATCACTATTTTGGAAGACAAAAATTGGTTTACAAAAAAAAAAATAGTGATTATGACATTTTATTAAGAATATTTGACACCAAAAAATGAACATCTACCATGAAAGTACTTACCAGCAAGGCTAATCATAGCTGGGAAACTATTATTAATTCTGCTTGAATAATAATATCAACAACAATTTTTAATCAAAATATTTCATTTAACAATAAGACTAAATTTATAAATAATAAAATGCTGAATGATCCATAACAGTGTTTGACAAGCTCAATGTATTTGGGAAAAAATGTTCAACCAAAATTATCAGCATTTTCTTCCATTTACAGTATGATCAAAAGGTATTGATAAGACAAACAATCACATCATTCTTCCAAAAAGTTAGCTCATCTCAAAATAATAAATAAAACTAAAAACTGAAGATATTAGCCAACATAATAATTTTGCCAGACTTGCTGCTAATATATTCTGTTTCAAAAGCAGAAACCTTAAAAGACATAATACTCTCCCAATTTTTCTATATCTATATAAGAGAAAATAGATAAGATTCATTTTTAACATTTACAAAATGTAAAATCAAGGAACTGATTTTAATACTGAAGGATTGATAGACTCGATTTTGTAATCCAAATTAAAGTATTTAATCAATTAGCAAAAATAAATTTAAGCAAATAATAAGTACCAACAAAACACCATTTCATACAATAATGCCTAGTTAACTTTTGTTAAAGAACTTAACTGAACTTGGATTCTCCAAATTTCACATGATCACCATTTCTTAAGCTTGCTCATAACTGTTATTAAACAGGCAAAACTCTCTATATCTAGCTGCAGTGCTCTCAGATCTAAGGCTCCTCACTGACGAAGGCTACAAGCCAGAAACTAGTCTGGAGATATTGGATAGAGAGTAGGCATAAGCACTAATGGGGATTTTATGTGCAAGCCTTCTGGCATCCATTGATTACTCTGGCCTGCACTGAGTGGCAATACGTATAGGATTTTGCCTGTTTTAATAATTTTCCAAATTCCCAATAGTTGTCTTTAGGTAAAGTATTACAGTTGCATAATAGTGTTTGATGAAATCAATAAAATCTTTTCTTTTTCTAAAATAAATCTAAATTATTATGTCATAATAAAAGACCCAGAATGTGACAAGATAGAAAATATGTATGATGTGCAAAAATTAATGTGAAAACGAAATTAATTTGTGAAGTCTTATATATAAATATTTACCTATGAATGTTGTAAAACTTTACAAATGTAAATTGTTATTTTTTTTATGTTTATACGCATTATTTTTAATAAAGTTATGAAAACAAAAGAACTATTATCATGAAGATGGTTTAAGAATTTACAATGAAAATTCATTATTAAATAAGTCTTATCAAAAACTATAAAAACACACTTAAAAAAAAAAGTAATTAATTTTATTTATATATTTATAAAATGTAAATGCAAAAAAAAAAAAAAGATAGTATCAAAAATGGGCCAATTCTATATATATATGAAGACATGATATACAACACCAATAAAACAATAAAGGTAGTTAAAAATAAAACAAATTAAATTAAGATTATTTTATGCAAAAGTAAAACAAAAATAGATTTAAATCTTTTGAAAAAAAGGAATAAATAAAACACATGACCAAATAAGTATAAATACAGATTAGAACATGTGTTTAATGTTAAAATATAAAAAAAAAGGTTGAAAATGATTCAGAAAAGTCTTTCACAGGCATTCAACTCCCAATTAGGCAACTACAAAAATGCATCAAATATGAGATTATCATTTCTCAAATATAAGAAAAAAGCACATAAAAAAGGAATTTTGTTAAATAAAATAATAATAATATAAATCTTGAATAATAACATATTTTGTTATAATAAAATACACATGTATTTTAATTTTTGCCTTTACTCACTTGCAACCCATAATATTTTCTTGTGGGTTTCAACAATATCAGAAAAAAAAATTCTCTACAGACTCAACAAACATTTTCTTTAGACTGTTGAATCTATCTTAAAAATAAGTTTTGACATTAATGATAAAATTAAGGAATTGAAATGGAGTTGAACTGAACACATTACTAGAAAAAGTAGTGATCGATGGGACAGGTGAAATCTTAAATTTGATCCCAAGAGACTGTGAAAGGTCTAGAGAGGATCCAATGGATAAAATAAGGAATTTGATCGTGTATTATGGACAAAAAGAGCTAGGAATCAGAAAAACTGGACTAAATTTGATCAGACCTTCATCCTGCAATGGACCAATAATAGTTGAAAATAATGAAGATGATATATTACAAGATGTTATTGCAAAAAGAAATTGGGCCATTTTCAACAATTCTGAATGACTTTCTATGTTTATTTTTTTAAATTTTCAATATATTTTGTCTGTTTCTGATATAACAACAAATTATTATATTTCTTATATGATTTTGAATGAATTTCTACAAATTATGAAATTTACGAAAATAATTACTGGGATCAAATGAATCTTATTAATAAAAAATAATATAATAGAATATTATTTCAATGAGATTCATCTAATAAATAATACATATATTGTAACTACATGAAAAATGAAGAGTGCTAAAATGATTTTGACCCATTACCATTTGAATAAAGTTGAGCTTAACCTTTTAAACATTTTATAAGACTATAATAAATAAATAAAATTATTTTAAGGAAACACTAAATAGCTGAGTATTTATAACTAATCACAATAATATCTCAGGGTTCTACTTTGGGTTTACAAGATTAAATAAATCCTCTTTATATTTAGACTAGTTAGTTTGTTCTAAGTTTTCATAATACACAAATTCAATTTAATGTTATCTCAGGGAAATAATATTAAAGTATACTAAATAATAATATTTAAAATTTTAAATCTTAAAAATAATTATTATTGATATTGTTAACTATCAAAGAGCAATTTATTATATTTAATTCATATCTTAAGCAACTAAATATTAAAGTAAAGATGGTGTAAGTGTATAAAAATAATGAGCAACATTTCATATCAAGCAGTATACTTTTAAATAATATATAATAATTATAAAATCATATGATGATATAAAAGTAATAGATGATGAGCATTAACTAATTAAAGACAAAGATCAGATAATTAATAAAATACAATAAATAATAAATTTAAAAAATACTTAAATGAACTCAATAATAATAATAATAATAATAATAATAATAATAATAATAATAATAATAATAATAATAATAATAATAATAATAATAATAATAATAATAATAATAATAATAATAATAATAATAATAATAATAATAATAATAATAATAATAATAATAATAATAATAATAATAATAATAATAATAATAATAATAATAATAATAATAATAATAATAATAATAATAATAATAATAATAATAATAATAATAATAATAATAATAATAATAATAATAATAATAATAATAATAATAATAATAATAATAATAATAATAATAATATGAGATAGTGCGGTCCTGCTGTCAATAAGTAGGAACAAACTTACAAAAGCTCGTGAATGTACTTCATTAAAGGCAAACAGAATCTAATTATTAGTTTAAAAATCTTATAATTTTGAAAATTATAATCGATTTCCGATTTTAAGAAAAGACGCTGTTAACAAAGTAAGTTTTTTTTTATTATTTTGTCCTAAGAAAATCTAGTCATCTAGTTGAAATGGCGTCTGCAGATAACAATTGCATTGTTAGTAAAAGAAATAACAATACAGATGTCAAATCAGTTGCAGAAGCCAGTAAGGAAAAAAAATCTTATGCAAATATTGCTGCAATGAAACCACAAAAAGCAATATTAGAAAATATTATACAGCAAGAGAACAAAAAAAATGGAGGGGAAGGACAAATAGGCAGATTTAGGAGAGCCAATTCATTAGACATTTTTGAATTAAGTTTAGAAAATGAAGATGAGACACTTAATCATATAGCAGAACAAACTGAAGATAATTGGACAGAAGAAGAAATTCAAGAAATAAACATCCAGTTTAATAACACAATACCAAACAAGTTATATGAATCTTTTAAAAAATTCTTTTCTAATAAATCATTAGTGCTGGCAATTACAGATAGAAATCTAACGTTATATAAATTTCACAAAGACTTATTATATCAAAAACTAACAGAAGAAAACTTATGGGATTCAATCTCAGAAATCGGTGAACATTCAATCTCACGATATATAGCTATACAATTTTTCAATGAAAATCAAAAAATGAGTTTTAAATCACAAATAAAAACAATTGGTGGATACGTAATGATTGTTGTTGATGAAAATATGCAAAATTATTGCTCAGGAATCATTAAAAATGCGTATTTTGGGTTTAGCATTCATGATTTCAAAAGTATGGTCCAACCATTTGGGCATGCAATATACATTAAGCAAATCTTGTGCAATGATACACCAACACTTATATACACCAACAGTTATCATTTTAAGATAAAGCTGCACCAGCATATTAAACCAGAAGAAATTCCAAAGCAAATTATGGATCATGGAGCAGTATTATACTTAAACATTAAAGGGCTAAGACCACAATGTTTTGGCTGTGGAGAAAGAAGCCATTTGATTATAGACTGTCCAAAGAACAGAAATAACAAAGGATTTGATTTATCAGAAGAAAGACTAGAAAAGAAAACGAGCTATAAACAAAGAGATGTAAAGCAAATACTGACATCGGATGTGGGAACTCAAGGAAGTGAAAAGGAAAAAAAATCTATACAAACACATATGAATACAGATAAGCAAGAAAATGAAACTGCAAATGTAAATAATGATGATAGCAAAATTGGGAAGATTCCAGATTTTTCATTAAGGTTGGAGGAAAAAGTGTACCTTAAGATAAATAATACAAAAGTAAAAGAAAAAAAGGGAATGATATACAAATGCATGTGATTAAAGCTTTAGAAAAAAATATAGACAAACACACATTTAAAAAAAATGTTGATGGGAAGCAATATAATGAAGAGAATATGAATTTGGATGAAGAACTGGAATTATCTAAAAAACAAAGAACTAGGAACAATACGAATACTGAGATTACTCAGATAATAATGCCAAATATGCAACAAGTTACTCAGGTTAATAGTGAACAGAAGAGAAAGCCAGGAAGACCCAAAAAACAGGAAAACAGGAAAAAAGCTAAAATTAGGAGAGCTTATGTTTGATGACACAGGAGAACGGTATCAAATGGACAGATATACTGATGTTGAAACTGAAAGTGAATTCGAAGATGCCCAAGATTTACAATTGATAGACAGCCTAAAATAAGAATAATTAAAGATAAAGTAAATTTAAATAAATTCAAAGTAAAAAGTAAATTTTTATAAATGAAAATTAAAATTGCTTCTTTTAATGTACGGGGTTTGAATTCAATAGAAAAGATATTTAAGTTGAAACAATGGATCAAGGAAACAAAACCTCATATAATGGGACTGCTTGAAACCAAAATTTATGCAGGGTCACAAATTGATCCAGCAAAATTTCTAAATAGTGAGGGCTTTGTTGCATGTTCAAGAGACTCTACCTCTCCATCAGCTGGTACAGGTCTTTTGATAGCTACTGCTTGCCAGTTTACCAATTTTCAAATCATATACATTGATGCAAATCTATTAATCGTTACTTTATTTCACAAAATAATTAAAATAAATGTAATCTTTGTATATATGCCATTGCAAAAATATAAAATAAATACAATAATTGCCACAATTAATTCAACACTGGGATCTACAGCTAATCCAACAATTTTGATTGGAGACTGCAATGTAACATATGATGAGTTTATAAATAAGTGGATACATAAATTATCAATTCCATTGATGAGTGCAAGGGGTTACTTACCTGAAGATGCTGTTTCATTTCATAATGGCCGATTTTCATCATTAATTGATCTTTGTTTTTACTCTCCAGTGTTTCATCATCTAATAAGCGTGAAGTTAATCCCTTCAGCAATTTCTGATCACTCAGCTCAGTTCATATCAATTGACCTCAGTAATATACAAGTCTCTAGAATGCAATTAACTAGAACAATAAGAATGTTGATTCCAACCTTAACACCCGAATTTATTTTTTCAGAGACTTATATTATGTGGAATAAAATTCTTTCAATGACCTTTAACCCAATACAGCAATATTTAGCTTACATTAATATCCTGTCATTTAACATTAATCATATAGTGAAAAATCAGCCACCTCCCTCAGGGTTGTTGAAGCTTGCAGAACAAATTCATAAGCGTATTGTGGCCATAACTCCTAATCAGCACACACAGAAACGTATACATATACTAACAAATGCTTATAACAAAGCATGTGAAACACTGAAGAGCTATTTAAAAAATAAAAAAAGTAGAATATGCCTAATGCATCAACACACATGGACTCGGCAATATATTAGATGGGCATTAGGGAGGGGACCTGAAATCAAAGTGCCATTAGCAATTAAAATAAACAATGAAACATTTACTGGAAATAATATGATATTACCAATTCTTAACTATTTTAAAGATAAGCTGGGACCAGGAAAATTGATACAATACCAGCCAAATGTATTTGGAATGGCAGAGACTGAATCACCATATACTATAGATGATTTTATAATGAAAATGAATAAAATGGACAACAACTGTCACCCAGGAAGCCCTGGAATTCCACTGTTCATATTAAAACACCTTGACAAACTGACTAGCAAATGCCTGTGTCAGCTGGCAAATTATTTATCGCAGGGAATAATAACAATGGAGGGAGTTAATACAATCGCGATTGTGCCGTTTAATAAAAAAAAGCCCATTCCTTTGTTATCAGAGATAAGGCCAATATCAATGGGTCCATTGCCCATAAAGATTTTAGAGAAAGTAATTAAAGATAAAATAGAACCATTTATTTTACCGATGATTTCACCAGCTCAGTTTGCTAAAAAACATTCATCTACCACACAAGCTGCTATGTTATTTAAGGCTATTTTGACATCAGTTAAAGAAAAGAAAAGATATGGCCCGATTGTTGTATAGCTGGATATTGCTTCGGCTTTTGACAATGTTGATATATCTATACTGTTGAGATTATTGAATGACACTGAAATGCCAAAATCACATATATATGTTATAACAAATTTACTCTTAAATCGTGAGCTTCACATTACTCTAAATGGCAGAAATTCACCAGCTTTCACACCAACTAAATCACTTTCACAAGGGTCTCCACTTAGTGCCATCTTATTTATTTTATATATAAATCCCCTTCTTGTCCGATTACAACAGGCATTTGAGAGAATGGAAATCCCAGGAACAGGTCAAAAATTGACATGTATTGCATACATGGATGATATTACAGTTTTCCTGAAATCAAAAAGGGAGATACCAAAACTACAGATGATTTTAGAAGAATACTCAAAGGAATTTAAACTAAGTTTCAATCCAGAAAAAACAGCAGCATGGACTATATTCACAGGAAGGCCATGTACATCCATTTTCCAGGCAAAGCCAGGCTCATTCCTTGGATTTCCATTCCATCTAGGGACTACTGGAATGAGATGTCATTTGCAGAACAAATTGAAAAATGAAATACAGAAAATAGCAGACTCTCTATCCAATACCTATATGTCAGTATATTCCAAGATTCAATTGATTAATAGTTTGATGATGACTAAGATAGTTTACTTTATGCCAGTGGTTGCTTTCTCAAAAGCTTTTATCTCCAAAATTAAGACCATTTGCAATCAACTACTATGGTCAAGGAAAGTCGTGGCAATATCAATGGCAAAACTATGTCAGCCATTGAATAAAAATGGTTTGGGCTTACATGATATTGGTATTTTTGCAAAACAGAGAATGATGAACAATATAATTGATATTATTAAACAATTTCCAAAAATTAAGCAGCTCATAGAGGTCATTCCAACTGATAAACCACCACCAAAAAAATTATCATATTTTGAACAATTAATACATCTTTGTAAAACAGAATCAAAAATCCCAGAGCAATTTATTAATAAATACAAATACTGGGAAATTTATGAATTAATGCATGAAGATAATAACACAATTGCTTTAGAACCAATACTGGGAATTAATAATAAGCAATTGGTTAAAAGGTATAAACGATGGGCCTTAGAACCAAAGTTTTTCAATTTTCTAATAAAACTTAATCTATCTGCATTACCTACCACATATTTTCTTTGCCATAAAAGACTGTATATGTCAATTGATCCCTTTTGTGGGTTATGCCATCGAGCTGAGGAAACCCTATCACATCTGCTATATCACTGTGAGGGACTTAGGCACATAAGAAATCTCATAACTAGCAGTTACAGGAGGTCTAATGTAACAATGCTTCAATTGATTTCTGCATTTAGAGAAGGATTAACACCAAGTGTCAGGGCAGCAACCTTTGTGCTATATGCATACTGGTGTACTAGATGCACTTTTCTAATTGGTAACAATTCCAGGAGACATCCAGTTACTTTTTCAAATAAACTTGAAATAATACAGAAAAGGGATAAGAGACTGGCCAGACCTGACATTTATGCAGCAACCTGGTCATTACTTAAAATTAGATCTATGCTATAGTGAATTGAGGAAATTAAACATTATAAAAAAACTTAGAAGGATATGCATGTCAAATTAGCAACAAGGACAATTTAGCAACAATTTTTTCCTTTCTATTATAAGTAATTGATTTGCTAATGGTGTTCAAATGATAATGGACAATCCAGGATATTATATGTAGACAAACTATGTAAATGCAAAATTTATAATTCTTTTGAGACAATAAAGGCCTTTTGAAACATCATCATCATCATCATCATCATCATCATCATCATCATAATCATCATCATCATCATAATAATAATAATAATAATAATAATAATAATAATAATAATAATAATAATAATAATAATAATAATAATAATAATAATAATAATAATAATAATAATAATAATAATAATAATAATAATAATAATAATAATAATAATAATAATAATAATAATAATAATAATAATAATAATAATAATAATAATAATAATAATAATAATAATAATAATAATAATAATAATATCGGAAGTGCTTCCAGATTTATTTTAATCAGGAAGTCAAAATATTTTGGTTCTAATGACCAATGTTTATATCTTTTGGTTAATTGCTTATTATTAATTGCCAATAGTGTTTCCACCGTGTTTTGTACTTCTGGATAGATGAACTTATATGTTTGCCAGTATTTATATTTAGTACCATCTGTTTGTATAGGAGGTATATCTGTATTCATTATTGGTTTCAGAAGTGCTTTCCAATAACCTTTGAATGGTGGTGGTGTATCTGTTGGTGTCACTTTCATTGTATGTGATATTATTGGATATATTTTATTACAAGTTACTATGATGTTTATTGTTTTCTGTATACGGAAAATGTGTAAATTGTGTAAACCAAGTCCATTCAATGACAATGGCCGTTGTAGTTTTTTGATGGAAACAGATATTGTTTTTTTCCCCCACAGTAACTTTCTGCATAAAGTATAAATATTGTTAACGAAACCCCTTGTGAAAAACACAATCGGAGAGAAATAAATTATTCTGGTTATTACTAGCATATTAAACAGTGATATTTTGGCATATAGTGATAGATATGCCTTTTCCATTGAATTTATCAATTTCACAATCTTTTCCCTCAAATTATTTTGAATTTGGGTTCTCATTGCAATTGCGCTGAGATGGAAAGGGAAACCTAAAAAAGGGCTAGGCTTTCCCTTGAAATAATCTGTAATTGGAGTCGAGGTGTAAATTTTCCAGGCACAAGACTTTTCAACATTAACATTAAGGTTATATGTATTGGAATAATTGGCTATTATTTTTAAAAGTTTGGGTATCTGTTTCTTGCTCTTTAAGAAGACAGATATGTCATCCATGTAAGCAATGCATGGAACATAGGAGCCCAATTGTTGTATGTATATTCCATTTATTTTTCTTTCAATTTCCTTAATTAGTGGGTTGATATATATTGCAAATAGTAGTGAGCTTAGTGGAGATCCTTGCAGGATGGAACAGTTTGGTACTATTGATGTAGCTGTTTTACCATTTAAAATAATATATATTTCTCGGTTGAGTAACAAATTAGTGATTATGTAAATATATGCTTTGGGGATTGTAGAGTTTATTAATAGTTCTACTAGCTTGTTTATTAGTACATTATCAAATGCTGACTTTATGTCTAATTGTACTACTACTGGTGCATACTTTTTGTTAGTTCTTACTGTGTCTATGACTGTTTTATAGATGAATGCTGCCTGGTTAACTGAAGAGCCTTTTTTGGCAAATTGATGTTTGGATATAATTGGAGTGATGTATGGCTCTATTCTGTCTTTGATGACAGATTCAAGTATTTTAATGCCTAGTGAGCTCATCGATATTGGACGAAGATTTTTAAGTGTGGTTGGACTTTCTTGTTTTTTTAAAAAAGGGACTATTGATATAGGGTTTAGGTTTGGAATTTTATATACTTGTTTTGTAAGCAAATTCGCTAAATTCACTAGATATTGTGTAGTATGAGTTTCTAAGTGTGAAAAAACTCTTTTTGGGATCCCAGGCATACCTGAGTGGCAGGAATCTGGGATTTGGTCTATTTTTTGTTTGAATTCTATCTTTCCAAACACTATATTCTCTTCTGCTGATCCTAGAAAAAAAGGTGCTGGGTCAAAGGATTCACATGATTGTAATTTTTTTTTAAAGTACCTATATATTGTATCTAGCATGAATTGACCACTGATTGTTTTGTTATTTTGTGATATCGCTGTTGGAACTCTATATTTAGGTGGCTGACTGAGGCACCATCTAATGTATTGTTTTGTCCATACATGTGTTTGTTTGAGATATAATTTTTTTTCTTTAATGCTATATATTCTTTTAATTTGTCTTTTACTAAATTATATGTTCTTTTAAGTGCTATAGTTCTGTCTTTATTATTCTCATTGTCTATTGTATTAATGATTGCTTTATGCAGTTTTTCAACTAATGTATATAATCCTGTGGGTGTTGGTGCTCTTCTTGTAACATGCTGAATTGTGTGTGAAATAATGTTTATAAATGTTAGCCATGCTTGTGCGGGATCAATTTTTAGTTTATTAATTTTATTGAGATGTATGTATATTTCAGAATATAGGAATTCTGTTGTTTGCGATGGTAGAAGGATCCTCATGGTTTTTCCTGTGTTAAAATATTTTTGTGTGATGAATTCTAGGTTTAAATCAATCATCAATGCAGCATGGTCTGACATGGGAGTATTAATTATTGAGAGATTGATCATGTGATGAAGTGAAGGTGAGTAGAACATTAAATCAATTAATGATGTAAATCTACCATTGTTGAAAGAAATGGCTCCATCTGGCAGAAAACTCTCCCCACTTACTAAAGGGAAAGCGATCATGTGAAGCCATTTTCTTATGAAATTATCATATGTCATATTGAAATCCCCGAGGAGTAGAGATGGATGAGGTGAAGTAGCTAACCTAGTGTTTATAATTTGTATAATTGTGTTGATCATTTTTGTGTTAGGTGGAATGTATACATATATTACATTTATTGCATTTGACAGATGTAAAAAAGTTATAATTATTATATGTGCATCCATATATAGTATTTTGAAACTCGAAAAAGGATTGTTTTTACTTATTATTATTCCTGTGCCAGCTGATGGTGAGAAAGTGTCTGTGGAGAAAGTTGTAAAGCCTATGTTATTTGTGTATAGTGCTGGGTTAGTTGTAGAACCACGATATATTTTTGTTTCGAGTATACCTAATACATGTGGCTGAATAATTTCATGCAACTTTTTCAATTGGTATATTTTCTCTATGGCGTTTAAACCTCTAATATTTAACGAACAAACTTTAAATTTCATGTTAGTATTTTTAATATAAAAACTTTTTTTTAACCTATTTAATTCTATTGCTATTATATAAACTAACAAAAATTAAGGTGAAAGAGAGAATTATATATGTTTAAAGCAAAAAGCATTTGTTTACCTGGAAATTTAAAAAAGAAACAAAGGATTAACTGGGCCCCCATTTAACTAGCTAGTTAAATTTCCACTTTTATTTATTATTGTTTTACCATTGTGTGACTCGCTTTTATTTATTGTTTTACCATTGTTCGACTCGCTTTTATTTTTTTTTATACAATGCGAACATGGTATACTTGCCTGATTAGAAATTAATTCTTTCTCCCCCGCGGAAACAAAGAGTTCCGAATCTTCTTTTTTTTTTTTACTTTTAACTTTCTTGCTGAGATTTTTTGCGGGAGAAAGGGACTCGCTATCGCTTTCATCTAAGCTAATATTCTGAGGTTTCCTGCCTCTCTTTGTTTTCTTGGGCCTTCCTGGCTTTCTTCTGATTTCGGAGGCTGAGTCTGATACTGGGTCATAGGTGGAGGTAAGATAATCCATTACTTCCGGGGAAGTCTTATTCAAGATAATATCTTGATTTATTTTCTCATTATTTTCTTTCGGGCTATTATTTGTATTTTCATCCGGTGCTGGATTGTTATCAATTTGCTGATTTATCCGTGGACATTGGTGTGTTGGAGTTAATTTTAAATTACAGTTTTTGCAATATACTTTCGGACAATTGTGTATTAGATGGCCACGTTGTTTACAGTGAAAACATTGAGGTTTTAAACCATTAATCGACAGAAACAACGTCGCTTCTTGATCCGTTACGAGTGTTGGTATGTCTATTGGTTTAATATTTTCGTTAAGTTTTATTTTGAATTTATAGCTGTTTCTGGGTATAGGAACTGGTGTATTACTATAATACATAGGTTGGAAATCGAGTATTTCACCAAATGGTTTCATCATTTTTATAAATTTTTTAAAATATAAGAGATACTACCATAACATAGATGACATATGTTCCATCTGTCATCGAGAATCAGAAACAATAAATCACTTCCTATTCACTTGTCAAGGACTTGAAAACACTCGCAAAATGATCTGCAATATCACAACACGGGAAAATACAACAATCAGATGTTTGCTACAGGCATATGAAAAAGGTATATTTTCCAGTATTAGGGCTAGTACATTTATCCTTTATGCTTTCTGGTGCACAAGATGTAATTTTAGTATAAACACAAACACCAGAAGACATCAAAACACAATTAAAAATAAATTAATACAAATCCAACAAAGTTATAAAAAAATAACAGGAACACAAACATACATTGACACATGGTCTCAAATGCGACTCGCCTCAAATCTATAACATGGTATATTGCCTTCAAAAAACAAATATTTTTTTTTTTTTTTTTGTTTTGTTTTGTATGCTCTGGTAGATATTTTTTTTCCTATCCATCTTTGTAAAAAGTTTTGCAGTTTTGTTTTTTATTATTGTGGGATTTTTTCCTTTTTTTTGTTTATTTGATCCAATTTTTTTTCTTTGTATATATATATATTTTTTTTATTTATGTGTTATCATAATAATAATATGATGTATTTTTTTATATGCTCAGGTAATGAATTTTTTTTATTCTATTATAATTTTAATAGATTTGCTTTCAGTTTAATTTTTTTGCTATTGTAAAGTTTTCTTCCTTCAGTTTTATTAATCCAACCATTCATTGTATACAATTTATTTTTTGTTGCTTCCATTTTTTTGTGTGTGTTACCTTTTTTTTTTAACAATGTAATACATAATTTTTACTATGTGTGTTTTTTTCTATTAACAAAAAAAAAAAGGTATTGCAAATGTATAAAAAAAATAATAATAATAATAATAATAATAATAATAATAATAATAATAATAATAATAATAATAATAATAATAATAATAATAATAATAATAATAATAATAATAATAATAATAATAATAATAATAATAATAATAATAATAATAATAATAATAATAATAATAATAATAATAATAATAATAATAATAATAATAATAATAATAATAATAATAATAATAATAATAATAATAATAATAATAATAATAATAATAATAATAATAATAATAATAATAATAATAATAATAATAATAATAATAATAATAATAATAATAATAATAATAATAATAATAATAATAATAATAATAATAATGTGCCTATAGCCAAATTATTAGACGTGCTGAAAAAAACAACAACACCTCCATCCCTACTATATATAATAGCTAATCTGCTACTCAACCGTGAAATTCACATCACATTGAATGGAAAAAAATCACCAGCCTTCAGACCGAGTCAATCCATCCCACAAGGATCCCCCCTAAGTGCCTTGCTCTTTACAATATATATAAATCCTCTATTAATAGAGATACAGAAAAAAATAAAAGGCATTCAAATTCCAAACACTGCTTTAAATATATCATGCATAGCCTATATGGACGATGTAACTGTTTTCCTCCCCTCTAAAAAGAACCTCCCTATATTACAAGAGATAATCAAGAATTATACCTCAAATTTTAATTTAAAAATTAACACAAAAAAAACTGCTGCATGGTCAATATACACAGGCAAGCACTGTACAGAGATGTTTAATGGTAAACCATCTGCTTTCCTTGGTTTCCCATTCTACCTTGGAACCAATGGAATGAGGCAAAAAATTCAAAATAAATTAAAAAAAGATGCTGAAAAAATCACAGCCTCACTTGAAAAGTCATACCTGTCAATATATGCAAAGGTAGCACTATTTAATCAACTTATAATTACAAAAATTACATACTATACACCTATAATCAAATTTGCAAAAACATTCATATCTAAAATCTCATCAATCTGTAACAAACTAATATGGAAGAGAAAGACAGTGGCAATATCATTAAAAAATCTGAGCAGACCACCACATAGCAAAGGACTTGGGCTCCATACAATCAATGTTTTTTACACGCAGAAATCAGTAAATCTAATAACAGCAACAATAAAAAGATTTCCAGACCTGGAGTGTGTAATCAGTATAATACCCACAGACAGACCACCCCCTTCATATGGATATATATCCACACTGATTGAAGAACTCAAGCCAATATACAACAAAATATCACTCAATAATGACAACAAGTATACATACTGGGACATTTACAATATACTACATCCAAACCAGACACCCAATCTACATCCATCAGTTCTTGGAATAGACAACAGGCAACTACTGCAACAATTCAGAAAATGGTCGTTAGAACCAAAATTATTCGATTTTCTACTTAAGCTTAATCTCAATGCTCTACCCACAACCCATTTCCTTAGATTTCGTAGATTTTATACAAATTTGGTTCTATGTGCGGGCTATGTCATAGAGAAGAAGAGACACAAGATCATTTTCTTCATTCCTGCAGTGCCCTAGAAACAATACGTCGCACAATGTTTACCACATACAGAAAGGCTATCATTTCAATTGATGAAATAATAAATATGTTTAAAAAAGGCAACAACCCTGCTATTCGTGCAGCAACATACAGCCTTTATGCCTACTGGTGCACCAGATGCACTTTTGCACTTGCCAATAACCCTCGACGCCACCCAGCAACATATTCAATAAAACTAGAACTGTTAAGAAAAAGAGACAGCATCCTAGCTCAACCAGATATATTTGCAGCCACATGGTCACACTTGAAACAAAGATCCAGTCTATGAAATGTAAAGACCAATAAGATAGATGATGACATTTTCAACATCAGCATTTTTTCCAACTTTAAAAAAAATGCAAACATAAACTGAACTAAATGGAAGACCAAATTTAAAAACAAGAAGAAAATAAAAGTATGCAGAAAAGATAAAGACTTATATACTGAAAGTTGTAATTTGTTTTTCATTTGTAAAAATCAATATATGACTCTGTAACTTTTTAGACTCAATAAAGTTTTGCTTTGAAACATAATAATAATAATAATAATAATAATAATAATAATAATAATAATAATAATTCAATTCAATTCTTTATTTATTTAATGTACATATCAACAGCATTTAGCCAATTATAGATTGCACAGTAATACAAATCTAAATAAGCATTAAAAATAATAATAATAATAATAATAATAATAATAATAATAATAATAATAATAATAATAATAATAATAATAATAATAATAATAATAATAATAATAATAATAATAATAATAAAAATAAAAAAAAAACCAAACTCCAATCTAAAACACCACTTAAATTACACTCCAAGCTATTTGGACAAGCAGAAACACAAAAACCTTTCATAACAAATGACTTCCTGACAAAACTAAATACAATACCAAATGCATGCCATCCAGGAAGTCCTGGAATACCATTATTCATACTAAAACACCTAAGTAAATACACAGCACAATATCTGTGCAACCTAGCAAACCACCTATCTCAAGAAATTCAGGATGTGGAGGGAGTTCATCCCATTGCAATAGTGCCATTCAACAAAAAAGCTAAAACTACCCCATCCCTCACAGAACTCAGACCAATTTCCATGGAATCTTTGCCAATAAAAATTCTTGAAAAAATAATAAAAGAAACAATAGAACCGCATATAATGCCACTGATATCAGAAGTTCAATTTGCCAAAAGGAACTCTCCACAATTCAAGCAGCAGCATTATTCAAAGCAATCCTGGATTCAACAAGACAGAAAAAAAAATATAGTCCAATAGCAGTTCAACTAGATATCGAGGGAGCTTTCGATGGAGTAGACATTTCCATATTGCTAGACATGTTTGGAAATACATCTATCCCCGAGACACATCTGTACATCATTGCAAATCTACTTCTCAACAGAGAAATACACATAACATTAAATGGAAAAAATTCTCCATCATTTGTTCCCACCCAATCCATATCCCAAGGCTCTCCTCTCAGTTCACTGTTATTTATTCTATATATTAATCCTTTAATAGAAAAAATCCAAAAAACATTTACTGGCATTTAAGTACCCGGCACTACACAATATATAGCTTGCTTGGCTTATATGGACGACATCACTGTTTTTCTCAATTCAAAAAAACAATTACCACAATTACAAAAAATTCTTAAAGAATATACGCAACAATACAAATTGAAGTTTAATCCAGAAAAGACTACTGCTTGGTCTATGTTTACCGGAAAACCATGCACGTCCATTTACAAAGCAAAACCAACACGTTTTTTAGGATTCCCGTTTCATCTGGGAATAACCGGAATGAGGTGTTTAATCCAAAATAGATTAAAAGAAGAAGCACAACGCATTGTCACCTCCCTATCAAAAACATATCTCTCTATATATTCTAAGGTCCAGCTAATAAATCAACTTAGAATGACAAAAATAACATATTATTTACCAATAATAAAATTCTCAGAAGCTTTCAAAGCAAAGATTAAAACCATCTGTAACCAACTTCTATGGTCAAGAAAAGTGGTTGCAATATCAACAAAAAGACTAAATCAACCCCTTATTAAAAATGGTCTAGGTTTGCACAATATTGACATTTTTTATACACAAAAATTAAGTAATCTAGTAATTTCCATTATGAATCAATTTCCAAAACTTAAATGCTTAATTCAAATTACTCCAACTGACAAACCACCCCCAACAAGTCTATATATATCATCAATCATCCATCAATATAAAACAACTTTTAACAGAACAGAGCAATATACACACAAATATTCATATTGGAACATTCACGAAAAAATTCAACAGGAAAGAGACCTAAACAATGATAACACAATACTCGGAATAAACAACAGAAAATTACTACATGAATACAAAAAGTGGTCACTAGAATCCAAATTTTTTGATTTCATTCTAAAACTAAATCTCATCACAATGCCAACAACATACTTCTTACACCATAAGAGGATGTATGTTTCAATAGACCCTTTTTGTGGACTATGCCACAAGGCTGAAGAGACCCTACAACACCTATTGTATCAATGTACTGCATTACACAATGTATGAACAATGACGGGTGCAATGTATATCACCAACAAAACATGACCATTTGTCAAATAATTAAGGTTTTTCAAGGCAGATCAATACCCAGCATTAGGGCAGCAACCTTTGTACTATATGCTTTTTGGTGTACCAGGTGTACCTATCTAATGGGCAACAACCCCAGAAGGCATCCATCCACCTTCTACAACAAACTAAACCAAATACGGAATAGAGCCAAGACAATAGCAAATCCCCATATTTATGCGGCTACATGGTCTCTTATCAAACAACAATCAATGCTATAAGTGCCAAAAATTCAAGAACACTGAAAATTCAATAACAATAAATATGGAAATAAAAAACATTTTTTCCCTCTCTCTACAATAAATAATTTTTATGTAAAAATTAGATAACTTTTTATTGAAAACATGTAACCAAAGACTATAAAAATGCTTGTATATAAAACCAATGGAAAAGTCACTGTAAAAAATCAATGTAAAAAAACTCTGTATTTCTTTGATTAATAAACTTCCTTTTTTTTTTGAAACATCATCATCATCATCATCATCATCATCATCATCATCATCATCATAATAATAATAATAATAATAATAATAATAATAATAACAACAACAACAACAACAACAAGTTCTCCACAATGATTATAAATATTTTTGCAGAGAAACAATAAGAATTTCCATTTATTATGTCTTATGACTAGTTTGATTTTGAAGCTTAAATAGTTTTAACATCAATCATGCATATACATAGAGAGAGAGAGAGAATCTTAAACTTATTAATTTTTTATTAATCTTTCATAACGGAGATAATTTACATTAAAACATCTAAGAGAACAGAAATAGGACACTACAAGAAATATAAATCATTAATTAAATAGTGCACCTGATAAATATCTATAAGCTTACAGATTTGCAATATAATCTACTAAAGTTTGTTATAAATCTTGAGCTACTACTTTGTAAAAAATGCCCAGACCAATTACTCTCGTTATATATATTGCAATTATACATATTTAGCCAAACATGATGTTGTTCTATATTACAAATTAACTTAATTATAAATAAAAAAAGCAAATTTTTTAAAATACTAGAAGTAGTAAAAATAAAGAAATTAATGACATATTGCAATTCAAACTGAATATGTAATATATATATAAAAGCTAATTTACAATAAAACAAAATGTCAAACTAAAAACTCTGTAAAATTACACATACTTAAAAATCATATTCCTAGTTATATGAAATAAATGTTAATTTGATCCCATATTCTCTGATTTTAAAATAATAACTTAGAAAGAGATTTGGAATAAATAATTTATACTTTCTTATAGGGAATAGAAAGGAGAATGCAGATATATATAAGAAGAAAATATAAAGAATCAAAAATGAATAAAATACACACAATTTTCCAAATATTAGGTAATAATTTTTTATTATTATAAAAACTTTTGATGTTATTATTGTTTGTAAATACTGTTGATGGTTTATTTAAATCCAGTAATGAGATATTGATCAAAAAGCAGATGATTAAGAAAGAACAAAAAAAAAAAAAAACTCCCATGAAAGAAAGTGTAACTGATGGTAATGGGAAGATGTCTTCTTATTACACTTTGGCATAACTATATATGCTGGAGCAATTTTAGACACTAGACAAGAATCAGAGTGATACATAAAGAGGGTTGTGCATACATAGAAAATATTCTGAGTTATAGTAACAATTGTCTCTTGCCACAATAATTCAATGACAGTTATGAAAAGTACTTTTCAGTACTAAATTAATTACAGCTATAATGAAATTTTTCTGCAGGATGAAAATCACTAAAGACATGTTCTTGAATAGAAGATCAGCTGCCTTCTTGAATCATATAACATTCCCATTCCTGAAATAGTGCCTATCACAGAAATGATGATGCTGTAAGATAAAACTTCTGCTTGCTTATAATTGAAGCATTTTTTCATTGTTCACAATTATCAAACCTAGTCATGGAATTAGAAGATTACTGACATTAAACACTTAAAATTTCCACATAGAAGTCATTGTGAATCAGTCAAGTTTTACATATTTTTGTTTTAACTATTATGGAAAACAAACAATATATAGTGCAAATGCAGAATAATAGATTACAATATATAATTAAGTATTCATATGATTAATAGTAAACTTACAGAGTTGTCAAAAAAGCTGAGATAAGATGTATATATATATATAAATAAGAGATATCAATAGCTTAAACAGAATTTCACTATTATAAAGAAAAAAATTCTAATTTATTGTATATGCATTATCTAAATTATATATATAATTACTAATATTGTAAGAGAATATACATATTCTATGTTCTTTGTTATTCACATATTAATTACTACTATTAATATTTTGCATATGAAAAGGTGTGTAAAGAAAAAATAAATGTGTGTAGAAAATGAACTTTAAAAGACAGAAAATTAATATCTGTTGTAATATAATTTTCAAAATAATTAGCCCATGTTCTGATAAATATAATCCCAAAAATCTAACAGGATTAAGCTAAAGGTGAATAATGCACTAATAAAACCATAACTTACAATGCATATTATCATATAATGATTGTATATCATTCCACAAGGTATTAAAAATAGATAAAAACTTTTCCTACGTTGCCAGAGATTGGTCTAGTGAGAATTCAAATGCACTGATAAAACAAATAACTAATAATATATATGTATATGCAATGATAAATAGCCATTAAGATTTAAATAAATGTTTTGTTAAATAAATTATTTCGTTGCCTGTGCTGTTCTTAACACATTAGTCTCATTCTAAATACATGCATGGATAAATGCATACATGGATAACTTTTATTGATCCTAAAAAATCAAGTTCTGAGCTAGGAATGATGACAGTATAAAATTATGATGGTGTATTCTAAATGAGTGAGAGGATTATATATATATAAATGCATTTGGATGAGAATAATGTATAACTCTTTGAAGAATGATGATCAGAAAATATAACTTGAGTATTTTATAAGAAATAATTATATAAGGGATACATCATCAGTGTCAATCTTAATTAAACTTAAGAAACTTTAATAAAAATTTATTATACTTTTTAATAATAATAAAATAGTATTAGAATTGATGGCTTGTTATGATGCATGAAAAGAATTTATGCATATGTATGGATTTATTCAACTATGTTCCTATGACTTGTCAAAATGGACACCAGTTTCCATGTACAATATATATATCAAGCAACAAAATCTCAGTTGCCAGAATCCCAAAAAGTATTTTATGAGATATGAATATTAAAGAATTAATGGATTTAAGACTCTCTGTATGTAACCTTACAGACACTTCTGTAAATTGACTATCATAAATTAAAAACTATAAAAAATGTATCGGCATTATTTTTTATAGTTAAGCAGTTATATTCATCACTGTCATTGGTTTTATAGCATTTTAGATAATCAATATCATGTTTAATAGTCTCTCATACTAATGCTTAAAAGAAAATATAATTTTATAAAGTATTTTTCAATGGCTTTATAATTGAGAATTTGTATTAAAATAAGTAAGCTTATATTTTTGACATTATTCTTATTAAAGACTAAAACTGTTAAATTGTACAAATAAATAGGTGCTCACGCATGTAAAACAAGTAATTTAATATAGAAATATAGAATAGAATTATAAGCTTAACATTACAACACAAACATTTTAAAGTAAAACAATTGTATTTTAGATTACATTTTTTATTTAAATGTAGAACAAACAGTTCTTACATTTTATACTTTGTGCATGTTTTAAATTTAGATTTAGCAAAGATTGATTTAGTTTGCTAGAATATTTATTAAACAATATAATTTATTAAAAGTCAATTTAAATTTAACTGAAATAAATATCTGAGAAATATTAAAGTTTATGATTTATTTATTTAAAATAAATGCTTGGTCGAGAGGTCAGCATGACTGCCTTCACTTGCAGGCAGTTGCCCGAGTTGCGGGTTCGCATCCCGGCCGATGCTATGACACTTTAAAAAAAAAACAGAAATAAAAGTAAAGCAATTGAGAAAGACTGAAATTATTATTTTCTTCATTTTTAAAAGTTGTTCATAAAGTTTTACTATGCTGATTAAAAAAGTCTTAATGTCTAACATTTGCCTAGTAATAATCATGCCAATCTGTTCCAAGTTTCCCCAGGTGGAAAATACATTGAATCAGATATCAGCTAACCAAGTGGATATAAAAGCTGAAGTCTGGAAAAACCAGACAGTCTTCACAAATTTTTATGGCTTTCAAAATCCAAAAAGATCAAAACTTTTAAATAGCTACTTTGTTTGCCATCTACATGATGATTGGCTAGATTAACCAGTCTAGGCATTTTACTTTTGCTGGTTAAAAGTGAATTCTTCTCATCAGGCTAAGAAAAGAATGAATAATAACAAATAAACCAGAAACCATCATTGATTGATTAATTAATTCTTTATTTCAAGAAATCTCATTTATTACAGTCAACTGTTAGTGGAAAAATGGATAAATTGATTTATGGAATGCTGCTTCACAACTTCAACAATAAATCGCAGGACTTTTTCAATAGGAAGTAACAATAAATAGCTGATATAACTGAAGAATTATATTTATTAACTTCAAATAAATCCAAAATTTATTTTCAAAATTTGGTAAAATAATCGTTTTGTTTTTTTTTTACTTCAAGAAAATGTGTATATATGTCTCAATATTGTGAATTTATCTCACCTTTAATTGATAAGAAAAAACTTTAAATAATAATTTTCCAATTTAAATATGTCTCTACAAACTTGTTGCTTGGAGAAACACTGAACTTTGATTCAAAAATTAATGAAAATTGCTTTGTTATGGATAATAAACTCTTCCTTTGATCAGAACTATTAGCAACATAGAAATAAAAATCTATAAATAAAACGATTAATTATATACTTCAAATTAAAAAAGTAATGAGTGCTAACCCTTTGGATAAAATTATAAA
Organism: Epiperipatus broadwayi; assembly: GCA_028023455.1. Classification (NCBI taxonomy): domain Eukaryota; kingdom Metazoa; phylum Onychophora; class Udeonychophora; order Euonychophora; family Peripatidae; genus Epiperipatus; species Epiperipatus broadwayi. Next base: position 1,227,806 of record JAQFVV010012602.1, on the reverse strand, counting down.
ATATGTTCAAATGAATTGAATTGCTGTGTGTAAAAAACTATGAATTTGCAAAGAGTGCTTAAAGAAATGCATTACAGATTATTGATGCTAAATATTTAAATACCATTCAATGGATAATGGATTATGAAAGCTAAATACCATATTACTTCAAATATAAGATGCGTCTTTTTTTCTAAATTTTGGACTCCTAAAAGAGGGATACATCTTAAATTCAAAACAAAAATTTTTAAGATCTTATTTATTTCTATGGATCTACACTATACATGCACATAATATTACACTCATTTATCCATGTAGAATAGTGTGCTAAATCTTTTTAATCAATATTTTTGTATTAATTTCATAAATGGTTTTAACACTCTCTCAAAACTGCTACTTTTAACATTATTTTGCCAATTCCGATATTTTTATTTTGATTTTTAAAAGTGAAAACGTATGTTTTAGAATCTTTTAACATTATTTTTCTGATTTTAATAATTTTGATATTTTCATTTTATAAGTGAAAATGTATGTTTTAAGATTTTAATATTATTTTGCTGATTGTGACAATTCCGATATTTTCATTTTGATTTTTAATGTGAAAATGTATATTTTAGAATTTTTTAACATTATTTTGAAAATTTTAATGTTATTTTCTTGAGGAAACTCTACTAAATAACCTTTAGAATTTTTTTACAACTAACAAATCAATATAACAATGAGATAAGAGTCTGCCTTCCAAGGTGCTGATTGGTTGTTTGTTATTCTTTCACACCAGAAAAAATCTGTCAAAACAATTCCAATAGCTTTCTTTTGATTTTTAAATTGAAAACATATGTCATTATTTTGCTAATTTTGACAATTCCAATATTTTCATTTTGATTTTTAGAATGAAAACATGTTTTAGAATCTTTTTCACATGTTCATTTTTTTTCCAGACAATATTTGTAAAAATATAAATTATTTTAGAAGAATGATTCACATTTTATTTGAAAAAGTAATTTTATATGAAAGCAAATTGACAAAGAAATGATAATATTCAGTTGCAATTTAAATGGCCTGAAGATGATGTACCCTGATGAAAAAGTGAAGATGAGAATTCAAGTTCTGAAAGTGGAAGATATAGAAAGTGAAAGTACTGTATATCTAAAGAAGAATTGCAATAAATTAGGTGAGTTTATTGTATTTATATTAGTTTCCTATTTAAGAAAATATATGCATCTTAAATTTGAGTTATTTTATTTTTCTAATTTTTTAGGTTTAAAATAACTACTGCATCTTAAATTTGAGGGTGTCTCATATTCAAAGTAATATGGTATTTAAATGTCACTCATAAATTATGGATTATCAAAGCAAATATTAAATATGATAGACATCGAAGTTGTAAGCAATTTTACAATAGATTAACATATTAAATATAGCTTATCTTGAATTAACAAGTATGCTAAATTAAATTATTAATCTTGATATTGTGCTCCAGAAAGGATTATATTACAAAATGAAATTAATTATGCTTTACATCATCTTTGATGCTGTTATTTTAAAAGTGCTTGTAAATTCCCAAGAACTTTGGAAATATTTTTCAATTATCAATATCTCTTGGATAAATTGTCATAACTGTTGGAAGATTATTTAATGCACTTTCTCATAATTTCTTCTTTCTTAATTAGTTAATAGTATTATTATTAATGTAACAAAGTTTCCTCAGATATTACTATGCTCATGTACAGTTAATATTTTTATTTAATATTGTTAGTGGTGATAATGAATGGGATTAAATGGGATTTAGCTTAGGTTTAGGTTGTATAAAGATAAGTAATTATTAAACTTATATAAAAATGTGTTATATTACAATTAATTATGTTTTATGGGTTCTTAAGTTTCAACCTCAAAATTAAATGAAGTTAATTATCCTTATTTAGATAAATAGATCTTTAAGGCATATTTTATGCATCAATCTTATATGTTAGTATTAATATTTTAAATGTTATATAGTGTGTAACCAGGCATCTTAGTGATCTAGTTGTATATTTTGTTAGTAAATTATCACTCATAATGTTTGACCCTACAAATATATCTAGTAAAGAATCTTGAGGTGAAATAAATAAGCTCAAGGTGGTGAATATCAATGAGATATGCTAAGCAGTAATTGTATTTGCTTCTCTTAAAAAATGTAAAAACTTCTCCAGCATTATTAAATGAGCTTGATTAATAATTAAGAACAACTATAAAACATTTATCTTGCACTATCATTATGATAATTATTCTCATCCAATATTTAAATTAAGGATTATTTTGAAATAATAAACAATCTACTCCTATTCAATGTTAATGTCTTCATAACACTGTTTGATAATACACTTTTTATATCCCAAGTTTCAAATTAGATTTAGGAAACAAACACTATTATTAGACATTTAAAATAATTTTCTTATTGTTATTATTTGTTTTATCATTTATTTTATATTATGCAATAAAGTAATTGTTAATTTTTTAAAATATTTCTCTTTTGTCATTATTAATGAAATGTCATCACTGCATATTTATGATATAAATGTCATATCCAAAATATTATATTACCCATAAAGCCATTTGGAATAAATATATCATTATTATACTGATGTTCTCTGAGATCCAAAAGTATTGGGTAAGATGATGTACATAAAATCCCTTTTACATTGTCATATCCTAAAATACATAAAAAACACTTTACATCTATACATTTTATTCTCTTATTTTAAATAACCCTGAGATAAATCATTAGTCAATTTTATATTTAAAATTGCTAATCTTAGTTATAAACACTGATTAAGTTACTCTTGATTAGTTCTTATAGTAAAAAATATTATGTTTGCCAAAAGTTATTATTAAAATAAAATAAGATTTAAGAGTACATGTATGACTATTGAATAACCCTGAGAAATTTATTTATTATTTTATTAAATGTGAATCAATTATTAAAGTATAGAATAGTTTTAACTTGTGTAAGTATAAAATCTATATGGATTATAGTTGAATTATAGGGATAGTCACACTTCCACATTATTTACCTCACCTTCTCAATCGACTTCTCTTTTATGCCAATGCAAAACATTCAGACTCATGTGGATGTTCAGATATTTCAGATCTCTGAATTAATTTGGCAAGTATAAGAATATTGTGAGAAATTCATTAATGTTAAAGAGAGATTGGTTTATGACTTTTTCAAAAAAAGGTAGCTCAGAATTTTATAACAAATTTTTGAACAGAATTACACATCTAAAAGAATTAACTGTTGAATTACTTATATATATACTGTCTATTATATGTTAACCCATAAAAAGGATTTACTGGACTAGTGCTAATTAAATGTTATTACTATTTTTCCTACAGAAATATTGTACTAGGTTATGTAAAATCAGTTATCACTATTTTTCTGGAGGTAACTGAAAATGATATATGAGAATTACATAAATTGTGAAAATTATATTTTCAACATCAATTCCTAAAGTTTAAGGTATTTTATGAATATAATTATATACATTATATTTGGCATCTAGCAGTATTTAATAATTTTTTCCATGAAAATTTTGTTACATAAATTAAAAAAATACTGCAAATTAATTAAAATCCAATTCTGCATTTGAATGTAAGCCACTATTTTTCTAATAAAAAGAGGCCTTCCATTATAAAAACATTATCTTCTGATTCAATGCTATTTTTACATAATAATTTATAACCTTTTGAGAAAAGCCACATCATAAACAGTTTTCAGTTTCTAAATGAGTAACAACTTTGTTGATCATAGAAATGAGCTTATTATATTTATGTAATAACATACTATTTTTCCCAATTACTTTTTTAAACATTTAATTTTATAATTAACTCGTAGTTGAAAAAGCATCTATATTTTTATTTAAAAAAAAAATGATTTGATTAAATAAGTTTATAATTATAAAAATAAAAAAAAACTCATAGCTATATAAAAAAACATATATTATTTACTGTCAAAAATATTAAACATAAGCACATTCAGCAATTTTGTTTCTTACAGGAAGTTTTATATACATATTTTATAAATAGAAGAAAAAAATACAATACAAAATTTAAAATTCAAAAACCTAAAAATTGTGTACATTTATAAAAATTTATGTTAGAAGAAATTTTATGTTCAAAAAAGTATATAAATTTTCAAAAAAAATCAAATGTAAAATCTATTTTTTTTTTTTTACATTACCTCTTTATCTGAATAAAGAGATTTGGCGACAATATCTAATAGCATTCTAGTTTCCGCTTGGAATTCGTGTTTATCAGGCACACCTAAAAAAAAGAATTATTACCTTAAAATTAGATATTAATTAAAATTGTATATTCTTAAAATAACTACTTATTTACAAAATGGGTATACTAACATGTGAGAAATTATTCTTTATATTAAAAAAAAAGTTTCATATCATTCAAAACTGTATATATGATAATAACAAAAAAAAAAAAAAATAGTTAACTATTTATGACAAAAAAGAGAAAAACTTAAGTTCAGTGTTATACATATATAGGTAAAACCTATATATAACTTTAATAAGGATTATAATTTCTTTCACACAAAAAGGTATAAATAATTCACTTAAATTGAACTTGATTTCCAATGGGGGGGGGGGATATGATTATATATTGAAGTTACTTTATGATAAGAGACATTAATATTGTTTCCTATTCTAAGTTTATTAAATATCCAAAAAGAAAATATTAGTTTAGATTTTATTACTCTTGATAAACGTTCATTTGAAAAATTATATTACAATAAAGATAAATTATTCATAAAATTATGATATAAATTCAAAAATAGAACCCAAAATATACAATGTCAGTTATTTAATTTCAGAATTATCAACAATTATAAATTTTCAATGAAGATTCCATATTAAATATATTTTTGAGCAATTATTTATAATATATTTGATCCAATCTCAAATGTCTTCATGCTATAGCATGTAAGTGTACTACAGTTTAAAATATCTGATGACTGATATTTATAAATAATTAAATCTTTGTAATTATTTGGATTTTTGAATGGATTGCAAAAATATATGTAAAATCTTTATCAAATTCCATCTTACAGTATTTATTTTATCAATAATTTGTAATAATGTTTTATCAATAAAAATAAATGTGCATGTGATCAATCAAATATATAAATGTGTGACCAATTAAATTAATTCACAGTATATTTTATATGGGCTCCACAAGTTCATAATCAATTGACCAATAAAAAAGATATCAGCCTGACCTATTTTACTAAACTATGTTTGTTAGAACAATATGTAAATTAATTGGATTGATTCTTTATGCCTCTTCAGTGTAATATTTATATTAGATATTGTTTATTTGAAGGTTTGTGATGTTGGCACTTAATAACTATATATTGGACTATTTCTATCATCTAGTAAAAATGTTAAATATTTTTGGAAATTTTCAAATTTTATTTATTAATGCTATTTGCAGCAGCAGTTCACCAATCATTTGAATATCAAAGTCAAGCAAATGTATCTTTGGGTAATCATAAAAAAATATAAAAAATACACATGTATATATATATATGTCATAATATAGATAATCTATTTTTCTTTTAAATGGGATTTTTTTTGTAAAAATATTTATATATATATTTTTAAATCTTGTTAGAGAAGAGGAGAATTGATATATGAGGATTAAAATAAATTATTAAATACTTTCAGTTATGTAAAATATTAACCATTAAATTTTAAAGCCAATATCTTGATATATATATATATGCATATGTCTTTATATAATGAATATTTAATATATATATTGTATAATTGTTATGTATTATATAATTAATACATTTTACTATTGTTACACTTGTAAGTATTTAGATTGCTTTATCATAATTTTATTGTTGATCCTGTTTAATTTTATATATAAATATAAACTGACAGATGTTGCTTTGGATATAATGTAAATTAAAAGAAAACAACAAAAAATATATGCTAAAAAAAAATTTTTTTTGTATTAATATTATAAATTTTGGCTAGCTGTTATAAAATAATACTTTCTATTATTTACTTATGCAGTATTCAAAAATTATAAAAATAAAATTAAGTTTATCATTACAATATTAATTATACTTTCAAATATTAGCTTGTAAAAGAAATTGGTCACATAAAATTTGTACATTATATGTTTTTGCATGCAATGTGTGTATGTATACACATGCATAAGTGTTAAATTTAGCCAAATTCAGTTAGTAATATATTTACTCTTCAATCTTACCAATAAATAGTTGAAAACAAATTATTACATAATTTTTTGATAGTGAAAAAATGGCATTTAAATAATTGGATTAAAGGTAAAAGTGTTCTGATTTTTACAAAAGGAAAAAAAAAGTTATTAACAATAACTGAAAAATAATCTTATAGTTATTTCATTTGACATTTTTGCAGAATAATTTAAAATTAATAAAAAATAAAAAATAATTATATTTATTAAAACTTATATACCAAAGTTAACAGTTACAAATAATACCTTGGTCAGATTATTAATACAAGTGGAAACATAATTGATGAAATTAATCATAGAATTAAACTTGGTTGGAGTGCTTTTGGTAGAAATAACTTGATACTAAAAGGAAATATGCCTATGTGTTTGAAAAGAAAGTTTTTTAATAAATGTGTTTTACTAGTTCTTATTTATGGATCTGAAACTTAATAGATCAATATAGAGACTTAAGACCACTCAAAAAAGTATGGAGAGATGCATGTTGGGAGTTACAAGAGACTGAAAACATAATATATGGGTAAGAGAACAAAAAGATGTTACTGACCTCATTGAAAAAATTAAAAGACTGAAGTTGGGCTGGACATATTGCTAGAAGAGATAAAAGGTGAACAATTTAAGTCTTAAACTGAATTGATGGATGAAATAAGTAAGTGTGCAGGAGTGGTGTGGAGAAGAGAAGCTAAAGATCAGAAAAGATGGATTGAACTTGGAAAGACCTTCATCCTGCAATGTATTGATAATGGTTGATGATAATGATGATGATGATATAACAAAATTTACCATGTATAAATTCTAAATTTATATCTTTAAAAATGTTTAAATTTTTCATTTTTTTATTTTTATTTTCAGATAATTATTACATTTTCTCAACTTCATTGGTTTTTTGTCATAATGTGTTAGTTTATGGAACACTAAATATTTTAATTTTATTATTATGAGTTTTAATTTTATCTTGAAAATTGCAACTTCAGTCAAATGTATAAAAACAATCAATAAACTGTTTCAATAGACAACAAATTATAATAAGAACATTTTTATTAATTTATTTAGCTAATTTTTATTTAATATTCTTGTCATAACAGAAACACTATTTTTTTATAATATAATAATATCATTCATTATAAATTAAAACAATTTCATCAAATAAAAATTATTCATTATATAATTAAAAATAAATTTTGATCATACAGACATAAATTGCATCAAAAATAAATTGCAAAATATGTACATTAGTTAAAATATGATTTCCTTACTTATTTTTTATTTAAACCCTTGCAGTAATAGTAACCATCAGTTATACAAATGGTTTTTAATTTTTCAAAAATGTAAACAAATTCAGCAAAAAAAAAAAAGATTTATTTACTTTTAGTATTAAAACTATAGCAATTAATCAACTATATATTTCTTTTATTAATCTAATTTTTATTTAGATTGTACTTTCATAAAATAAAACTAAATGGTATTTTTTTTAAAAAAAGTATGATAGTGCAGCAAAAAATTTCCAAGTATTACTCATTGGATAGTTACAAAAAGTATTAAAATCATAATATAAAGTACATCAAAATTAAATTAGAAAATGCACATTATGGCAGTGTAAAATTACTCTTTCTTTGTACATGCTTCATTTTAATTTAACAAATTGTGACCGAATAGGATATTCATTTTATTCAATGTTATTTCAAAATACTGATTGTAAAATGTTTAAAATTGCCATTTAAAAAAAAAAATCATAGCAACTTAAACTTTGATCTACATTTAAACACTGATAAGTATTTTTTATTACTATTAATATGCTTAGTAAAATGTTTATTCATTAATTAATCTATTTTCTTCAGTTTTAATTTTTTTTTTTTTTTTTCAGATATTTAATGCTTATTCTATATTTTGAATCTGTGGTGATGAATTAAGTAAGCTTATTGCTTTTTTAATACAATTTTTTTGAATTTATAAGAAGTTTAGGGGTACATTCATTTAGGAAAAAATTGTATAAATATTAATATATAATTTAATATAAATTTAAACAGTAGCTCAAGATCACTTTATATATTCAGAAATAAAACATGTGTAGTTTAATTTTAAAATATTAAAAGTACAAATAGCCAAACTAGGAATTAAGTTCAGTATTTTTATTTTGTAAAATAAAAAGATAAAAGTATCTTCTTTAGATTTCTTTTTGATTAATTATTTGGAAGAGTGATAAAAATTAGTTTTGATTATACATACCTTTTTATTACCATTTTATAAATTTGAAAAAAAAAGGGTAAGTTGTGTTATTTTTTAGTTTATATTTGACTAATTAAAATGATTGTCATTAACATTCTTTCAAGATTAACATTAATTTAAGCTAAAACATTTGAAAAATAATAATCCATTCCAATACCATTGAAAGCATGTTAAATAGGGGGAAATGATGAACTCTGAAATGAACTAGGGCCTGAATTTAGATAAAGTGTTTTCTTTGTGTGTGTGTGTGTGTGTGTGTGTGTGTGTGTGGACTCACTCACTGTAGGAGCAGGAAAAAAGTTTTTGTCAGTTTTATAGATGGTGTATTTTGTAGATTGACTAAAACATAAAGAGTTTATACTATATTATATCCTGGTAAATATAAGATGGCCATTGATTATAGTTATGGATAATAAAATTAATGCTGCTTTAGTTCTCTCTTTAATTTTAAAACTATACCTAGATTATTATTGCAAGTTTTCCTTCTGAATTAAAGAAATAAAAAAACTGCATTTTTCTTCTTCTCAGGTATTACAGTTATCTATAAAAATAAAAAACTGACACGAAGCCAAAATTGAATTATAAAAAATTATACCTGCCTACAGTAATGATTATAAGACTAGTGATAATTTGGTTAACTAATCGTGTGTTAACATTATATAGTTATTAAAGTGAAAGCCTGAAAACCTCTCGCATAACCTTTTAGAATACTTATATAACAGTCAATAAGATGTAATGATGACTGTATGGAGAGCTAGCAATACATGTCAGAGATTTTATTTTAAAAAAGATGGTTTACCTTTCTCTTTACTTAAATTTCTATATATATAAGCCAGTCTGAAGCATTTTGACTTAAGAGCATGAAGCTTTAAAAATCTTCACATTTAACTCTCTGTGTAATATTTACAAATCAACAATGCGAAATCTTTCGATTTACTAGGAAGTAATTTTTTTAGATCTTATGAACTGACAGTAACGTATGTAAATATTATTTATTAAGCGCAAGCAGTTCGTAGTTAAGAGATATGCTAGGTTGTAATAAAAAAATTGTAATATCTATATTTTTCAAATTAAGTTTTTTTTTTTTAAAAAAAAAAAAATGTTGTAATATATAGTCATATGTTTTATTCGTTAGTATTATGATTTTTTTATTGTATTTATATTTTGGTCACATTCCTGTATATATTTGAATTTTTAAATCAATGTAAGTTTATTATTATACTAATGTATATTATTAAATTCATCCATTTAGGGGGGGGGGGGGGTATTTATAAGAAAAATATTTTAGCTAATTATAATGAAACATTATTGTGGTATAGGTAAGATACATATATAGAAATTTTAACAAAAGTTAAATGTTTGATTTTATAAATTATTATCTATCCTAATGGGTTTCTTATATCAGATTTAATGTAATAAAATTATAAATATGTCAAATTGAATTTTGAATAATTGAACCTTCAAAATCTGAGTAAAAGGTAATATAGTATATATATAATTTAAACATATGACACATGTGTCTTCTTCTTATTTAATAATGACCATTATCATACCAAACCAACCTCTTTCATTATATATGTATTTCTAATCTCTGATTGTCAGGTGAGTCAGATATTTGAAACACCTGAACAAAAAAAAAATGATCATCTGAAAATTGGAGGTTAATCTGTTAAATGTATCTATAAGAGAGATTGGCTTGGGATATTCTAAACTGGATGGTAGCTCATACTTTAGTAATAGCTTTCAGGAGGATAGTTCAGAAAATCTAAAAAATTTGATTAGTTACAAATAATCTCTAGTGCATTAGTCAATTTATGGCATACATATATAAATATACATACACATGGATTGGACAAAATGTTAATAAAAGTAATGCACTTTCATAACATCATGTCTTTTTGATCATAAAAGAGGCAAACACAATTTCATATGGATAATAGGTAATTATCTAATTCCAGATAAATGATGTTTCACCTACATGAAATGTTAACTGTTTAAGAACTTCCTGATTTTATATAAAAAGAAATATTACAACATTTATATAAAATGCAAAATGGAAAAATAACTTTATCAAATAAAATTTGATAATCAAATTATTAAAAAAAAAATATTAAAAAATTCATCAGTAGAAATAATAAATATATGGCAAAATTGTTTACCAAACTTTTACAAAAATGGAATGGAATATGAACCACACATTTTCCGTTATTTATATTTTAAAATTAGAACAAAGGTTGAAGGGGGGGGGTATGGATGCAATAATGTATTAAATTCTATTTTAAAAGATATTTGATGAAAGATATTTGATGCAGATATTTGATGAAAGTCATTTTAGATTTGTCAGAATAAATATTAATATTTTTTTTCAAAACTAATAAAATAAAAAAATAGGAAAAAGTGTGAAATCAGTTTTGAATACATTTAGTTTGATTCTAGTATAAGGTTTCTTGTAATATACAAAAGAACAAGCATATTAATGGTCAAAGTAATAAAGCATCATACATAGAATTATCATGCTAACTTGTCATAACTTTATTCTGATGCTAATATCTGTAGTTGGACAATTTTTTTCTTTATGTAACTGAAGAATTATAAAACAATTTTCAAGATTTATTCAAGTAGAAATCCAGTGGTCATCAGAATTAGTCATCCAATATTGATTATAAATGAATATTTAAGTAGTTGGAGAGTGAATGTCTGAAGAATGTTTTGGGTTGGTAAGAAGAATATTAATATATTGACCATCAAAGAAATTTATTTAGATTACAATGTTTTCATCCTGGTAAAGGAAATATCATACATGACTATTTTGCTAAGACTCTAAGATTTATTCTTTCTGTTTTTTTAAAGTAGAATTAAAATCATAAATCAAAATATTCAATCTATTAGTATTTCTAAGCTTCAATGAAAAAAAAGAGTTGTCTTTGGCCACACATTAAATATATAAACATTACCAAAACCTGATAAGCAAAAAAAAAAAGATCCATGCATGATTTTAGTGACATCCAACACCATAAATAAGCAAAAATATTCTTAAATCATAACCCTAATTATGAAGCAATCCACTTGGAGTCTTTTAAAATCATCAAGCAAGTTTCAAATAATAAAACATTCATTGATATATATTGTAACCTTATATTTTTCTCATGGAAAAGTTATAGATAGGAATCTAGCTAAAATTTGATGGGTCCATTTCATTGAAAACATGATGAATGTTTCGGAAGCTTGGGGGTTTGGAGATGAAATGTGTTGGAAAAACTACTATAATACATAGTTTATGTCAGTTTTGATTACACCAGACCAAATATCACAAGATAGTCATTAAATTATCACTTTGATAATTATATTACTATAACAAAATAGTCAATTTTATATTTAACTTTGATTTACATGTTTCATCTGTAGTTATATAAACACTTAAATGTCTCTTTAACATTATATTAAGTAAATGTATGTGTGTAAAATAATAATAATAATAAAAATAATGAAGAATAGATGGTTGTGTGTTCTATTTTAGTGTAATATCCTATATTGATTGTATTCAATGTGCTTTGTCTTAAAAAAAAATTTTTTTTTTATTTGAAAATCAGATAATATAAAGATTTGCAAGAGACATTGTTGCTATAATGATGGGGATAACTTTGCATAAATTAGTGAGAAATGCAAGTTATATATAACATTGAATATCATATGGTTGTAGTTTTCATAAGAAACCATGTGTTGAAAATGAAAAGTTATCATTTACTCTAAGTGCTGCTTGGAGTTTATAATAACCATTTTATTATGCTGCTTCATCAACTTATGACATGTTAAAATAATGATCAAAACGGGTCAGTCTTTGTCAGGACCTTTCTACCACACCGAACCTGGCGTATATGTTAAACAGAAAAGAAATAAAACAGTTTATCATAGAAAGAAAATAAATGACAATTTTTATGCAATTACGAAGCTTTCAGAATATTACCTATGAATTTATATTGTTAATTTTCATAGGCTTTAATGAATCATTTATATTATTTCTACAAAGGCTATGCTAACTGAACAGTTACAAATGAGATATTACTTATGGAATAATACCAAAGATTCTTGAACCTATAGAATATTTATTTAAAAAAAGAGAGAAAGAAATAATTAGTCACTGTATGGATTAACTACTGAATGTGGATTAATTTATTGCTCCCATTAAATATCCTTGTCAAAGAAGATTTAAAATTATAGTAGACTTGATAACCTAATTGAAAACCCATGAAATTAAAGAAAGTTAGCTTTGCTGCCAGTAAATAAAAAAAATTTCAATTGTACAAATGAATAGTAAAGTTTTTAACTTTCAAACAATAAAAATGTTTAAACCATACTTTATTAAGCTTTGTCAAATTGATTTATTCAAATCAAATCATGTTGCAGACAAGAAATAATTATTAAACACCATATCAGCAAATTTATACATTGAACTACATGAAAGTGATAGTGCATCTAACTTTAAAATTCAACAAAGGAATTTATCAGTTTGAAGTTGCATAGCAGAGAAGAAATAATCACTGCAAAATGTGATGAATTAATATTGTAACCTCCACAAATAAAAAAATAAAAAAGTAAACATTGATTTTTGAAGATAAATGAAGGGTTACCATATCACAGGTCTTATTCTCTTAATAGTATATTCTTAGATTTTACTCAAAGGTATTTAGAATCAATTATTTTGATTGTTTTGAGATGTTATAAGTTGATTAAGTAGTGTAACAAAGCTCTCAATTAGAGTGTATGCAATGTAGGATACAGGTAAATATGTAAATTTATTATCTTGATTTGCTTGTTAATATTGGAGACGCTGTATTGAATAAAACTGCTAATTATTATTATGCATCCAGTTATTTCTGGATTTATAACATGTTTGTTTGCTCTCACCTTTCCTCACAATGTGAACTAATGATAGTGATGAAGAGTAAATGAATGAAACTATTTTTTTGTTGTTGTTTGGTGGATCTTATTCCTAATAAGTATCCTTCATATCTGATGAGATATTGTGGAGTATATGACAATTTCATACTGGCTTTTAGATTTTAGGCCCCCTGTGTTAATTAACTATACTGATAGTACGCACTTGAACTGGGAATCAAGTGTTTGTATTGACATTATTTGCCAATTATATTGAAGCTTCCCTGTTAATTGATAATATATGACCAAAAGATTTTTATAAGATTTTTTTTTTTATGGTTTACCTGCACTAAATGTCAGGTAATAGGCTGGATGATAATGATAATTCAGCCTCTCCAATTGCATTGTTTTATCATGAACAGCATATGTAGAAATATCCATCTAATAGACCCAATTGTCTTAATTATTTTTTTTGAAAAGAGATAAGAAGTAATTGTAACTTGTGAGATTCATCAAGTTTTATAGGCTTATTATGAACTTAGCAAATATTAATTTAATTTTGTTACTATTATTTAATTTTTAAAAAAGTTTTAATTTTGTTACTATTATTTAATTTTTAAAAAAGTTGAATTTTAGAACTGTTGTTGTAATTGGAAACTAAAAAAATTAGGAAAATTATTTGATATTATTTAGTTTTAAAAGTATTTAAATCGATCCTTAATTATTTAGAAATTTCAACATTTGTAGTTATTTATTATATAAATATACTTATAAATTTTAAAAGCATAAAGCTAAACTAGTCAATAAATAATTAAAATTGCCCCAAATCCACAACTCAACCAAACTAGCCAAAAAATAAACTCCAAAGTACAATCAATGGTTTCACTCTACAAGCAACTTCTCAAGTGTAAAAAAACTACAAAATAATATATTAAAAGTAAATATTACCCACAATTTCACTTATCTCCTATACCCTCTTAATATTAAAAAGATATAGGCTACACTATTAATTTTGATGAAGCTAAGGTTGTCTTCTTTGAGAGAAATGAAATAAAAAGAATTAAAAAATATTTATCATTAAAAATTTATGATTCTGAAGTAATTAATTTATTTAAAAGTTCTTTTAATATTAAGGGTGTATGGAAAATAAATGGAATTGTGGGTAATGTTTAGTTTAAATATGTTGTTATCTTGTAGTTTTTTTACACTTGAGAAGTATGCTTGTACAGTGAAATCATTGGTTCTGCTTTAGAATTTATTTTTGGCTAGTCTGGTTGAGTTGCAAATTTGGGGTAATTTTGATTATATGTATATATATACTCTTGTTGTTACTATAATCTATTACCCTGTGTAATTAAACTTTTAAGTAAACAAATATGTATACAGGGAGTCCCCTAGTTATGAACTTAATTGGTTCCTGATGCATGTTTAGAAATTGAAATTATTTGAAAGTAAAGGTATGTAAAAAAAACACCGAAATGGTTATTTTTTATTGATTAGTATCTGGAGTTTTGTTTACAAATTTATCAAGAATTGAATTCTTTTTCTTCCTTGATAAAGAATTCTGAAAAATTCTGTGTCTTTTTCTATTGCCCTTCATACATGAGATATATGCTCTCCATTGAGATCACATTCTTCCATGATGGTCAACAATTTGTCAAGATTCATGAAAGCTTCATTCATATTCTTGATAGTCAAACACTTAACAATAAGTCCATCATCAGGTTCTTCTTCATTTATTATTTCATTCATCTCTTGTAGTTTAATAATCAAGTCTTCATTTGACAGGTTCTGAGTGAGATTACATTAACACATCAATATCTTCATCAGTGACATCTAAATTTAATTCATTCATTATATTGACTATTTCAGTTGTGATATCTTCAGGAATTTCTTCAATGTCCATAGAAGCATTTATCATTTGTGGATATATTTTTTTCCAACAATCTTTCATTTTTGACTCTCTTATTTCAGTCCACACTTCCCCAATAATATTTATTGCATTCCATATATTACAACTTTTCCAAAAATCTCTTATTATATGTGCACCTTCCTTGTCAATTGCCTTGATTGCTTGAGTCATTAATCTTCTCATATAATACCATTTAAAAGTAGTTATCACAGTTCGGTCCATAGGTTGTCTTTCACTTGTGGTGTTGGGAGGGATAAACACAACATTAATTTCTGGATATAAATTTTGCAGAAATTTTGGATGCCCAGGAGAATTGTCTAAGAGCAATAGTGTTTTAAATGGTAAATTATTCTCACTACAATACTGCCTAACAGAAGGCAAAAAATGATGTGAGAACCAATCTTAAAAAAGCTGTGCAGTAGCCCAGATTTTAGTATTTGATTGCCAAATGATTGGAAGCATTCTTTTATCTTTTCCTTTCAATGCTCTAGGATTTTCTGTCTGATAAATTAGCATTGGCTTCAATTTAAAATCACTAGCTAAATTATCTCCAAGAAGCAATGTTAATCTGCTTTTGGAAGGTTTATGCTCAGATGCAACGATTCTTCCTTTCCTTTGCTAAATATGTATGTGTAGACATCTTTTTCCAAAATAATCCTGTCTCATCTACACTGAAGACGAGGCATACAAAATAAGCTCCATCTTTAATGATATTTGTGAAAGTGGAAATAAATTCACTGACAGCTTTCTTATCTGCAGTGGCATCTTCCCTAGTACATTTAATATTATGTAAAAAAATATCTCATTATAAATTTGTGAAACTAGCCATTGCTTACTGCAAATTCAACAGCAGAGTCTTCTTTTAATTCTTTCTTCCAATCTTCATGCACACTAAGAGCCTTAGCTTAAATAACTGATAACCTCACTGGGATGCCTTTGATATTGATCTGCAATACATAAAGCCAAAGATTTCTCCATTTCGTCCATTTCTCTACCATGTCTTTTTGAAACAATCTTTGAAGAAATATTTCACAATTTTTAACATATTTCTTAATTTTGTTCTTGTTTTTCACAATTGTATATATTGTTGATTAGTTTAAATTACATGAACGTGTAATTGCAGCAGAGGATTCACCATTTTCAGAACGTTTAATTATATCAATTTTTGTTTCGATCGTTTGGGGTTTAAAGACCTTTATTTCTTTTTGGTTGTATCGACACTGCTGTTTTTTATTTCTCATTCATGTTTTTAATAAATAAGAATGAAAAAAAATCTCCAAAACAGAAATATACACAAACTACTTTTAAAAACAAGCACTAATCAAGACAATCCTGTTCAAGACAGTCTGTGATGATGCTAAAAATAAAAGTAATTAATGTCAGAGAGATGGGAATATTTACTGTATTTTATATAAGTTCTTATTGTTCTCTAAAATATACTTCTAATTATTTTCTAAATTCCAAAGTTTATTTTTCTTTAGAAAAAATTCAATTACAAATATATGCAAATAGTTTTATCAGATACTGTAAATTTGTAGCTTTAATTACTAAAAGGAATTTTTTTAATTATTAAAGTACTAAAATACTGTATAATTTTGAATATCCATTTCTTTCTACAGTATATAGTACTAATTATACATGAAAATATGTGCATAGATAAAGATCTAAAATCCAAAAGCGATTATGTAATAGTGAAATGTTTATAACTCGAATGTTTATAACAAGGTGACTGGACTGCCAGTACTAGGTTTCTAAAAGTCTCAATACAGTTTTAAACTTTAATAACTTTATACATATAAATAATATTTGAAAGTTTAGTTAATTAAAAGTTTTAAAATACTGAAATATTTTTTAATAACATTAACATAATTACCATCTTTAGCCATATATTGTTTGCTCAGCTTTTCTGAATATAGGCTTGTTATGATGAGCCAATTTTCTTGAATTTTTCATATAATATATTTCAGTGTGGAGTCCACCACCCCTTTGCTTTTCATAATGAAAAGCATATTTCTTTCTTATTCTTTATCATTTCAAACTTTGTATTTTTAATCTAAGGGACTAAAATGAAAAGTCATAATTAAAATTTATTAATCTAAATTCACAAATTTTAAATCTGGTAAAACACCAATAATCTAAAATCCATAGTTCCAATGTTTTTAGGATTTGTAATTTTTTCAAATTTTAAGGATAATTTTATCCCTTCACTGTAAATCCAAACTCTACTTTAAAAAAAAAAAAAATAGTTCACTCAAATTATGCTTATTAATTTATTGGAATGTATATAATGGTTTTTTTGTTTGTTTGTGAAAGTGTGTGGAAACTAATTTATTTATTGTAAGAAGTTAATGACCATCTTTGAAAATTTGTTTGGATAATAGAAGTGTTTGAGTAATAAATATATGAATTAAGATTATTTTACTTGTAACTGTAAATATATATATATATTGTAACCACTTGGCTACATGGCTGCACTAAAAGAAAAAGATAATAAAAATCAGATAATTGGCAGTATATTCTTCAGGTTTAATTAAAGGATTATTTCATTAATGGGGGAAAGTAAAATTTAATTTTCTTAAAGGTCATTATTTAACTCCATATTTTTAAATCCCCATATGATAGTGTGACAATTATTAAATATTTAATTTGTTAATAGTAATACGATTTTAATATGGGAATTATTTTACTAAGTTATAAATTATTATAAAGGGGAGAGAGAGAATTGTGAAAGAATGTAAACAAGTTCTTTTTTTTTACTCTTTCCCTCTGTAGTATAATTAATTAGTAGTTTTAATTTATGTGTCAAAGTGTCAGCCGGGAAGCGAACCCTGTGATAACTGCTTGTAAGGCAGCCGTGCTAACTACTTGGCTACCAATGCTTGACTAGTAGTTTTAATTTCAACTATGAAAATGTACTAAGAAAAGAAACAAATTCTTTTTCTTTGTTTTTGTACCTTATTTAATTAATGTTAATTTTAATCTTGTTTTTTTTTTTTAAAGAGATTAAGTTTTATATCTAAGAGTTTTTTTTTTTTTGTAAAAAAAAAAAAAAAAAAGATTTTAATAACACTGTAAATTTTCTTTTTAATCAATTATTTTTCAATGTCTTTGATTAAAAAGGTAGATAACTGAACAAATGTATCTATGGGAATTAATTTAATTGGTTGTTGTGGAAATTATCATGTGAAAGACAGATTGTGGTTGGCTTGTGTTTGTGTACAAGATTGTTCTACAAAAAATATAAGGGGGATGCCAATAAAAGAAAAGACCCTAGTATGTGGTAAGAGGTTGAGGATTCCTAACTTAGCTGTCGAAGAGAGAGCAGCCCAAGTTTAATCCAGCTGATAATGAAACAAGAAGCATAAATCTTTACCAAGCTATTGGATAAAACAGCAGAAGTTTTAATCAAGCTTTTAGCATACTGTGAGGTTAGCCCTAAATATGATTTGTATAATGAAAACCATGTGCTAAATTCAACTAAAAGCTAGGCATCACCTTCCATGTGACTTATCTTCACTGGAAGAAAATGTAGAAAAGGTAAACTCCCCCCTAAAGTAGACAAACTTTGCCTTCAACCAAGAGCATGAGTCTCTGTCCATATATGCCTCATCTAAACATTCAACAGAACCAAATGGACTAAATTTGCTATTTTTCATTTACTTAATATTGCTACAGACCCAGAAAAGGATAAAATTAACCAAACCCATGTTTAAAAGCCTTCAGAGAAAAACACAATCGAAAAATTGAAAATTGCAATTGGAAAGGATCCATAAACAAGAAATCTATGGCTAGTGGCATTATTTTTTGTGTGCACATTCTATTTTTTTTTATTGTTAAAAAAAAAGAAATTTTTCTTTTGTTTTATAAAAGTAATAATAATTTGTTTTCTATGTTGTGTAAGAATTGATAATAGTAAATACTTCACTAAGTTAAAATATTTCAAATTGTTAGACTTTTTTTCTCATTTTCTTAAACCCAGTCAAATTTCTTTTTGAAATTTATAATAAAAACTTTATTAATAACATAAATATTTACAATTTATACAAGTAGTTAAACAAATGATAACCAAAACACAAAGAATTTGAAATATTTCACTATTAAGACAAAAAGGCTCCAGGCCATTAAACAGTTAAAAATCTGTTGTAAAGTTAAAAATTTCTTTTTTCTTGCTAAGCCAAGTCAAAAATTGTTATCTTTGATTCTGAACATGTTAAATAATTTTTAAATATTTTAAAGAAATTGAATCAAAGATTGTTATCTTTGATTTTGGAAATATTGTAAAAAGAGAAAGAATCTTAACTATTTTAAAGAAATAGCTTAATGAATTTAAGATTAATTCATGACTAATTGGTTAATATAATTTTATCAAACGGTATATTTTTTTTGATAATGTGGATGTTTGAAATTACCTACTATCATGTTATTTTTTGTTGTTAATTAAAAATTAAATAATTGTTTTTTTAAATGAAAAATAAGTTTTTAATCTTAGTTTCTTTATTCTATGCAATTCCTGTTTTATAAATTGTAGTGTTGTGAACTTATATTATGACAGCTTATATTCTAGGATTTTTTCAATGATCCCAATAAAACTTTATTTATAAGTAGGGAAGCCTATGATTTACTTAAGGTTATTTATAATAAGCTACTTCATTTATTTCTCTCTTGCTCACAGTAATAAATTATAGTTCTTGCTTCCTGAGCTAGATTCATACATAACAGCTATATAGAAAGGGGTGTATATTAGTGTATGGGCATCCAGTACACTATGGGCATCCAGTTGATAATCATCCTAGACTGGCACAAAGAAAATATTCTTTAAAGTTCATGCACTACATTTTATTTAGTTTAGTCTGTATTATATATTAAGTTTATAGTTAGCCAGTATGTTAATGGTACTAAGAGGCCAGAGCATTGATCAACATGTTTTAATATCCCAACATTCTTGTTTTTATTATTATATATTCTGATGGATGAGCACTTAGTTGGTGCATTCAAACTATGCTTAAATAATTTCCCCAAGCTGTCAAAGGCTAAATAGTTGGCCTGGTCTATGGTAGATCCATTGCAAATCCAATCACCAGATTGACTGTTGATTTATTTTGATTGTTGATCATTCATGATGATGAATGGCTTATACTTATTTTAATGCTGGGGAACTAATAATTATGCTCATACTAAGAATAGTTAGCTGTTAATCTCTTAGAGTGATCTTTCACGCTCATTACTGTATATTTTATACTAAATGAGGAAAGTTAAATTTATATTTATTTTGAAATGGGTTGATGTTTTGCCATCACCCCAGGTTCAACCCAAAAATGGTGGTAAGGTTACAAATGTCACCCAATTTGTAGCACTGCTATTACCATACTGTTACAAATCAATATCCAATTGTGGGACATTGTAACCATATGTTCTCATGTATTAAATCCCTGGTTTTCCATTAGCATCATAATATATACATATAATTAGTTTTAAATATTTTAGATAAATGTGTAGCATTCATACTTCTGAAGCTAATAGAATTTAACATTATAATAAAACTTTTAAGATACTATATGCATGTGGATATATATACACTCGGGTCTCGTTTTATGTGGATTTATTCAATGCGATTTTGAAGTTATGCGATTCATGTTTCTTCTTAATATCTTTGTATGTGGTTTTCTTTAATGGGATAAAAATTATTAGATCAGAAGTCGAGCTCCGATAATGCGCTATTACTTTAAATATAAATTTTGCACACTCATGTCATATTTAAAGTAATAGTGCATTATCGGAGTTCGACTTCCATCTAATAATTTCAATATTTTCAGCACTTTATAATAGTACTGTAATAGATTTTATGCTATAAAGAAGTTCATAATTCACTTAAAATCAGGATTTCCCCACTTTATATACACACATGCAATTTTACAAGATTATAACGTAAATCTGTTCAAACATTAGATGCCTATACTATGTATGTTGTTGTTTTTGCATTTTATATCACATTCTATTTTTGCTTTTGAAAAAAAAAGTACATAATCAATTAATCATTTAGAGTCCGCAAGTAATAAATTTTACAAGACTATAATGTAAATCTGTTCAAACATTATAGATGAAAAATACTATGTATGTTGTTGTTTTTATATTTTAAATCATGTTCTATTTTTGCTTTTTATAAAAAGAGTATGTAATCAATTAAATTTGACAATTAAAATCTGATTTTTAATTGTAATTAACAATTTAAAAATTATGTAACATGATCTGAAATTAATGTGATGTGAAATGATGAAATTTGATTTTTAAACAAAATTGAAAATTAAAAAATTAAAGACAAAAATAAAAATTTAATTTTTAATTGTTAGTTTTAATTAAATTTTGCCAACAGCAGTGAGTCGATGTCTTTTTATTATCATAAGTTTAAGTTCTTATATTTATTTTAAACTTTTAGTTTACTCTGATGGAGAGGGAAAAATTAATTTCTTTGGAAACAAAATTTTCAATTTTAGATCGCTTAGTGAAATGGAAAGGCTCAACAGCAATTGGAAAACATTTTAGTTGTATTTCCTCTTGACTTCGTTTAAGGAGAAACTACAGTACCTCACATCACATCATGACGAATCTTATGTCTCAAATAGTGATAATGATTAAGATATCGTACATGTATGGGAAAAAATGTAAATTATGCATAAAAATATATTGTTTTGAATAAAATTAAAGACTGTAGTTAATAAAAAAATGTAAAAAAAGTTTGTCTTGTATCAACTTTTTTCAAATTTGAAATTTTTTATTAATCATATTTTATTTATTTATTTATTTTTATATGAATTTTAAAGTAATTTTACATTGTTGCTTTGCTTTTATGCAATTTTTGAAAATTACAGTAACCTATCCCCCATTTTTCAAGGTAAGTTAAGTCTATTTTTGTGCAATTTCTTTTGTATGCGTTTTCTGAGGAACCTATCTACTGCATAAAATGAGATCCAGGTGTGTATATATATAGAGTAATATAAATATAAACACAATAAACTATATAACTCTACAAAATTAAAAAATCCTATATAAAACTAAACAATAATTTCTTTGCTAAAGCCAGCTTTTGGCTTCTTTTGCCATCTTGAATAGCAATACAATGTTAATATTTCTTATTAAAATCATACAACAGTAATGTTCCCACATGAATTGCCAACTTTCCATAAATTGTGAATACTAACACAATAATAAATATAATAATAAAGTGTAATTGTGTTTGTATTCACAATTTATGGAAAGTTAGCTATTCATGTGATTAACAAGATTTAAATATTAACGATTGCTACTCAAGATGGCGGAAGAAACCGTAAACTGGCTATAACAAAGAAATTATTGTTTAGTTTTATATAGCTCACTTTTAATTTTGTAGTTATTCTAGTATATTTTGTTTAATATATATATATACACACCCATAATACTGTACCATACAAATTATGTACATTTTTTGCACAAAAATATAAATATTAAATAATGAATATCTTTACAATAGTCTTAATATATAAAATAATAATTCACTATTAGGCTACTTGATTTGTTTTGTAATAAATATTTTAATTGTTATCTTAATATAAATGAAGCACTGAATGTATATACGTGTGGGAGATTGTGATTTGGCCAACTGATGAGTGTTGGTTCTGCATGAAATACGTATATTGGGGATCATATATCTCTTGGTGGTTATGTGTAGTGATTGCTTGAGATGAAGTAGAGGATGAATAGACTGAAAAATTCTGAGCTCAAATCCCTCTAATTACATACATTGTACCGATCAAAACATGTTGATCCATCTAACATAAGCTGAAATTCACAAAATGTACTTCAAACCCAGTCAAGCCCAAGATTTAATTCAGGGACCAACTTGGATTCAAACCCATTCTCCAGGCCCCAGATAAAACATCTAATGAATAGCATATAATGATGGCACACGAAAATTTATTCCAAATCCAACCCACTAGCAGAGCGGAGAAGACAATGAGACTCATTTACTTAATTTAA
Organism: Epiperipatus broadwayi; assembly: GCA_028023455.1. Lineage (NCBI taxonomy): Eukaryota > Metazoa > Onychophora > Udeonychophora > Euonychophora > Peripatidae > Epiperipatus > Epiperipatus broadwayi. The sequence continues at coordinate 1,204,531 of JAQFVV010012602.1, read as the reverse complement.
CATAGGCATACAAATGGTTGTACATGTGGAAGTGGAGAAAAAAGAATTTGAACTACTCAAATAAGTTAGACAATAACAAAATAGTTTAATATAATGACAAATTATTTACATTATGAATTAACTGCATACATTAGTATGTGCATGAATGAGCAAGTGGTCTACCATACAATAGATAATTACATATTGTCATTCACACTATTATTTCTCATATGCTTTTTTATTAATTAAATGACATATACTATAAATAAACACACATCTTTGGTGGATACAGTATTAAGATGCCAATCAATTACTAGAAAGATTACATAATATTGCCATTAACACTCTGATTTACGATTCTAACACAAAGTGACTAACATATGGTTTCGGGAAGTGTTCTAGGATTCATTACAGATATAATATAAACTAATTTCATGCCATTACAGTCGTGAAAATAAATAAAAGATATTTGAAAATTACATTTAATTTTATGACAAAATATTTAGTGAAAAAAACATTTAAAAGACAGAACGCTTGATTTTCCCCAAGGCAGATACTCTTAAATGCAGAAATACTAAATTACGATAGCGGGATTGTAAAAGACTGAAATAAATTTAATTAATAAAACTAAAAGTAGTTGGCATTTATATATATTTTGAGCAGAGCGCAATTTTAATATTAGAGCATTAAAACTGGGTCATGAAGCAAAATAAATAATATGAAGAAGTTTGCAGCACTGACATCGGCAAAGAAATAAGAGGAAACAGTCATGCTACTTGGATGAAAATGAAGTCTAAGACCCCCGTTATAAAGCAGTGCTTAGAGAAAAGTGGATTAGGCATGCCATGGACATCATTGATGTGTAGAGGTCTTTTATACGAAGAAAAGTGGTTATCCATAGCATGTGCCATGCATACTGGAATCACCACCAGAGGCTTTTTATACAAAATAAGTCATGGTAAGATCAACTATCCACAGGACAGGGCATGAGAAGAATCTCTATGGGTTCAATCTTGTCGCAACCCTCAGATTAGCAGCATGTAATATATATATATATTTACGAAGATATGCCGAATGTCAGTAATGCAGTATGAACAAATGTCACTAACGAAATTGAATATGATTTACTGCTTTAAAATAAATTACCCTTCTTTGAATGCCATAATTATATAAATAATATGCTAGGCCACTAGAATATATAGAGAGAGATTTAGATTTCATTTAATAAAATATACATTAAGATTTGACCCCCTCCTTTTCTGCTATTTAAAATAATTCAATCCCACCTTTATGGATTTTACAACAACTGAATATTTAAGCTTATGATATTTTAAGAGTATGGAAAAAGAAAATAACTAACAGTTATATATAGAAAACAATTAATAAGTCACCCTTTCAGAATTGAATAGATAATATTTTAAACGATTTCAGAGTGTTAATTAGCTTGAGTTCTGAATTCACCACGGGTAGAATCCAGAGTTAAACAAATAACAAATTTTTACACTAAAACAAAAACAATATGTTGACTCGGAAAAACCATCTGACGAGCGTATTAATTAATAATGCATTATGTTTTAAGGGAACATTAATAACCTTAATTCATAAAGGTTTACTTAAAATGAAGAAAGGATTTTAGAAATTCAACTCATCAGATTGCTTGAGATTGGCATATTAATAATTAAAATAAACATATAAAATCAAGTAATAAATACATATAAATATATGACCACACCAAAGTTAAAGAAAGTTAGAGCATATGAGAGAGAGAATAAGATTCATAAAATTATTTGAGAGCAATTTACATTTACGTTTTAGTAAGATACAAAGTTAATAAATAATACATTAGGAGAAATCTTAATGGAGTTTGAGATTGGTTAGGCAAGTTAGATTTAGTTTCAACAGTGGCGGTTTGAAATAATTTACCTTGCACGATTTTAAGAGCCCATTTTTCAAAGTCAGACTGTGCATAGCAGTTCAGGAATCCATGCTAATTCTTATAAGACAGCAAGCTTCTGTTCAGCATTCTAAAGTTCACCGTCGGGCTTTTACTTCATTCTGTGGTAGCATGATGGTATGGTAGCAGAAGAAAATGACCCACAAGGGTGGAAAGGTGATGAGCTTTCTATTCAATCATTTTTAAATTTTAAACCAGAGTGGCTTATCTTGACAACACAGTTTTCTCAATAGCAGCTCCCCTTGGTATTCAAAGTTAACCCACTTTATATTCCTGCCCAGGTATTTGAAGAATGCTTTTAATTTATTTCTAACTCAAATCTAATCTTTAATCTAAAATCTTAAGTTTTCTTGGTTCATTGTTTGAAGATGCAATCATAAGATAACTGTCCAAAAATAAATTCAAATCTATTTTCAGATTGGAAATAGATTTGATAAAAATGTTTATAGCAAAAGTACAATTGTTAATCTTAATCCCCACTTTATTTTAAGTAAAAACTTTAATTAAAAATTCCTTCCCAAAATTAAAAGTGTTTCCAACCCTTTAATTATTTTTGGACAATTAACATTGCATCTTCCATCTTGGATTTTATAAAAATATACAGTTTAATAGAAAAAACAATTTAAAAAGAAAAAGTTTTATAAATGATATATGATAAAAATGTTTATAAAACTAATATTTTGTTAATATGTTTGTTCCTATATATATATATATTTGAGTCGCACCTATGTATTTTAATAAAAAAGAATTAATAATAATTAAAAAATGTTATTTAAAAGTTAAAATTTTATAACTTTTAACGCGCATCTCAAATATATACATAATAATATATATATATACACGACTAAAGGAGCGGGATGGGATATAGGGTTTAAACACAGGTTAATAGATAGAACCATGAAGCTCAATCTTAAGTTAAGATTGACTGCTTCAACATAATGCTAGTATAACTGTATTTTTTTTTATTTATATGATATTTATAATTAATAACAATAACATCCAATTTTATAATAAAATATTTAATTTAAAAAGTACTTAGTAAGCTTTCAATGCATAATTATCAATTTTAGATTTTAAAATGATTTTGAAAATCATTTCAACATATTTATAGATTAAAAAATATTCTTAGCTTTTTTTAAAAAAAAAAGTAAAATTTCTTATAAATTTGGATTTTGTTATTATTAATTTTTTTATAGACATTACACTGTTATTATAATAATAATTATATAACAAATGACACTGACTTTTTTCTTAGAATCATACCTCCCCTCCACACACATGCACGCGCGCACACACACACATACTTTCTTCTTACATGTACTAACATCATGGATTAATGCTAGCAAAAAGAAAGATGCAATTAAATGTTGATAAATGATTTTATGGGAATAATTACAAATTTTGAAAAATAGATTGAGATAGAGTCCAGAAAAAGATATATGAGAGGTAATTATATGCTGATAATATATAGGATATATAGACATTAAAATATAAAGTCTTTTTTTTTAACAGTTAAATACAGAAAACAGAAATGTATTATTTCAAAAAGTTTTTAATAAAATATTAGTTTAGAAATTGTATCCGTTTTTTGAATTTTTGACTGCCTACATAAAATTTATATCTTAAATGAAGACTGGAAAGAAATACTTGACTTATAGTAAAATATAAACATGACATCTAGACTGAAAATAAATTATTTAAAATCAAACAAAAAAAAAAATATATTTATTTAAAAAATATATTGCTTTATACACAAATTTATAAACAAATATAGGAATTTATATATAAATAAAATTAAGATTAAATATACTGCTTTATTTATTAGGATGCAAGTAATTTATTTTAATTTATTTTTTAAAACTTAGATTTTTATTTAACATATGTTTTAGCAGTTATATTTTCTGAAAAATTTTTAAGCAATGGATAAAATGATTAAAAAAAGCATTAGTTCATCATTAATAGTAGTTTGTCATTTTTTTACTTACCACATATATATTGTAAAATTATTTATATTTTAATACAAGTATATTGTCTTATTTCTGATGACATGTAAATATTATACTAAATTGTAGTTTTGTATCAAATTTTTATATCAAACTATATTTTTAGTACATTTTGTGTGTATCTGCACTGCAAATGAATATTTAAATTCACAAAAAATAATACAACATATATTGCATTTTTTAATATTATAAATAGCTTCTTTTAGCAATGTTTTACTGTCATTCTCAGTATAGCATATATATTATTAAGGATATTTAAAAATCACTACATATAGTGGCAACTAGATTTTTTTAGTTACAACTGCTTTCCCCTCTTCTTTTTTCTCTCATCTTTATCCTCATATAATTAATGAACTTTATGTTACACAAGAGAAGAACAATAAAACATGGCAGAAACTTTTTTTTTTTTTTTTGCATTAATTAAAGAATATAAAATTTGCTGTTGTGTAATCTTTTTCAGTTGTATTTATTTATTTATAGAAAAAAACCAACATGATGAATTATATTTATTTTCATTTATGATAATATTTTAATATTAAATAATTAGGATTATGAACTGTTGTTTTATAATATATTATTTAGATTACCTGATGTCAAATGGCATTTTTTTTAAAGTCGTCATTAGCATGTTTAAAGCTGTGATGATTGAATCTATTAATATTTTTGGCCTTTCTTTATAATTTTTAACTTCCTGTGAATCAAATCTCATAATTTCAATAAAATCATTAAGCTTTAAATAAAAATTCAGACTTGATATGATCAAAAACATTGCATCACTATCTAGTAAAATGCTTTACCAACTTTTCAAAGACCTATTCTTTTCAAATACTTTTATTTAACTTAGAAATTCTGAATTTGTTTAGATTAAATTCCATAAACGATTTTTCAAAATATTTCTATCAAATGGATTTCCTTTAAATTCTGTATACGTTAGAAATCGATGACAATTCAATATGTCAATAAAATATTTCAGAGTTGTTCAGTTGTTTGTCTAGCCTAATAATGCTGGTGGGCTAAATTTCAAATGCATTGATATCATTTCAGTAAGTTTTCAAAGAAGCACATGAGATGGTGATAAATATATATTTAAAAAAACTTAAACCAAAAGCATTTATCGTAAATTAAAATAGAAATAAAACAAAACTTAATTGTTCTTGATTGTAAAAGTTGCATTTTTTTAAAAAATGTATGAAATTTTAATTTCTCTTGACTGTAATAACTTCTTTTTTAAAAATGCTTCCTTCCAAAACAAAACAATATTGGAAATGATTTTTAATTCACAATTTTTTTTCCCAATATTACACAGGCTATCACATTATTTTTATTCACAATTTGAATAAAAATAATTACAAAAAAGATTTGAATAGCAAAAAATATTTTATAAAAAATATTTTTTATTTACTATGCATTAATAAATAAAAAATAATTGATTTTTCCAAGCTCAATTGGGTTTTTTATATTTAATGAGAAGATCCAGAAGTTGATTAATTCAATTGTTAATTTTTACTAGTGATTGAATTAATCAATTTCTAGATGCCCCACACTTTTATTTCAAGTTAAATATAAAAATCCCAATAAGTAATTGAAGAAAACAATTAATTTTAGCTTTTAAGTGCAAGGTAAATAAAAACATTTATTATAAAATATATTATTTACAAATAAAACCTTGAAAGTACTAGGCCTAGATTAATTTGATTTAATTGTTTTTGGTTACTACTGACAGCTTCTTCTTCAGCAGGTTAAATCGCTTATATATGCTAAAAGAATGATAATAAGTTTTGAGATAATTTTTACTTTACTAATTTTAAAAAATAAATGGAAGCATATATATTTAACATTTCTAAATATAAATCATATGATTTAAATTTATTAATATTTTTATAGTACAAATATTTATTTTAACAAAATGTAGATATTTTGGTGAAGATCATTATGCATTTGCACAATTGTGTTAAGATAATTTTTAAAAAAAAAAACAATTTTTTTAATGTAAAAACTCACTACATAGTATAAATGCTGCATTATAATTTTCTAGCTTGCTGCAATTAATCAATTATATTTCAGTAATTATCATTTGTCTGTAACACTTAAATAATTTTTTTTAATTAGTATAATCAAAAGTTTTTTTGTTTATTTTCACTTTTTAATATTTTCAATATAATTTTATTGTGCATTTGCAAACTCGGATTTATTTCTGTAATAGAATCTATTTTTCACAAGCATAAAATAAAGAATCTTTTGTAATCAGTAAAATTTGATTATGATATTTGAAATCTAATTGAAACATCTTCAAAATAAAAACATTTAAAGATTTATTTGATTGTTTAGTAAAAAATAAAAGAAAAATGTGCTGAAGTATGGGAAAAAACAATCTATTATTATAATTGATTGTTATTAAAATAAATTATGCTGATAACAAACAAATATCACCAAGTATGATGACTGATGTTCATATAGAAAAAAAATAAAACCCTAAAAACAATAAAAAAAATAATTAACCCAGAAAGTGACTGCTAAAAATCATTGTTCCATCTTTTTATTTGAACAATGAAAAAAAATTAACTAGAAATTGAAAATCAATTTTTGCAACAATTTTTTGAAACATGAGTTTCACTTATGGCAGTCAATATTCAAAAACTAGTTTGAAAGTTTGGTTAATACTACCATCTAATATTCATTAATCTATCATGTTATCATAAGAATAAGGGTAGAATGATATAAAGTGGAGTGGAATACTATTGCTAATGCAAATGTTAAGCGTAAGTTTAAAGAGTAACATTACATTTTTTCGTATTTATATCTTTTTACTAAAATTATTTATTTAATATATAACTGAGATCATTAAAATATGTAATTGCTGATCTTGTGTAAGATCTATAAAATTAAGCAAAAAGTAAAATCCATAACCTTTTAGAGTTAGATCATAAGTTGGTATATGTAACCCAGATTAAAGTCATTGGGGATTTAGCTTGCACTTCCGTTTATTGCCTATTGATTACTTGTGTTTCCATAGATGGTTCTACCATAAAATAGTATGGAATAAAGAATGTTATGTAATAATTTGTTTGGAAATAAATCTGCTCAGATTTCTTCTCATCTGTATATTCTTGCAATTGTGGAATGAGTTAGTGGAACATAAAATATTTGCCAGAAAGAGCTTTTATATAGTATTATTATAGTTATTATATATATACAATTATTGCTATTATAGAAAGATATTTTATTTTATAACAGAATTTTATATTCAGATTTGTTAATATCTGTGCTGTGGTAAAGACTTTGATGAGCAACACTTTTTATAACAAGACAAGGCATGTAATAATCTGCATATTACATACTGATGTGTATATGCTTATTAATTATGTAAAAGGTAAAAAGTTTAACAACAGCAGATTTCATAAAGTAAATATCTTTTCTATAAATATATATCCATATATCTCTTACCTACGCTGAATATAATAATATCTGTGGTTTTTGATTATGGGTGCTTTTCATTTTCATCACTTTAAATTAAAGCAAGTAAAATCTGCTTAAATAAATAAAATTCAAGCTTATTCTAATTTGTCTTAAATGATAATTGAGTTGGCAAAGTTAGTAAAGAATGCTCTCCTGAGAATGATCTTATAATAAGCCTTGTATTATTATAGTTTACAATCCAGAATTTGGATCTCCGACACCATTTATCAGAATCAATATACTTTACTTCTGTCGATGAAAGTCTTTTATTAAACTAGTAATGTAATTTCAATATATATATATATATGTAGCTCATGAGTTCTGTAACATATAAAAATAAAGGGCTGATCAATCTTAAGAGAAGACTATGATAATAATACTGGAAGAATCCTGCAGAAATTAACTTGTGATATCTGATCCACACTTCCAGATATGTTGACAGGTCCATGAGAATCCTGCAGAAATTAACTTGTGATATCTGATCCACACTTCCAGATATGTTGACAGGTCCATGACCATTCAAAATGAATTAAAATACTCACTTTTCTACTGATGAAATTAAAGCAAATAATTTGGAGAAGTAATTCTAAATATCATTTAATATTAATTTTGCTCTACAATTATTGGACATCAAAGAACGTATATCTGAAATCTATTGTCAAATCAAGTTGGATCAAAATTTTTGATCTTAAATACTTCATTGCCATAGTAAAGTGTCTAATTTTATTTAAAGTCCTTCTTATTATTTGAATGGTAATTTCATATATATATATATATGTGTGTGTGTGTGTTAGCATAAGATAAATAATTATATATAGATAAAATTAGAAGCAACCATAATAACTAGTTGAAAATATAAGTGAACACAGAGTGAACCTCATTGGAATAACTTATTTAGAGCTGATATTTTTAGTAACGGATTATGATAAGTTAATGTTTATTTATTAATCTAATTTTATCAAAATCAGTTTTTAGATCTTCCTCTAATTTTGAAATGAGTATATTGTCCAGCATCACTAATGGTAAATCATGCACAATCACTATACACTGAATTCCTTTTATAAAATATCTTTACTTTTATTTGTTCATTATTTATTTAACATAAATAAAACTGCCCTTGTTATTTACTAAATTCAATATTGTGAGCTTCAATTATTTTATTCCTGTAAGAAGAAGAATCAAAGCTTGTATTCAGTGGGCATAGGTATGTGATCTTTATAGCCAAATAAGTTAGGCATTATTATGAATGTCCATCTTATTTCTTAACAGGATTTAGATTTATAATGTGTAATTTAAGGCATATCCACAAAAGATAGTATCTTTATTATTTTGTTATTTTAGATTGTATTGGTGTAGACAAGGGATTTGAAATAAGGGTAAGGTTGATTTCTCAGTTAATTTATTACATATTTATAATTAATGAATTTTATAATTTATTAGATGTAATAATCTCTGGGGCACCATTCACTACCAATTCTATTACTTTTATATTGATTGATAATAATTTTTATCTCATTTTATTTAATTCTACTTATAAGTTAAATAAATATTTTAACATGAATATATAATATCACCCGACCTGCTATCCCGTTTACAGCATTACAGTTTTTGGCCAACTGCATGGTCTGATTATGAACTAAAAAAACCTGAGAGTGACATAAACTGTGCATAGGTATATTATTAATATATATATGTGTGTGTGTGTGTGGGTGTGTCTATAATTAGGAGATGTAATTAACATTACTATACTTGTCACATTCTAATAATATAAATAACAACCCATTAAAATAAAAATAGGGTATGTGTATTTTGGAGCATTTGGAGATATATTTCATAGGAGCCTTAATTGATAAAGTTTATTCAAGAGTAGACGTCAACAATAAAATATTCATATAAATATTTTCCTTATATTGATTGTGATAGCTAAATAGATAAGTTATATATATATGTATATTTATAAATAAATATTTGAAAATACAGTACTCAAAAGTTTATAAAAAATATATGTATAACCGTCACTTAGAAGCGCTTTCAACTAACTTGTAGCTTTGTCAACTATCACTTTTAAAATGTCAGCTTTCCCATAATTCAATGATGTCAACTTTCCCATAATTTTGTGATCTTAACGTTTGCTGCTTGCCTATTAATTAAATCTTGCTTATATTTATACATTAACATCGCCTCTTTAATTTTCCTATTATTATTATTTCTTTCAGTTTCCAATATTTTTATGTTGTTATAATTAAAATCGAAACCATATATACATGATTTATTATGGTCATAAAAGACAAGAAGCTGATAAAGTATCATTATTTTTAAAATTTTGTTTTGTGTTTTGAATCCTTTTAAATAATAATAAGTGTTCTTTTGTTCTTTTTTCCAATGTGCACCTCAATTCACCTATATATCCACTGCTACACCTACATGTCCATTTGTAAATGATACAATTTTTATTTATCAATAAAGTTTTATCTTTTGAATTATTTATTAATTTATTTAATGTAGGTGGTGCATAAAATGCAATATCACATATTCCTTTATAAATTTTCTTAATGAAACTTGCCTGTTGACAGTTTTTTATCAGAAGAATTAACATTATTATTAATATTTTTATATTTAGAAGTATATATATATATTGTTAAAAACGATAATGGACGCCTTTGATCAGGAAATTAGGCCTGACATGAATAAGTGAGAAATATTTAAAATATTTCTCAACTATCTTGATAAAATTTTTGAAAAATCTGATAAAATTTTGGAAGAACAAAAGGCAGATTCTCTGGAAGTAAAAGACAAATTTATAGAAGATAAAATAGAGTTAGATGCCAGGTATATTATTGTGAATTCTAAGGTAGAAGTCGATGGATTTGATGAATGTCTGGAAACCTTTCATTGTAATGATGTTTATTTTAAAAGCAAATCTGAAGTGTTTCTTGAAGATATCTGTCCCAAATTACTTGTTAGTTATCAGAATGAATTGGTCCCATATAGTGTTAACTCCAGAAGTAAAATTACTCTAGTTGTGACCGAGTTGGAAAAAATTTTAACAACGTAAATATGATGAAGGTGTAATACGCCTTTTCATGAGAATAGTGATAATGAAGAAAGTAAGAATAATTTAAAATATAAGATAGTTTGCAGAACAAAACTTATCTTCATGCTTTGCTATTTTTAATGGTTCAATAGCCATCAATAACTGGCATAACAATGGTTGTAAAAATGTAAGATGAAGATACTGATTATAAAGATATAGTATAGATCAAATGACAGTAAAAAAAAAGAATCAGTTCATGTGGTATAAGGATTTAATCTTCATATACAATCCAAAGATTTTGAATGTATCTTGATCCTATGGTCATTTACTTTAATTTAATAAAGTGAGTTATTTCATGAATACCCATTAAATTAAAGGGAAATTTTTACTAAAAATACCTACCTAAACCTTTTATATGAATTATTTGGTTACAGATAAGATTGTTTAAAGTATTAATTTAGGTCCTTTATTGTTTCATGTGTAATTTAAATATGAATTCGCTTATACATTTTTTTTTAGTTCAAAATTATTGTTTCAAATGTGTTAAGTTTCAAATCAAACTCATTGTTTCAGAAATTTCTAAGTGTACTGTAATCGATAAGTCAGACAGTTAAAATATTTTGTCATATACTTTATGAAAGTTAAGCATCATGGCTATCATAGAGATGAAGGTATTAAATTGTATGACTTTATGTTCATGGAAAAAATTAATATTCACAGAATATGATCTATTAATTCACAGAATATGATCTCTTTACTTATTGTTTTATTATTGTTCCCTATGAAGAAATACTGAGGGTTTGAAATATTGTTTTCTCTTACAGATAGGTATTTTATGCTCGTAATATGATATATATACAATTTTGTAGAATATGGCCAAAGCAAGTCATATATTAATGAAAACAAGTGAACTAAGAGAAGCTAAGAAAGATCTCTAGCCAGACTGTTTGTTTGGTAATGTAAGTTATTGTGATGCAGTATTCTAATGTTGTTGCAATTAGTTAACATTACTACTAATTATTATAAGTATTATGTGATAAGGATATGATTTGTGTTAATCTCATAAATCACCAATATAACCATAGTATCATTTTGTACTGACTAACAAATATATGTTGATCGCTGATGGTGATTGGGTATTTGATAGGTGGAGGTATGGAATGCAAGGAGATATCATATGTATGCTAATTGTGGATTGAAACATTTGTACTATTGAACCTTTTCTTGGAGGAATCAATTAAACTACAGATGTGTGCTTATACTGAAAACCTGAAAGTAGGTTGATACTGACGCACCAGTTAGAGAATATCCTGGACTCATTAGAGTAGCTGGTCAGAAAGAAATCCTAGCAGCAAAATAATTATTGATAAATTGTAACTTTAGAAGAGGATGTTCAGTAGTTTTCCTGACATTCCCAAAAACTATCCAAACTAAGGGCCCCTGGTTAGTGATCATAATAGCACACCATTTAGCTCAGTGTAGTTGCAACATCCTCAAGAAATTAAAGTATGGTTTAATTGACAGTTTCTCATTTTATTTTAGTACTGGAAAGTGAGTGTAAGCTTGGTACCTTTTCCCCTCATATATCTAATTCATTATCAAGATTAATTAGCATTTGGTCAATTTAGTTTAATGTCAATATGTGTTATCTATGCAAATATTTTTTGTTATCATGGAATAGTTCATTTGAATATAAAGTTGTTGAAAGCATATTTTTTGCATAGCCTTGAATAGAGCTTGTAAAGATTTCCTTATGTATATTTTTGCTAGAAGTCATGATGTTTTAAAATGGAATAATTTAAGTAATACCCATAATTTTAGAAATTCTACAGGTAAAGGAGTAGTTTCCTAAAAAAAAAATTATTTTTGTAGTGGGAGGATATGTACCATGTAGGTATATACCCCAACTATGTGTTGTCATATATATGCACTATTTAAATTTATTTATTTTTAATTTTAGTTCATGGCTTTTATTTTGGGATTGGCGGTTATTGGAATTGCTAATGAATACCTTCATTGCTTTATGTTCAGAATGTTCCTTATTAGAGATAATACATTCCTATACTAAAATTAATTTACAATTCACACTACCTTTTATCTTTAGAAAAATAAAACAAAATATTAATTTCCTTAATAGTTTGAGAATTACTCATAATTTTAGAAAGGAAAAAATGCATATGTTTTACTTTAATACAAATAGTTACATTAATTAACAGTAAATGACATTTTGAAATCGAAGCAACAATTTTGACTTGTTATACTCTGTTATGTTAAAAAGAAAAAAATAAATTCCCAATTTATTTTATATAAATTCAAAACACTATGCAGCAAGAATTGACATTTTATTTTATTGCTGATCTGAAAACAGTTACAATACTTTAATTTTAAAGATCTTATTTTGTCAAAATAATCTTATATAACAAATAACTGACACATTATATTTTCACTTATATACGTTTATGTATATGTATGAAAGTTTAGAAATCCATTTTGATGATAATCATCTAATGTAAGCTACAAAATGAATGTCTTGAGCATGGTAATTAACAACCATCTAATTATTGCCATTGAAAAATAATAATAACCAAACTAGAGAAAAATCTGTATTGCCAAATGAGAGCCCTTTATTATTATTTTTGGATTGTATTCAAATGTATATTTTCTTAAATATACATCAAAAGCGATAGCCATACTTACAATTAACATTTTATTATAACAAGCACTAATAACTTAATGTGGTATTCATAAAATTGTTTAATGGAAACTATGCAGCAAGGATTATTATTTAAAACAAAATTTATATCTACTCTTGAAACTATGAAATATGAATTGAGGTCTAAATAATAATTGAAAATCACATTTTAGAAGTTCATTCTTATTTTCACTAAATATCATTAAATGCTCATTAAGATTTTTTAAAAAAAACAAGTGCACATGCATATGTTTGAAATGGGATATTAACACTTATGGATAAAACTAATACTGCTATTGTATATATCAAAGTACAACTTCAATATATTATTGAATGGATTATTCATTTACAATGTTTAAATGTCAATATTTTATGTCATAGTTGCCATATCTCCGATGCCACTTATCAGAAGCAACATATTTTGCTTCTGTTGATGAAAGTCTTTTATTAAACTTGTAATGTGATTTCAAAATGTATGTAGCTCATTATGTTACATATGGAAAAGTAAAGTGATGAATAATATTAAGAGAAGACTACAAGAATAACACTGGAAGAATCCTGCAGAAATTAATCTATGTGGTATATGATGTCCACCTCCATATACACTGATAGTATTTAATTTGTGGAATAGTATGTGGAGCATGACCATTCAAAATGAATTAAAATACCCAGTGTTCTACTGATGAAATCAAAGCAAATAACTTGGAGAAGTAATTCCAAAATATTAATTTAATATTATTTTTTTTCCACAATTATTGCACATCAAAGGAAGTGTATCTGAAATCTATTACCACATAAAGTGGAATCAAAATTCTGCATTTTAAATATTTCATTGCAATAGTAAAGTGTCTTACTATATGTATTTGGATGGTTATTTCATGTGTATATGTTAGCATAAAACAAATAATTATACATAGACAAAATTAGAGGAAACTGTAATAACTAGTTAAAATTGTAAGTGAACACAGAGTAAACTTCATTGGAATAACTTATTTAGATCTGATATTTTTAGTAACGGATAATAAGTTAAAGTTTATTTATTAATCTAATTGATCTTTCTCTAATTTTAAATTGAGTATATTGTTCGGCATCACTAATGATATAAACTATGCATAATCATTATATACTGAATTCCTTTTAAAAAATATCTTTACTTCATTTGTTCATTATTTATTTAACATAAATAAAATTGCCATTGTTACTTACTAAATTCGACATTGTGAGCTTCAATTACTTTATTCCTATAGAAGTAATAATCATAGCTTATACTCTGTGGGTACAAATAAGTGACGTTTATAGTTTAAACAAGCTAGATGTTATTATGTATATTCATCTTATTACTTAACAGAACGTAGATTTGTAATCTATAATTTAAAGCATATCAACAAGAGCTAGTATCATTACTATTTCATTATTCTAGAAATCAGGATTGTACTTTCTGAGTTTTTTGATGGATTAGATATAATAATCCTGTCTCCCGGGCACTATTAGTTATCAATTCTGTTACTTTCTTATTGACTGATAATAGTTTTATCTCAGTTTATTTAATTCTACTTCTATGTTAAATAGATATTTTAACATGAGCATATAATATTGTCCCATCTGCTATCCCATTTATACTCTCACAATATATTGACAAAATGTTAACTTTTTTTTTTTAATTACATTTTACTAGCATTCCTAAAGAATCATTTTTAAATTTATTCACCAATAAGATAAATATAATAATACTAATTCAAGATCTTTCTTCAAAGATCTTTAAATAATTTTTAAAAATAAATACCAGCTCATCTTTCTCTAATTCCTATAAACTAATCCCTTAGACAAAATAATACTTCACAAAAAAATTTATTTTAATATATTCAATCTTATTTTTTATAGTAAATCAATATCGCGCTAAAAACTATAATAATCCAACATGCAAAGTTTTAAAAAACTAAATCATTTTTTACATGATGATTGAGAAGATTATTAAGCTAATCATAATCAGTGTGTTCTATCATGTTTTGGAATATGACATTGAATCTAGAATTGAAAGAACACATTTTTCATTGGATTATTATTTGAAGCAGATGAAGAATAAGACTCTAAAAAAAAAAAAAAAAATTTTAAGGACAACTTAAATATGACATTTGTGGAAGAAACAAACATCACTTATGTTATAAAGATCATTCCAAAAACACCAAAAAAATGTAATATTTATTACTTTAATGGAATATAGGTGAGTATGGAATACAATGTAAAAGATACAATTAAAAAAAAGTTAAATTCTTTCAAAGAAAAAAATTAAGAAAAAAAATATTAAATGACAGCATTCCAAGATATCAAATAAGGAAACTAAAAGACCTGTCATACATGTGAATTCATTTGTGGTTTACAGTTCTGATGCTAATAATTGAAATACATTAGGCTTATTATATACCTGTGTTTATATATGTAATATATAGGGTATATGAGCAGAGACTTTCACATGACCCACCACTCTCCACACTATCTCATAACACTGATACACTTAAACACATACACCTGGGTCTCGTTTTACGCGATAGATAGGTTCCTCAAAAAACACGCGCAAACGAAATCACGCAAAAATAGACGTAACTTACATTGAAAAAGGGGGGATGCGGTCCGTGATTTTTCAAAATTCGTGTAAAAGCAAAGCACCAACGTAAAATTACTTTAAAATTCGCGCAAAAAAAAAATAAGGAAATAAAATATGACTAATAAAAAATTTCAAATTTGAAAAAAAATGATACACGACAAACTTTTTTTAACTATAATATTTAATTTTATTCAAAATAATATATTTTTATGCATAATTTACAGTACAGTAATTTAAATTTTTTTATACGTTTTAATTATTATCGCTATTTGCCCAAAAAGACGTTCATTTGCAAACTAGTAAAAAATCAGATTCTCATGTGATGTGATGTGATGTATTTGGCTTCTCCTTAAACGAAGTCAAGAAAATCTCAGCAATTATTCTCACAAGAAAAAATACAACTAGCGCCAAGTTCACTCTCATGTTGTGTTAATTGTTTTCTGTTGACGATGATTTTATTAATTGTTTATGAACTTAGACTTATGATAATAAAAAGACATTTATTCACCACTGCTGGGAAAAATTTAATTAAAACCAACAACTAAAAATTAAATTCTTATTTTTGTCTTTAATTTTCAATTCCGTTTAAAAATCAAATTTCGTTTTACATCACATTAATTTCAAGTCGCCCGTAAGTAATTTTTAAATTGTTAATTACAATTAAAAAATCAGATTTTAATTTTTAATTGTGCCCACTGCTATTACTGACCTTTTAAAAATAAACTTGTGGACACTAAATGATTAATAATTGATTACATTCTTTTTTAAAAAGCAAAAACAGAATGTGATTTAAAATTAACACGCACAATGTTTAACAAATTTACATTATAATCTTGTAAAATTTAATGTGTGTATACATAAAATGTGGAAATCATGATTTTAATTTCATTATTGCATAAAATCTTACTATTATAAAGTACTGAAAATATTGAAATTACTAAGAAGAAAGTCGAATTCCAATAATGTGCTATTACTTTCAATATAACGTAAGTGTGCGAAATTTATTATTTAAAGTAATAGCGCATTATCAGACTTTGACTTCCGGTGAAAGACAAATCGCGTAACTTCAAAATCGTGTTAAATAAGTCCCTGTTAAAAGAGACCCAGGTGTATATGTTGAAAAGATAAATAATCACCAATACACGTATTTCATGCTAAACCAGCAGTCATCATGTGTTTAAGTGTATCAGTGTTATGAGATAGTGTGGAGAGTGGTGGGTAATGTGAAAGTCTGTGCTCATATACCATATATAGTTCTGATGCTAAATAATTGTTAAACTTATTAATAAAATCCTTTGTACTTTTACCTTTTCAGAAACTCAAATAAAAATTTCATTCTTTTAACATAATATATATCAGAATGGTCTATTATATATATTATTGCTGCAATATTTTAAATTGAGAATAAAATGGTATACATATTTTAAACAAATAAAAATAAAAACCTTGGAATTTATCTTTTTTGCTAATAATTTTGTAATTATACATAGAAGTTACCTTCATATAAGTTTTTTATTCCTAATTCTAGTTTTCCAATTATCATATCAATATTTATGATAAAGTGACTTCATTTAATAGTACTTAAAATAAATATATTTAAACTTAATAAAATTATTAAGGTACCAAAAATAATTTATTCATTTCTAAATTATAGGGAAAATTGCTAGCAAATACAATTAATGAAACAATTATTCATCCTTTACACCAGTCAGATTTTTTCCCCTAACAAAACCAAATAATGATTTAAAACAATATTGTTTTTAAAATATTTAGAAGATCATTTAAAAACTTATTTGGCTCACACTTTTTTAATATATTGTAAAGGGATTTGACAGTGAACTCCAATCATAGATTGTTGATAAATATACTAAAGGCCTTATCAGTTAATCTACTACTAATACATCTCCCTAGAATTAGTAATAAAATCTACTATCTATATACATCATTAACCATTTATTATTTAATGCTGTTTTTAATGACCTGAGCTTCCTGGCATTTTTCATTTATATTGGATGAATACAATCAAACAGAATCCCTTCAGGTGCAATCTTGTTACTGCTCTTAGGAATATCCAGAAACCTAGGTTTGAATGCTTACTCTATGATTGTTGACATCTCATTCAGCAACAAGCAATAGTTTGCAGACTAATTAGACTCAAACATGGTATTGGACAACTTAACTGCCTATCGTAATTTCATTCAATCAATGCAATACAATCGATAGATTGTTGATAAATACACTAAAAGTCTTATCAGTTAATCTATTGCTGATACATCTCCCTAGAATTAGTAATAAAATCTACTATCTATATACATCATTAACCATTTATTATTTAATGCTGTTTTAAATGACCTGAGCTTCCTGGCATTTTTCATTTATATTGGATGGATACAGATAAACAGAATCCTTTCAGATGCAACTTTGTTACTTCTCTTAGGAATGTCCAGAACCTAGGTTTGAATGCTTACTCTTTTATTGTTGACAATCTCATTCAGCAACAAGCAATAGTTTGCAGACCAACTAGACTCAAACATGGTATTGGACAACTTAACTGCCTATTTAATAACTTATATACAGGTTTAATATGTATCTGTGTCAATATATGTAAAATATAGGGTATATGAAAACAGACTTTCACACGACCCACCACTCTCCATTCTATCTCATATTGTAATTTCATTCAATCAGTGCAATGCAAGAAACCACAAGCCATATTTAAACCTTAACACTAGTTTATTTTCAGCAATAACCAAAATATAAATGTGTCAATATTCTTCACATTATGTAATTGACTTTACAACTTTCAAAATAAAAACATAATACCATTAAGCAGGCATTCAGTATTATAGTTTATAATCTTTCCATTATACTTCATTTTTCAATAATTTAAACTAAATTAGATATCACCTTTCATCCCCTCATACTTGATCAATGTTTCAAATACGAGTATTTCAAATAATAAAACAATTTCCATAATAAAATATATATCTAATATTATAATTTATTCAAAAGATATATATATATATACCGAATAGACAGTCCTTTTCAAAAAAATTAAAAATAATAATACAATATTTATAATAATGGTCATAATTAAACAAAATATTGAAAAAATAATTTAAGGCTTTCCTATTATGTCTCATATGATATAATAATACAATCTTATGAATATTCTTATTTATGTAACTACTCATATTATATCTGTGGACAGTGAAAAATTTGTATTCTCTTATATATATTTTATGAGCAATCTTAGCCCAATTCATTTATATTTTATCATTTGGTCGATCCATTTTCAAGTATCCCAATCAATATTTCCAGCTGATCATTAATAGCAAATTCATTTATTCCTTCAATCATCATTTGACACACTAATATCTTCTTCTTTCATCATTATCCACTTACAAGTTGTTATTACCATTTTATATAATTTTGGAATATATCAGCAAGTAACAGACAAATCTCTCAGCAAGGAAAAACATATCTTCGATGATGATGGGCCTTAATTCAGTTTTTTTTAATAAGTCTGGACTTAGCTACTTTCCTTCTATAATTTTACATAATAGGCAGAGGTGAAGACATGTATGGGCACGAACTAGCAATTCATATAAAGGAAATACAAATTAGTTTATTTTATCATTTCATAATTTGGTATAATATTCTCCAATACTTGCAAGCCTTCTCCAATACTTGCAAGTATGGCTTGCTGAATATAAATTCACTATATAAAATTGAGCTAAATATCCATTATTCTGCTCTATTTTTCCCTGCTCTAATTTCCAAGCATTTTTTTTTAAAAAAAAAACAAGGATAAAATTATGCCTTCCCAATTTCAAGCTGTCTATTTCCAAAAATATTTTATTTCCTGATTAATCAATCATTTAATTACTTTTTTCTTTTTAGCAAATAAAATTCTCCTTTTACAAAAGGTAAAACAAAAAAAATTGAATTTGCCTATGAAATATTAACTTAATAACATTCTATTTAAAATTAAGTTTACTAAGTCTGATTTTTTTTTTTTTTTAATATACAGCCGTCAATTCTCTCTCCTTTTTTTTTCTTTAATGTAATTACATTACCTTTTAATATAACCAATTATCACATAATTGTTACAATTAACTTTTACTTTTCCATAAATAGAAATAAAATAGCTGAAGGCTATACTTCCCCTGATACATTTATCCAATTATCTTTCACTAACGCACCCATCACCACCACCAGATGAAAGTACAGTATATTGGAACATTACAGCACTACCACCCCACACTCTATTATCCTATTTTTTATTTGTAGCTACCTTCATGTATCAGCTAGTGTCACACCTTCCTGCTGTCACAATTTTTTCTTATTGTGAATAGACTATAATTGGGTGGTTAAGCAGTCTTCACTAACTTGTCTGTTTTATCCCTTTTTTTTTATAAACAAATACAGCAATGCTTCAATCTCTTTACTATTTGAACCATATACTTTTTTTATTCTTCTCTATCAGCAGTAACTCAGTTGTCAAGCACAATGAGCCATAGGATTCAAATGTATTTCCACCCACCTACTATCCTTCGACTTAATGCAAACTATGTCAGTATGCAGTCATCCACTACCCAGTGTTAGTAACTGAAAAATTCAATTCTGCCAGTGTATGGCTAAGAATCAGGATATCTTTGGTTTAATAATCTGACAAAAAGCTTCTATGGTCTTCACCCAAATATTTTATATTACAGAATTCTTTTTTTTTCTCCTAAGAATATTAATTTAACCAGGACTTTTCAACTAGCGCTATCTTTTAAAAAGGTTGAACCATTTCTCTTGTAAATATGATTTACAAACAAAAAATATTCAAGAGCTTATATATATAATACAACCATTCACAACAAACACAGGTTTAAATCCACACACCAACACTGCATTACAACAGCACCCATATGATCTCAGCACACCCAAGCCATCTCTTTCTTCCTCTTCTCAACTTACTGCAGACTGTATTTTCTTCTGAAAAATATCTTAATAATCAAGTATTAAGCATACTCATTTCTTTTCCCTCCCCTGTCACTGCAAAAGCATGTTTTTATATTGTCTGATAATTTGATAGGGATCTTCATATATATTCTGAAATTTCTTGTAAATATTATTTTCAGGACAACTTATAGGAATAACTTAAATCATTACCTTATTATCACCTACTTAAAATATATGTGTAAAAAGCATGGGAGTTTTTATTTTCTTGCTTCATCCTATTTCTTCAATTGGTCTAAAGCTTTGTTTTTATCCCTTTCAGAGTCAATCTATTCCTGTATTTTATTTTCTTGTGTTGTCATAGGACGTGAAGTGAGAATCAGACTATTGAACCTCCTTATCTAATATCTTATATCTCTGACTCTTGGTGGCTCTGTTTTAATCATTACTAATTTCATACCAATGTTTGACCCATTTCCAGTTTGCCTGATTATTCTAATTCTAGATAGACTGCTGGTTGATTTTTTTTCTATTTCTCATCTATGGTGAGATTCTTTCTTTATCCGTCAATACTGTATAGCATTGATACATGGGTCATTATCTTCTTTATAAGACATTTACTGTTGATGTTTAGCCTTCCTCTGTTATCCCAATTTGCAAGTTTGGTACTGTCAAATGCATTCAATAACTCAGCAACTTGCTCAACAGTAGCTATCTGTGTTGATTATCATCCTCTCAATATGGCTTGGAAATATGTTTACTACTATTCTAATACTTGTGATTCTGATAATGGATCAGCTATCAGAGCCTTCAACTTAGCCATTTGTCTTCTGAAGAATATAATGTATGCTTCACTCAGCTGTCACTTTCCTTATGAGATTTAATGTTTAATGCCATCCTGGTAATCCTCACTCTAATAGTAGTTCAGTAAGGTCTGTTTGAACTCTCAAAATTATATAGTCTAATGAGTAAAAAGTATCATTTTTCAATGCTAATGCTTCTCATGTGATCCACATGAAAACATAAGAAATTAAATACTATGGAATAAAATTTTATTAAGTGAATTTGAATTTTGAAAATCATAAACTATAGTGATATCTAATACTTTTTTCACTTTCTCCAAAAGCCAATTTTCATCTTCATTAAATGCATGATCTAAATTTATCTTTTCTTTTGAAGAGCACAATTTTATGCATATAAACAATTCTACTGATATTCTTGAAAAGTTTTCAATCTTGAATCAACTCTTTGTGATATATTTTGATTAAGATTTTTTTTTCTAAATTTTCATCTTTACACTAAATATCTCTCTGTCAATGATGGATATTATTTAGACTACTTTAATTTTATTGGTATATATTGCTTTTATCCATTCTAATTGTCAACTATATGTTTTAGTAATTTTAATGTTCACAATTTTTACAAATATAATTTAATTCTAATGATAGTAGTCATTTCTATGTCAAATGATTATAACCCATTAGTCTACTACACTTAGTCATATCCCAAATATAACTTATTCCTCTGCTAATACTTTTGAAATATGTCACATTATCAAACGTGAAAGCTATCTAATATTTATCTTGTTCTAACAATAATCATAATCACTATTTTGAAAATAAAATATATACATATTAATATCAAACAATCCTTTTATATAATCTGTCTATACCTTGAGCTTTTTCTTCATCTTTTATAATACTGTGGTATCCTTCTTTAATAGAACCTTCAGGTTTTCCTTGATGATCAGCATGAGAAATTGAAAACGGAAAAGCTGAGGAAGCAAAGACTTGTTTTAAAGGTGATAAATGTTGTTTATCTAAAAAAAAAAAAAAAAATCATTTTTACTCACTATAATTACTTTTCAATATGAGTATTTCATTCAATTACTATCTTTAAAAAAAATAATAGGTAAAGTTAAACTAAGAACTTAAAACTTTAAGTGAAGTCACTACCATTACCAGTACTGAAGTCTGTGTCATATTACAATATAATTTTATCAATTAATATATTAACAAATTGTATATAGACGACTAATTCAAAATAAGCTGGGACCTTTAAACTGTAGATAACAATAGCTAGATACTATGTTATATATATAAAACTAAAAAAAATTAAACATATCACTAATATGTATTAATTAATAAATGTTAATTTATTTAATAGATCATCAGATCATAGGAAAAAACCATAGTGGCTCCTGAAGAATACTTTATATTCCCAAACCAGAATTCATCAGCTTGAACTAATAATATTGTGATCTTCAGCATAGAAATGGAATCACATGTACATCGCAACAATTTTTATAAAACCTAAATTAAACAAATCTGCTATATCATATGAGACTTATGAACTTGATGTTACTTTTCCATCACATATGCTAATAGCAAACAAAATATCAAGCTGCAGTTATAATCACAAAATTGAAAGCAATATAAAGTTTAAACAGTTTCATATAATATTAAACACTACAATTCATCAAAATAGTTATAATTACATTAAACAATAAGTTACAAAATTATATATATATAATGTGCTTCACAACCTAATGGTTATCACATCTAACCACTCATGCTTGAG
Organism: Epiperipatus broadwayi; assembly: GCA_028023455.1. Taxonomy (NCBI): domain Eukaryota; kingdom Metazoa; phylum Onychophora; class Udeonychophora; order Euonychophora; family Peripatidae; genus Epiperipatus; species Epiperipatus broadwayi. Next base: position 1,181,281 of record JAQFVV010012602.1, on the reverse strand, counting down.
ATCAGGGCTCAAAATCAAAGCTGGCTATAACTTGAAAGGTTTTTGCTTTCTTTTTTGAAGCTAGTCCATAACTAATCTAGCTGACTATTCAAATTTGGTCAGTAAATGTATATCTAATTTTCTTAATTATATGGTAAAACACTAAAGGAGACCTATTAAATATCATCACTAACTGATAACTGGAAAAGTGATGACTAATGCATTTTTCTTAATCATTCTGTGAAGGCTGATGAAGAAACCCTTGTTCTGCAGTGAGCTATTTAAATTTATTCATTGCAATAATAGTAAAAAAAATACTATGATAATATTTGAAAATGTATTTGACTTTTCTATTATTTTTAAAAAATTAAATGTATTTTTTTTAGATTTATAAATTTATTACATTATGGTTATGAATCCTTAATATATATTTTTTTCACATTTAGAACTAAAAAAATAAAAACGATAAATTCCACAGTCTAGAAAAATATATATACATAACTTTTTTTTTCAATGAAAAATAAATTTTACCAGTTTCAAATGATAAAAAGCTTTAGCTTTAAATAATAATTGAGTGGTTAGATGCTCAATAATATCTAATATTCAATTATTAATCCAGAAAGTTTGTTTCTTCATTCCATCACTCTATGTCTGTACTGAACCACATAGAGCAGACACCATTGTTTTTTCTAATTTTTGCATTAAAAAAAAACATATTTACTCACAATTAAAAATATATATTTTTTTAATATATTTAATTTACAAATGCAAAGAGGAAAATATGTCTTCAATTTATAATTTATTAAAATATAATAATTTATAAAAAAAAATTGAAAATAATGTATTGTTTTCTAGAATTCACCAATATATAATAAGTGAGCAGTTTAAAAAAAAAAAGTTACATTAAATTTACTATTATGTCTAAAAATTGAAAAATGATTATTATATGTAAGGTGGTAAGATATATGTCTTTTTCTCATCTTCACACAGATATTGATGTTAAAAATATATTAAATATATCCTTGAAAATAAAATAAGTGGAGAAGTATTGAGAATAAAAATTATTTATAAAATATTTGTGTATGTTTGAATAAACTATAAATAATAAATGATTTTTTTTTTTTTAAAGTAACTTTATGAAATTTATTTTAATAAAGAACTGAATCAAGTTTTATCAAAAACACTTTTTGGAATTAAGTTGGTTAACATTAAGAGGTAATAATTTCTTATAATCGATTTTACAATTGTAATGTTTTATTGCTCTTTTTATATTATTCCCTACAAGGTCTGCATGTAGAGATTTTAATTTTAAATAATAAGCTATCTTGTTTTATTAATTGCAGCAGATATCCAACTTATCCTCTTCAGATATATCTGAGGATATGTAATTATTTTCTGAGCATAAATTGTTACATTAGCTTTAATGTTCAAAAGACATCCAAGATCACTGAGAAAAAAATCTTATAAAAGTTACACCTTATCATCAGAATCCCATAATTATTATTATTATTATTCATTATAAATTCTATTTGTTTTTATTTCTTTACATTATTATTTTTGGATCTATAATATCTGACAAATCAATAACAATTTTTACTTAGTATAATATTCTTCCAGCACAACTGGAGATTAATTTCTTTTCTTATTTTGCTATTAAGCATATATGGCCTACTTTGTCGAAATGGCTACATCAAAGTACTTTAGAATTTCATATTCATTAAATAAATAATTTAGACTAGAAGTACTGGTTCACTATTCATGAAAATTTGCTCAGTTTGATTTTGTAAAAAAAACTCAGTTGTTGTTGTTCTAAAAATAATTTTAGATGCAAATTTATTGTTGTTTAATATCAAAGTGTGTTTGGAATCCTTAAAAAAATATAGTTGAATTTTTAAGATAATGACTGAGACATTGGTAAATAAAGTATACTATTATTTGTTATAACAGAGGTAAAACTCTCCATACAATAGTGCCACCCAATGCAAGCTAGAATAATCAATCGATACAAAAAAGTTTATGCATAAAATCCCTATTTAATGCCTACTCATCCAATATCCATTCATGTAATATTATTCATGTTCCCAATAAACTATAGCAAAATTTGTTAGCACACAAATTTCAGTCCTTAGCACAGATTTTTGGCTCAGTATGCAAACAAAAATTATATTGATCAAATCTATATTGACTCTTAAATTTAAAAAAACCAAAACACTCAAATTGTATAAATTATAGTTAATTCTAAAATGATGAGTTACAAAAATTCAAAAACTTGTTCAACTATACAACCAGAAGAAACTTTATGCATTTCATTTGTTTACCATTTGCATTCTTAGTCTGCTATTACTAATTTCATTTTATGCCCACTGCAGATTAGCTCAATTGGTAGTGTCAATCTCTGGATGTTAAAATCTTCCGATCAATTCCAGTTTCAGCACTTCCCTCACTTAAACTTCTTATGAATTCTTGAGAAATATTTGACTATTATTATTATTATTTCATTTTATAGTTTCAAGTAAATTTATATGAAATTAATTATATTTAAAATCTTTAAAAGTATGTTAATGCAAAAGGCTAATAACCAAGAATCCTGCAATTGTTATAGAAAAAATATATTAATTTCAAGGATGAATGGTAAACAAGACTTTCTATTAAAATTGCAAAATCACTCGTGACTGGACATAACATGTAACAAAAAAATTTGAATATCATGAAACAAATGATAACAGAGTTTTAAAAAAATATCTTTCAAAGCAGGAATTGGAGCAATGGAGAAAATTATTCTTAATTTGGCAAGAGAATCAGATATTTCACAAAAAAATATAATAATAAACATCAAATCAAAACTATGGATCATTATTAAATGTTTTGTGAGACACTATCCTGATAGCTCAAGTCAAGAAGACATTCAGTGACAAGTTGCTTTTCCAGTTAGATTGAATTCATATCCATATCATTCATATAAAAAATTTATGAACATCTGGAAAATAAGCTAAAAAAATTTATTAATTAGAGAAGCAAAAACTATGCCTTTGAATTTGTTGAATGCATAAGTAGTGTTATTAAGAATAAAATTTTAAATAAAATTCAGGAATTTCTTTTCTAAACTCTCATAACTAATGAAATAAAATCACTATGTCAAAAACGATCATTATGTACATTAAATTCACAATAATTGATATTATTTCATTATAAATCTGACTGTTTGCAATAGGACTGCAATGATTAATTCTAAGAGGAAGTTTTACAATCTAAATTATATGGATATGAAGATTAAATGGTTATGTCCACATTAAGCATTGTTTTCATTATGCCCAAAAAGTATATTGCTGTGTATGTAACTCCTTAACAAGATTTAGGAAAAACTGATGTGTAAAAAATAATTAAGAAAATTAAACTCATATTCTTACAAACTTAAAAAATTCTTGCCAGTAATTAGTCTGATTATTCTATATAGGAAGTAATGTTTTTTATCTTAATTTGTATTTACCTTGCAGATTACCATCAGTGATTTATAGTTTTGAAATAGTTTAACAATCATTGGTGCCTAACTTAATTAAGTTTCCTTTATTTAGATTATGATTCTTTGCGAATTGAAGTTCCAACTATTAGTCTCCCCCCCCCCCATTTTTACAGTATAACAATCATTAGAAACAAGTCTCACTGTCTTGTCTAAAAATTTATAGTATGCATTTCATTTGCATTATATTGAAATTTGCCTGAGCCAATCAAATTAATTTCCCATTAAAATTTTTAAAAAAAAACTCTACCTTAATCATTATCACTTTCTTTGTTTTTCTTATCATCTGATTTCTAACTCAATCTCAAGTTGACAATCTCAAGTTGGATATCTGCAATTTATTTTATATTATTTTATTTTTTTACATTATCAATTAAATTTTAATTCAACTGCTTCTTAACCATTATAAAATAATTGAAAATTATCTCATATGATCTTTATTAATAGTAAAGATCATTTGAGATAATGATTAGATATCTCTTGTCTAATTTTGCTGAATTAATTAAATTTAACCAATTAACTTTTTTTTTTTTTGAAAAGTTTTAGAACACTATTAGAGTTAACATTATGACAATAAACATATGCATGAATTCACTTTAAATTCAGTAATAAAAAGTCTATAAAAAAAATAATAGTTTAGTTTAATAGCATTTTATAATAATTGACTCTTTAAATACAACAATCTTTACAGTTGATTCACTACAAAGTCTCCACATTTTTTTTTTTTTTAAGAGATGACAATGAAATTAACAATGACAATTTTTTTAGGAAAAAAAAAAACCAAGGTATGTTCTCAATTTTTTTTAAAAACTATCCCTAGAAAATTATAATGTTGACAGTAGAATTTAGGTACACTTAGCTAAAAGAAAAATTGTATAACTTTTGAAACTTTTTAAATTAGAAAGTTTGACACATTTTCTAAATCACAAAATGTTAAAAAGCTGGATCAAGTTTTCAAACCAAGTTGTTCAATTATAAAGCTATCTATCAAAAATAAATGAAAACATATTGTAAAAGCTTAAATAAGTACGAGTCTAAAAAGACAGACAGCATAATTAAATTATGATTTTTTAAAATATATATATTACTATGGAAATTTAAAATTTTCACAGCGAAAAATATCTCTTGTTACTACTTAGTTATGAAAAAAATAAATTCTATCAACAAAATTCAACTGTACATTATTTTTTTATTTAAAATAATAAAAAAAAAAAAAAGACTGTTCAAATATAAATTTATGTCCTGAATCTTAAGACACAAAGATGATCATTTTTATAGAATATTCTATGAGTTAGTAACATTTGGTGCTCTCATCAAATATTAACTATCTTCATAATCCTACCAAGAAATATGGGGAGTGGGGAGATCTGAGCAGTTTCTCTTGGAGAAGGCCAAAACATTTTTAACCTTCAATGTTTTTTTTCCTCCCCATCATTTATCAATGGACATTAAAGAAAGCTGTTGATTTTGAAAAATTGCCCAATTATTCTCAGGGGGGTGATCAAAATAAGTCATACTGGTTCCATAAGGGTCAGTTTATAAAAATATTTTATGCATACACAAATATTCCTCAAAAAATAAAAATTCCAGTAAATTTTTGTAATATTCAGCAAAATAATATTTATATAACTGCCCCCTCCCCCTTTAATCATTTAAATTTTACTTTAAAAAAAGAGAGAGAGAGAGAGAAATTATTAAAACAATCATGCAAATAATAAAAAATTATTTTTTAAATATATTAATGACACAAAGATTCAGTTTCAATGATTTTTTTAAAAAAAGAAATCACTTATTTTTCTTCCCACATGTACACATTGTCTTTAAAATTTCCATAACTATGCAAATTGAAAAAATAAATATATATCTATATTTGTAAGTTAAATAAATATATATTACTTTAAAGATAAAGAAATGTAGCTAATAAATCAGGAAAATCAAAGCTTTCTGTTAACAAATTATTGCAAAGGATTCATGTTTAAGAGCTTCCATAGTAGTACAGATCATATGGAAAAGATAGTCGAAACTTTATCTTACCATTTTAAATATGAATGAAGTTTTATGATTCAACATATATTTAGATATATCACACAAAGTGAATGTTAGTATAATGGAACTACATTAAATTTGCAACACTAAGAATGAACTTTAAAAAAATATGAATACTATTTAATAATATATATGTCAAATCTAAAATAATAATAAATGTGGATATAGGTTGATTAGCATTAATCCAATGTATAATTTCTATATTCTATAATCCCTAATATGGCATGGTCATTATGCATAAGACAATGTGCACACCTTATAGTATAAATGTGCTTTTTGCAATATTGTGCTTACTACAAAAATATTAAACTCTCAAGAGTTTGTGTTCATTTTACATTTAATCCTAGGTATGGGCTTGTGATAAAAAAGATAAATTAATACCAATAGTGGTATCAAATATAAGCATCAGAAAAATGCTACTTCATGACCGAACAAAAAATTAATGGAGTTTAACTTGACATGTGTGTGATATCAAGATAAAATATTAAGTTGCCAGAAACTTCAAATACCAAAAACAGCAATAATGCTAAAAAGTAATACATAGAACACATATATATTATAATGGAATTGGATAGACACAGTGTAAAGGTGGGGTGATGGAAAATCATCAACCTCAATTCAAAATATAAATATAAAATTTACAAAAAAGTATAATATTTAAGATATAATATTAAAGTAAGAGATACTAAAGTAATGTTTAATATCATAAATATATAAGTAATTTTATATATTAAAAGAGAGTATAGAGATTTTGAGAACTCTCTGAGAGTTCAGCCCAGTTAACTCCTTGGAGTAACTAAAAGTATAATTAAATATTCATAAATCCACCAGCATTATCAATAAGTAAAAGTAAGTATAAGTAATACTAATCATTATGAGTAAATAACAATAACATAAATCAACAAACAATCTAGTAACTGGATTTGAACAGGTCTACTGTAGACCAGGCTAACTATTGAGCATTTGCCATCTTGGGGCATTTATTTAACCATTAATTTGGATGCACCAACTTAAGTACTAATCCATAGAATATATAGCCATAAAAACAATAATGCTGGGATAATAAAACATGCTGATTATCATCAATCAATGTAATAGTCAACTATAGATGTAATTTCTTAAAGACTACATTAAATAAATTGTAGTACATAGACAATGAAGAATATAACCCTTGCACCAACCCAGAACAATGTAATACTGGATGCCCCTGCACTAAAATACATCCTCTTTAATATATCAGACCATTATGCTTGAATCTAGCTCAGAGAACATAAGCTCTATAACTGTTACTGTGATCAAAAGATGATACAACATACAATAATCTAAAGACTTAGAATCAAGTTTACTGAAATAACTTTAACAATTGAATACAAGTTTATTAATAACAATTAAAAAAATGAAGTTAAGGTCTCTAAAATAAGGCTATACACATATAAATTAAACCTTCTGATCTAGATTAATATACAATGAAAAAACTATCACATGATTTACAATACTTCCTAAAGGATTTACATAAATGCATATATATATATATGCATACATGTGCATTATAATTTAAAATTGAACATACTTGAATTGACATTTAATAATAAAATGAATGATTAAATTTTACATATAGTGTTGATTAACAAGAGCAAAATTCAATTTATTACATTGCGATTTACATATATTTTCCAATATATTTACTTAAAACACAGTCAGCATACAGACATGGGGCTTAATAATTTCTGAACATATTTGAATTGTCATAAAATAATACAAGAACTATTTGAAATTTACCTATAAGTTTCTACTTAATATACATTGATATATATGAACACAGACATGTGGCATAGTAATTTCTGAACATATTTGCCTTGTTATAAAATAAACATTTTTAGTTAACACGTTTAAATGATATAAAATACTGCAATGGATTCACACAAAACATATATATATATAATGGACTAATATATAAATAAAATTCATTTTTTATCATATTTGAATTTATCATTATAATTAAATTCTTAACAGTTTTCATAATTAATTTCATTTTGAATATATATAAATTATTCCATTTGGAAAATATACAAAAAATTCATACATCTTTGTATATACAAAAAAAAAATAATCTGAATCAGTTATTAACGATAAGTTTCTTTTTTGTTTTTGACAGGTTACTCTAAAAAGATTAATTAGATAAATGATTTAAATTAATCTAAAAAGATTTGTTTTTTCGATTTCTTTTTCTTTTAAAATAGGATGGTCAATGAATTCAATCATTTCATTCACGCAAAACTTTACTCGTTCTCTTTTAAAATATATAATTTTTAAATGTCATTTTCACTAATGAAATTATTTAAAACATCAGTTTCAATATTGTATCGGTCACTTCGATCTTCTTTTCATCACTGTGGGTGCCACTAGGCCACTATTGACCTAGAAAATTTAATTTACAGTGATCCATAAGTTGATGATAAATGCTATTGTTTAAACAATTGAGAAAAAACCCAAAGACAAACGTTAGCCAAAATAATTCTAAATAATTTTAAAGTTTATTAAATTCAAAAAATAAATCTCAGGCAAAAAAAAAAGTATGAAAGTTTGACTTAGATTTCTCTAGAGAATTTATCAGAGAGTGTACAAGAGCATTGTAACATTAAACAATCTGCCAGATAAGTTGTTTTCTCACCTAAGAATTAAAAAGGGATGTATAACGTCTTCCTGATAGTGATTAATATAAACTAATTCCACTTTCCTCATTTACTGATTTCAAAACAAAGTGGTCTAGTATGGAATACAATGAATCAACAAGAAGTGATCTTTTCCTACAACCTGGCAAAATCTCGGGATATAGATAGGAGTGTCATTTGCTCACAAACTAGCCCATGAATAACCACATTTAAGATCATCAGGGTTGATTCCGATACAAGAAAAAGAAAAGATTATGTTATTACATAATTTGAAACATAAGAAAACCAAAATCTCTACTGACTAAGAAAAACAGAATAATATAATCAATAAACCGCTAGCCAAAAGATTTTTGGTCTGCAAGAAATGCAAATTAAGCTTCTCTAACTTAATTATAACTAAAAGTAATAGGTGAATTAGAAGAAAATTACTAATATCTGCCCAAGCATTTATTAAGGGTTAGTAATATAAAAGAGAAAAACACTAAGCACTCTCAGATAAATTTTAAAATATGAAATCTTACAACTAAGACATCAATAAATGTAAGAAATAAAATATATAATAAAATAACTAAAGATATTTAAATGAGTCGGCAAAACTTATTATAGAGACAAATTTCTTTTTAGATTAAGCTGATACTTTTAGCATACAGATTTAACTAGAGATTTAAGTTCTGGTTATAATATGAAAACATAAGTTTACCTTGGGGCATAATGTTAGGTCCAGTAGAATACGCAAAGTTTATTCCCACCTAGAGTTCATCACATAGGCTTGATTTCTATTTCTTTGGTTGGGAGCACGAAGGCAATATATAGGATCAGTTCCAGATTATACAATTAGGTCATGTTCTTGAAGTCACAATTATGGAACTCTGGAGTTCATCTTTGGAAAGATTTAGCACTGCATATTGTAAAGAAGATTTCTCATGGTGTATATTTTTGGCATGGTGAATGGATGGCCACTACTGTCTCAGCAAATAGTATTATTAGCAGTCCATAGAAATCCCAACTTTGGTGATCCGTGTCAAACAATTAAAAAATATAAAAATTAGAATCACTCTGAATAAGAAGTAGAATCATAACAAGTAGATTAATAATAATCAGCAGAATAATCAAAACTCAAAAACCTGGTGCTATTTATGTGAACTATTATCTCCTGCTTAATCTTTAATTAGAAGTTTTGACCAAAGTAAACCTTTATCACCTACTTAATCTTAATTTTAAAAAAACAACATATGACCAAGGCTCTTATCTTATTCAAAATTAATTTAAAAAAATAAATGAGAAAACAAGTCTCAGCTTTTAAAAATACATTAAAATCAACAAAATAAAAAGAAATTATCGCAATCAAAACTTTTTAAAATTAAAATGCTTTTACAAATAGATTAAAACTTTGCTTGCTTTTAATTACTGTAAAAAAAAAACAAGCGTCAAAAGAAAATTATTTTAAACTAAAATCTATTGAAAAAGTAAAATCACAGAATTTAAAATATAAACAAGTATGTGTCTTATTGCACCCACTCTTAATACATAAAAAAATTAAAAAAAATTAAATAGTTTTCTTTTAAAAACTTTATAAATATAAAAGTAAGTTTTAATTTTGTGATGGAACTTTTGAAGCAGATAAAGCATCCAGTTCAACTCAATATATATATATCACTTTCACGTGTCATTTTTAATTATAACATCTTTAAATTTAAATATTAATTTTAAAATGTCATTTTTGCTTCTCTGCATATAGCTGAAACAGCATACATATAAATTAATTCTTTAGAAAATTGAGATTTCTCTTGGTAAGATTGGTTTATAGTCACATCAAGAAAAGTATAATTCAGGTAACTGCAGTGATTTCCCCCCTTTTGTCTAGGATTGGATAAACAAGCAAACTATCTTCTAGAGCACCTTTGTGGTTATGACATTGGAAGTTGACCTATTTCCATCTGAGTGAATTCAAACTCCACCATCATGAACTAGTCACAGCTGTATTCACTGTCCTGCCTTCAATTATTTGATGGTTGTTTTTAACTGTGAAAACTACTGTGAGCCAGCTACTTCTCAAACAAATTAAAACAAAAAAAAAAACTAGCCAACTCCAATATTTTTATCAACCCCTTTATATTGTAATGCTAGTGAGAGATATATTATAAAACTCACATATATCTGTGTTACATATTTTATAATTCCAAAAATATATCAAAGTTATAAGAAAGGAAAAATGGTCAAAGAAGTAATTCATTAAGTAGATTTTAAAATGCAATTTTGTAAAATAAAAAGATTATGTTACATTGTTCTTTTAAGATATAATAAAACTTTTTATCATGAGAGGGTGGAGAAAAATCTAAAGTAAAAAGATTAAAAACTTTCCTTTTTTATAAATCAAAGTAATGAGATATTATTTTATATAGCGCTGTTTTTATACTGTAATAGTGATATTAGCGATTAAGCCAATGCACATGCGCTTTAAAGATAATTATAAATGAAGTCTTACTTTTCCAGACACAAGATAATTTTTTAGAAAAGATAGAATGAATCCACCCATCCTTTTGACCCAAACATTTATGTATGGGCAAATCTTAAGTGTATGGAAATGAGAGCATGAAAATGTTAAGCAATCACTTCACATTATATTTAATATGCTTGAATGAATGATGCCTGTGAAATCTTTACAATTTATGATATGTCATTCTTTAACTGAAATTAAACATATATAATGAGATATTTTATATAGCACTATGTTGTTATACTGTAATGATATTAGCAATTAAGCCAATGCACATGCACTTCAAAGATAAATGAATACTCTCACTTTTCCAGACAAAAAACATAGCACTATATAAAATAATATCTCATTATATATGTTTAATTTCAACTAAAGAATGATGTATCGTAAATTGTAAAGATTTTGCAGGCATCATTCATTCAAGCATATTAAATGTAATTTAAAGTGATTGCTTAACATCTTCATGCTCTCATTTCCATATGCTTAAGATTTGCCCATAGATAAATGTTTGGATCGAAAGAATGGGTGGATTCATTCCATCTTTTCTAAAAAACTATATCTTGTGTCTGGAAAAGTGAGAGTATTCATTTATAATTTATCATTAAAGCACATGTGCATTGGCTTAATCACTAATAAATCAAAGTAATAAAAAAGTAAATTAAAAAAGTAAGCAAATATGAAAACAGAATAAAAATTATTTTGTAGAAAGAAAAACTTTCGAAAATTTAATTAGTTTAAAAGATTACTAATTGATAAAAAAAAAAAAAAGTAAAACTAACAATTGAATTAATTAAAATCATGTAAACTATCAATGATATAGATTAATCTAAGAAAAAGATTAGATAAAATGTAAATGTAAATTTTAATTAAAAACAGATTTAAGTAACGATCAAAATTAAAACTAATGATAAGGAATTAAAAACAATGAGAGAGGATATAAAAATCACAACCAGCTATTATTATTTATTTCGACCTTCATTATGTGATCAAATTGTTCAGCTCTCAGAGTCTGTAAGTCATTTTGATCATTTTGTGCTGCTAGATCAGTCACTGCTCCAGAGGGTCAGAAATCTAAATACAGTAGAACCAGTCATTACTGCAGCAGAAAATATTATTGCAAAAGCCGCAGAACTAGCAACATGCATTGCTAGACATTATTAGAAGTGTTCCACTAGGCTTCAGGTCCCAAAATCCTCTGCTAAAATCAATGGATCATGTCTGGAACCAATGCTCAGAACCAATACTTAAATCATGAAATAGACATAGTCGCTACTCTCTTTCTCCCATTGTCAAGCTGAAGAAAAAACAAGCCTGAAGCCATCAACGGAGATCAAAAAGCCAACCGATTGGAGAGTAACCCTAATAAAACAAAAATCAAATGTATTGTATCATTTAATATCATAAAAGCCTAGGTAAATATATTATTCCATAATATAATTGTCTATAGACCCTTTACCATTTTAAAATTAAATGAACTTTAACAAAGGATTACTATAAAAATTAGTCTGATTAATTATTTATATTTCTTTAAGTAAAATATTAGATTATTATATTATATATGTATGCTTGAATAAATATTAATGTTTTCTTAAGTATTATTTGGTCTATTCTCTCTCTCACCACAGTGTCACCATCTATTTAAAGGGATAAATGTTTATCTGTGTTAAGTTAATGTGCTGGACCCTGATTAAGATGAGCTAGCTAGGGATATTTCAAGCACTGGATTGTGTGCCTGCTGTCCGAAGCATGCTGGCTATATAACATAAGATTGGCTGGCACCTGAGTTTGATCCTCAAATCAAATAAAATACTTTGGATGGCAGGTTTTATTCCAGAAGTCGAGGTGAGCCAGTCAGTAAATGTGGTCATGTTATGCTTCATATAGTCTGATCTGACTGTGCATATCATTGATAACTATGCTATAAATGGTATTCCCCCCTCTGCGAGCAGGGCTGGTCTGTTGCCACAGTCACAAAGTTGCCAAAAGTTAATTACAAAATTTTAAAAGTTGCAATAAATGTGCAACTTTGATGGACCCAGTTCAAATGCCATCCAACATGGGTGTTTACGTAAAAAAATTGAACCAGCATAATCAAAGTTAAAAAAATAAAATCATAATTAAAATTTTTAAAAAAAGTTTGAAGCTAAAAATTTAATTAAATGCTAAATTGTGTAGTAATAAAAGTGAAATCGATGAGCAGTAAAAATAGAAATAGACCAAGGCAAACAAATTATAATATTGAAAATTAAGATAATTAAAAATATAAAATAAAAAGAGTAAGATATATAATATAAAAAGAGAGAGAGAAAAAAAATGATCAGAGATAAATAAATTTATTAATGAGGGTTGTTTATAATCAGGTGGAAATTAGAGAGAGGGTTTTTGGAGTTAGTCAAAGACTTTGTTCCAATTAAAATATTTAAAAATAAATAAACCAAGTAAAATAAAATTTGTGTTGAGAATCAGGAATAATTATAAAACCAAATTTAATGCATACTAGAGCCGAAACAAAAATGAAGACTCAAAATAAATAAAAATAGTAATGTAAGGAAATACACAGAAATATCCAATAAACAAACAGAATGGGTATTACAGGAAATGATGAAAGCCTGACTAGAAAAAAAATAATGAACATGAGTATAAAAGTTATCAGATAAAATAGATGAAACTAAAAATAAACAGGAAAAGGTATGTATGCACATTTAAATGAATCAAATATTGTGAATCAATTTTTAAAAATAAAAATATTTTCAGGGCATGCAGGAAAGGCTCCAATTGAACACCTTGGCAACCTGGAACACAATTTTACATGGAATCAGCTGAGCGAGGGGGCGATGATAACAATAGCTTTTAATCATATTTAAGATGACACTCAATTCTGGTGGGATTTACTATTCACAAAACCAGCTACATACAGAGAGTATAGGCAATCATTGTTAGCAAACTATTGGAATAAAAAGCACTAAGAAAATATTAAACAAAAGGTGTCGCAGGATAAATAGCGACCTGGCAAACTTTTCACTGCATTTTTTCACTGGCAAATAGTGAAGTTAAGATTGTTAACAGCTAAACAACTGTCAGAATATCAAATCATGTAGATAGTAATGCATAATTTCCCACACAATGTATAACAAATGTTAATTGGAGCTAAATGTAAAGCAGTAAACCAGATGACCTAGTTGCTTAGTGCATTGGACATCACAAGGCCAGAGTATGAAAATAAGGAAAAGAAATTTGAACTTCTAGGAATAGGCAGACATGTAAATAGCATGAAGTGTGATCCGCATAAAAGAAACTGAAAATAGAAATAATAATAGAAAATTTTACAGCATAAAGTGCTATGGGCAAAAAACAAAATGAAAGATAAAATAAAACAATATACTTTAAAAAATAATTTCAATATAATCAAAATATTTTTTAAATGATAATTAAAATATATAATTCAATATTTTAGACAAGTGCATTCAACAAGCTTGTTTAAAATGATGATCTATCGAAAAAGGTGGTGTTTTAATAAGCAATCAAGCACAACAAAATTGTATAGCCCCTAATTTCTATTATCATGATAATCAAAGTGATACATAATATTTATTTTTCTCTGACTATCAAAAGAAATGATTTTCAATTTCTGTGAACTTCAATTAAATATTTTAAATTCATTTTATCTTCAAAAGTTTGTAGCTCAAATCTCAATTGAGAAAACAAATTCATCAAATCAGTTTAAATTAAAATCTTTTGAAACATAAATGATTGCCTATCTCTGTTTATCCAAATTTACTTTGCATCACTACTTGTCTTCCAAAAAGTGAAGCGTTGGGAAAATCCTTAATGTATACATCCATTTATCCTCAAATTTTAAGTAGCTATTTTGATGACTTCATGTTTTGTACATTAACAAGTATTTTCATCTCAGTTATAAATTTATTCACTAAAGAAATACATTTTTAATAGTAGTTTGATTTTCACTTACCTATGTTAAATTTTAAAAAAAAAAAATATTTTTACTTCCACATAAATAAAAATAATTATTTTTTGATTGTTACATCCACAACTAATTATTATTTAGAATTCTCTATTTTAATAATTTAAACTTTCATTAGAAATTATAAAATATTCTATCTTTGTAAAAATGCCAACCACATGCTACTAATTAAATAACGTTCAAAAGAATACATTTCATGAGTTCTTATAACTTTTTATTTTGTCAAATATAATGTCATTAAATTTCGCAAGCGTCATTCGTTCAAACATAACAAATATAATTTAAAGTGATTGCTTAACACCTTCATGCTCTCATTTCCATACGCTTAAGATTTACCTATACATAAATGTTTGGGTCGAAAGGATGGGTGGATTCATTCCATCCCTTCTAAAAATACTATATCTTGTGTCGGGAAAAGTCAGAGTATTCATTTATAATTTATCTGTAAAGTGCATGTGCATTGGCTTAATCACTAATTTTTTTGTAAATGATTCTTATGGATTGTGAATAAATTTTCCTTTTGAAAGATAAAACATAGCGCTATATAAAATAATATCTCATTACATATGTTTAATTTCAACTAAAGAATGACATGTCATAAATTGTAAAGATTTCACAAGCGTCATTCATTTTAACATAACAAATGTAATTTAAAGTGATTGCTTAACACCTTCACGCTCTCATTTCCATATGCTTAAGATGTGCCCATACATAAATGTTTGGGTCGAAAGGATAGGTGGATTCATTCCATCCTTTATAAAAATACTATATCTTGTGTCGGGAAAAGTGAGAGTATTCATTTATAATTTATCTTTAAAGCACATGTGCATTGGCTTATTCGCTAATATCACTATTACAATAATTATTATAGTATTATTACTTATTTATTTATTAATTACACAATATATAAAAAATAAAATAACTCCAAGCAAAAAGACTTGTGCTAGGAGTTATTCCTAATAGTTTTCAAATTGCAAAATTTATTACAAAAAAAGGTATATACATTAATTAATCATATGCAAAACATACAGTGATGACATATACAAAGATTAATTTTTAAAAAAAAAACAATATTAATAAATAAAAAGTTACATGTAATATAATAATTCAAGTTGCAACAATGTATTTATTTTTAAATATGGGAAATAACTATCAAATTCCAAGAATAAATATACATTAATCATGTACCAAACATTTATTGAATAAATTTATAAAGGTTAATAATAAAAATAGTTACATGCAATATGATAACCAAAATTGCAAATATTTTTTAAATATCTGAAATGAAATATGTGCAACATTTAAACAGCAATTAAACAATCTGACATCATTATAACTGAAATGTCTATGACTACATTCCAAATTAAAGTATGGTAATGCCAACTGGAAATTTTTGGTTAAATGAGCATTAACAATGAAAACTTTGTGAAACAAAATAATAATAATAATGATATATAGATAATCATTCTATTTATTAAGCTTAACAACCAGATGATATATGAAATTGTCATAAATATGCTCCACAAAAGTTAATCTGAATCTACCAAAAATAATATGAATAGTATAATTTTTAAATTAAATATAGCTCAATGTATATGTAAACAAGGGAGTAAATCACTCTACTCCAGGCTATGACTTAAAAGCATTCTAAAGCTTGAGGCAGGGTGATTTATTCCCTCTGTTTACATGTACAGTGAGTTATATTTAATTTAAAATGTACATATTCAATCTTATTTAATCATTACAATCAAGATGTTAAAATTGAGAGGCTATCTCCAGCCGTGTATAATTAATGACTTTAATAACTCTTAAGTGCCATATTCCATCTGGTTGATAAATTAATTTCACTCTGAATTACCAACAATGTTGACAAAAGTATGCTTATAAACATCAGAGCTACCAAGAATAGGTAGATTCATTTTCTATTCTTGGTCATATGTACAACATTTAGAGTGTTTTTAAGGCATAAGGAGAGTGATTTATTCCCTTTGTTTATAGTATAATTTTGCAAATGTTTCCATAGTACAACCATCCCAAGTATAAATGTTACAGAACATTATAGTCAACAAAACCAATCTAGGCATGAATGTCACTAGATAATAAAACAAATAATTTTTTTTTATCAAGAATATTTATTACCTATGTGTACAGTGATCATTCAAGGGGAAAAAAAAAAAAATTCTACATCTATTTTGTAAAACAATATGATTTTAAATCAGGTAAAGTCTAAATCTTATTGAGTTGCCTTATATTTGAAAAGTCCTATGTTGATGTCTTTGGTTGTTTTGTTGCATGCTTTTAATATCTGCATCAATGTTCTCCCATATTGATTCTATATATGTCTATGTCCTTATAATGTTTTCAGTGCTGGTCCATGTTCATTGCTGTTTTTACTTTGTCCTCTTTGTTCTGTTGCATTGCTCTTTCCTTTTGTTTATTGTTCTGTATCACTAGTTATTTCAGTGTTAGTTTGTTAGTCCCAAATCTATTGACGTTTGCAGTTTTATTAGACCCCGTGTGTTCTCATGAGAAAACTGGGGGGGGGGGGCTATTCACTGGTCTCTATTTTGTGTAGCTATTATTTTTCTTAGTAGGATTTGTTCTGGATTTATATTGCATTGGTTAAATACCATTTTGCATCTTGTGAACCAGAGACAGTACAGCAGAAAAATTGCACTTCTCACTATCACAAACTCTCCCACCATAATACCATTGCTAAGTGTTTTTATAAGAGCTGACTTTGGAGTGTATATGTGCTGATCTAACATCCTACATTCCTGCAATGCTGAGCACTGATTAAATATGTGCTCGATTGTATCATCTTCTCTATGATGCAACTGGCATACCGGGTCCAAGTACGTGTTACCCCTGCATGTGACTAAGAAATGGCTGGTGGGTAAGGCATTCAAGTTTACTTTAATTAAAAAACTTTGGTCCCAGGTTCCAATGTCTAAATTTTTTTAATTATGCTGTAATTTGTTGTGTTGAGATGGGTTGCATATGGTGTTATCCCCTCATTCTGGAGCTGGTAGGTTTTCCAGTAATTGATTTTATTGGCATTTATTCGTACTGTTGAAGGAGTTATTTTGTTTATGCCTCTAAATAATTCATCCAGCCAGAATCCTCTCTGTGGTGGTGGAGTATGAGTTGGGATGACTGGGTTAAAGGGGGTTGCACTAGGGAAGATGATCCAAAGCTTCATAATTAGGTTGGAAGTACGCTGGAAACAAAGTGTTTTGACCACATGAAGAGATAGCTCATTCCATTTGGCATACCTTTGAATCTTTCTTAGGCTGATGGCAACAGTTTTCCCTTCCATAGTAGGTGGGAGCATGGTGAGTTTGTCTTTTTTGTAAAAGTATTTGTGAATTTTATAAATAGCATGAAGTATGCTATCATGTGGAAAACCAGCCTATTCAGTAATGAGGTCTTTATGTAGGAGTGAAGTGAAGACTTTGGCTAGTGATTTTATTTTATTCACTGATTCTAATATCAAATCTTGCATGGTCTTTCTCATTTCTTGCTGGGATAGGCTAACTGAAAGCCCTAAAAATTTCCGAGGCTTTGCGGAGAAAGGTGATTGGATTATCTTTCCTGAGGACAGCCTGCATGCCACTTAATTGTTGAGATTGAATTCAAGGTTTGACTCCTTCGAAATCTTAGTATCTGTATTAATTTTGGTATTAGATTTTTTGTTGGTAGAAACACCACCAGTCATCCATGTATACTATATGTGTGATGCACTTTTTAATTTCTGGTATGTATATTCCTGAAAAGCTGTTTTCTATTGTTTTTAAGAGCGGATTTACATATATTGTGAACAATAATGCACTCACCGGCAATCCCTGAGGTATTGATTTGGTGGGTTTAAATGTGTTGGATAGTTAGCCATTTAGCGAGATTGAAATTTCCCTGTAGTTACGGTTTGCAATTATCATGATTACTCCTGAGGGAATGTCATATTCACTAAGGAGGTTGATCAGCTGTGGTATTCTGACGCCATCAAAGGCCCCAGCTATATCTAACTGAATGTCTATAGGTTTTGAGTTCGTGTTTGCTCTTGCTTTGAATAGGCTTACCGTTTCACTTGTTGAATACTTTCTTGGCAAACTGGTATTTTGATATGTGAGATAGTACCTAATCTTGGATCTTATCTTTGATTATTCCTTCAATCTGTTTTATTAACAATGGTGTCATTGAGATTGGTCTTAAATTGTCAAGCGGTGAAGGAAAAGTAGATCGCTTGAGAAATGGCACCATCCCAATCGGATAGTTTTTCTATTTCAAGAGTTCCAGTGGAGAGCAGGTTGATCATGCCTCTCATTATTGGTATAGTGAAAGCTTCAAGGTGTTTGAGGATAAAGCTCGGAATGGCATGGAGACCTGGTTGGGTTCTATTGGGGGTATTCGCTAATTTTATTTTAATATCTTCATCTGTGATGCCATGGTTTGGTGCTTGTAGTTTGATATCTATAGGTTGTTGCCAGATGTCTGTAAGCTTGTCTTTAGATTTGAAGTTTATTCAATCATGCTGTTGCCGGAGAAGACTGCATCACCAATTTTTATGGCCGCAGGTGTATTGGGCCTATCCCTGTACCCCAATGCCCATCTGATGTAGCCTTGAGAGAAATTATGCGGCTTATCTAAGTGTACTTAAGCTTTTTTTGTTGCTAAATATTCATTAATTATCTGTTGGGTTCCAATGTATTGTTGTTTTAGCTGTATTACTGCATTGACTGCTGCTGATGTAGCTGGTGCTTTTTTGATTGTGTCACTGATTTCTTCCATTTTCTTTAATAGGGCAATTGGTCCTTTATTCTTGTGAATGTAGAAGGTTATCAGTGATTTTAAAATATTTAAGTATGTAAACCACGCCTTGGCTGGATTGAGTGTCAGGATGTTTATCTTCCTGAAATAAATATCTGAAATAAATATAAGCTTCAGAGATTATGGCGTCTGGAACCGCTGTTTTCAAAAGAAGTCCGTGTTGTAGATGTTAACTGTATACAGGACTGAGGTCTGCAGTCTAAGGCCAAAGTGATTATCATTGTGTGGTGATCTGAGAAGGGGATTGATTGTAGCTCTGGGTTAATGATGAAGTGAAGCTCAGGTGAATAATAATGAAGATCTATTGGGATGGTGTATTGTTTGGTATAAAAGGAACAGGTGCCTAATGGAAAGAAACCCTGTGCACATATCATTCTTGTATTAAATAGATGTATATATTTGTTGTTGAATTCTGCATAAGGCATATTAAAATCTCCCAGCAAAATGGTTAGGTGTGGATTGGAGTTGAAAACTAGATTGATTTGTAATATTAAGTTGTGTATTGTTGTGATATCTTTTTTAAGATAGAAAAAGATTATATTAATTTTGATTGTATTATGATAAACTGTGATGAATAGCATATTTGGGTTTAATATGTTTATGTTGTATGATTGAAATGGAGTTGAAAAGAATTAATAGGGCCACTCCAACTGAGTTTTGTTTTGAGATTGAATAGTGTAGTGATCCTAGTTTTTTTAATTGTGCAATTGTTTACCGATTGGTATTAGCATGCAGCCTGGTTTCAGCAAAGCAGATGATTTTTTGTCTATATCTTTTAATCCAGTAGACCACTAAGTTCACTCTCGTCATAGAATTCAGACCGCGGATATTTGAACCTACTATTTTCAGATTCATTTTACTTATATGAGTCATGTTTCTATGGAGTTGTTTTTCTTCTTGGTTTCTTGGTGTTATATTCTGATCACTTTCAGTTGTGATCCCTGTTGTATCCAAGTTCATGCTGAAGAGTTGAATATCATTGGTATCCATGTTGATGCCTTGCTCATTGAGCCTTACATCCATTATCATGGTTATTTTGTCTTCTTTGTCTACATGACTCTCTTTATTTTGTGTTGATTGAGTATTTGTTTGATACTCTTGTGAGTTTGCTTTTAGTTTTGGTGTTTATTTGTTCATTTTCTGATGAGCTTTTTATTGAGATCATCTTCTCTATTCTTAACTTCTGTTGTAGGTTCTGTACTGTTTTTTGATTTTCTTTGGGCTTTTCTTTTACTAGTAGGCCTTGGTATAGCTTTGTCTTGATGGTTTATTAGTTGAGTTTCAGGTTCTAGAATAATGTTTATTGGTGGTTGTTTAAATGACTGTATGGAATGGATGGACTGTTCACTGTTATGTTTGTGAGGTTTTATAATAGCTGTTTGATGTTGCAAAATGTTGCTAGTGCTTGTTTCTGGCTGGTGTTTATCTTGTCTCATCACATCACTGAATCACAATTATGAATTTGTCTTTTTTACTTTACAGTGTTGACATAATCTGGCAGGGCAGTCTTTAACTAAATAAGTATGCAACTTACAGTAAAAGCATTGTGGTGGTATCCCTCTGAATGAGATAATAAGTGCTGCTGACTCCGCACAATGAATTGTGGGGATGGCTGTTGGTGATGTCCCTTTGTTTAGTATGATTGAGAATGTATCTGAATTTGTTAACACTGGTATTTCAGCTCTTTTTTCCAATATGTACTTGAATTCAAAAACAGAGCCATAAGGTTTAAGTAGCTTTTGTGACTCTGAAGTTGATATAGCAGTTTCTTATATGCTCTGCTAGCTTCACTTGCCTATTCATATCCACTATGCAAAGTATCTTATTATCAATGTATCTTACAGGATTTTGTAGTATTGTCTTTTGCATAGGACTGTGGCATTCTACTACAAGGTATCTGTGGTTCACAGAAGGTGTCCATTGGGAAATGGAACAGTTCTTTTTGCTGTTTAGTGACTGCTAATTTAAGAGTTTTGTCATTGGTATAATTTTAAAAAGATATGTGCAACTGTTCACATATAGATAGATTGAAATCAGTAATATTATTGATTGTTGCTTGAACAAGACTGAATAGTTCATTATGTTTTACTACTGTTGATTTTTGGACTGAAACTAAAATATCATCTTCATAAATATTGAAAACATCTTGGATGCTTTGGTTATTATTTGTTATCAATTCATTACCTTTGTTACTTTGGCTTTGCAATATATTTGCATATGTACTTTTGTTAGTATTACTATTTGTAATGCTTGTTTGTTGATTTAGATGTGCGGTTTTATTTCAATATTCTTCATTGGAAGCCTTATAGTTAAAGCTATACACTTTACTTTTATCGCTATTTTTTCCCTAGCGGTTTTAGAATTTTTGTCGCTATTGTTGAAAATCTCTGGAAAATCATCAATATCGCATTTAACGTTAAGATTTTTTTATCGCTATTTTTTTTTTAATTCTAACGATCTCTGTAGCTTCACTGTTTTTGCTACAATCAATTTGAAATTTTATATCTTGGTTCTTAGAGGGTATATCTAACTTGGGATCTATTTGTTTTATAGATAAATTTAAAAATTTTGATTGTTTACCTTTTTTACTTTGAATTACAGCTTGCTGCTTCTTGTCATATATGGCATCCACGTTGCTTTCATCCTCATCCAATGCGAGAGAGTGAATCGGTTTCAGATTGAGCAATTAGTCTGTTAAAATCTTCCATTCTTTAGGAAAAGGTCAGGTATGAATTAATAAAACAAAACCTGGTGGTTTTGTAAAAAATTTCACTTTAAATCTTGTAAATTAAAATCACTGAAATATCACTTGTTGTTGCAATACTATTTCATCTTGCTAGGTAACAAGCAAAAATTTCCAGGTTTACACTCCCAAAAGACCATTCAAAATCTGCAATATTTCAGATATTAACTATGCCACACATCTTTTCTGTGATAATTTTAAATTTACAAAAGCTTTTTCTTAAAAAATAACATTTTTAAATCATTAAAACTAATCAAAATGGCTGTGGCCAAGTGGTTGGCACCAAACCTATTCTACCATATTGCTAGCTCTAGCTCATAAAAAAACATATGACAGAATCCTCATCAAGAGCAATTTCCATGTTAGCAATAGCAAAGATATTTCAAATTTATGAATGAGTAAGCCAATTTGAAGTTTCAGGACAACCAATGCAAACAATTTTTAAAATGTGGACTTAAAAACACAAGATTGTAAACACCACCACCCCCCTATGGTGTGGATGCCTGACATGCTAACAATCTGTCAAAATTTATTATTACCAAGCCACAGGCGATATTTTGCATCATTTAAGACATTTTCACTTCAAGTCCATTATACCAATCACAAATTCCAACTGTTCTCTATATCACTTCCACCTCACTCTCGGGAACCACCTCAAGTGCTTACCACACATAAACTCATAGCTCTAATGTCACACCAGGGTGAACTCTGAAATAAGTACTGCATCATTTGAAAATAACACTGTACACCCACATCATCAATCCAATAATTCAAATAGTTTATAAGATCACTCGACCAATTTACCTCAAATGAACTTTAAATGCCCAAAGCATAAACAATAAGTTACCCTTGACAACTATAGTGCTCACTAACTAATAAGCATAATTTATGTAGAGCCATATACCAATGGAACACTGACTCTACCCATCTTCCCTAAATGCTATAACAAATATCACCATGTGCTTTATTGTATTTATCTTGTAATGCTTTTGTTAAATTTATTTAAACCTAATTTAAAATATGTATCTTGTTATGCAACAATTATTATTCTTCCAATTATTGTAAATCACCTTTTTATCATAAGCAAAATTGTAAAGCTTCATTGCATATGTAATCTCATACATCAAATTGTATTTAAATACTCATCTTTTTCACCTGCAACTTATGTAACACATAAACAACAATAAGACAGCCATGAAAACTATAATCCTTCCTACCAAACCAGCCCAATTTATATACAATCATATGTTAATCTAACACCAACTCCAACCCTACACCCAATATAAGTTTTCCTCATGCTATCATGTGCTTCTATTTATTTTTCACAAGATTCCATTTAAAAATTCTACATAAACCTAATTTGACACATGTATCCTGTTAAGTACTGATCATTCTTCTTTCAATTACTGAAGGTCATGTTTTTTCTTTCCTATCATAAGTATGATTGCACTCTTATTGCATATGTAATAACATTTATCAACTTGTATCTAGTTCCTCATGTTTTCTCCTATAACTTATGCAACACTTTTTAAGTCTTAATAAAATTTACCTTTGAAACATCATCGTCATAATAATAATAATAATAGATCCACAGTTAATTTTAGTCCTATCATTCATGTTTATTCCAAGAGCTCCTGTTTCAAATCCTAAGAATTTGCATATTAGTTTTTTTTATAAGATAAATTCAAGTCATCACAAAGACTGAACTTGACCCTAATTAGATAACACTCTAGTTATTAAAAAAAATTGGTATGTGTAATGGATAATTTGCAAGAAAAAATATTTCATTAGCAGCAGTAAACCCTAGTATTGCTAGACAAGTAAAAATTTCCAGGTTTAAACACTCAAAATCTGCAATATTTCAGGTAAATTTAACATATATTGAACCAATTATTAACCAATAACTAGGCCACACATTTTTCTAAGATAATTTTGAATTTACAAAAGTTCTTTTTTAAAAAAAAAAATGAATTTTTAAATTGTTAAAACCACTATATGACCAAGTAATTGGTGCCAAAACCTATTGCACCGTATTTCTAGTTATCTCATAAAAAACCTTATACCAGCATCCTCAAGAACAATTTTCATGTCAGAAATAGCAAATATATTTCAATTCCATCAATGAATAACCCAGTACAACCAATGCAAATAACATTTAAAACCTAGGTTTAAAAACATAAGATTGCAATCCCAACCCTTATGGTGCAGATGCCTGACATGCTGATAATAATTTGTCAAAATTTATTATTACCATGCCACAGGGAATATTTTGCATCATTTAAGACATTTTCTCTTCAAGTTCAACATTATATCAGCCAGAGATTTCAACTGCTCTCCATGTCACTTCCACCCATTTTCTGGAACCTCAACCAGCTCAAATGCCTATCACATATGAACTCATAGGTCCAATGTCACAGTAGGGTGAACTGGAATAAATACAGCACCACTTGAGAGTAACATGGTTTACCCACTGATCCAAACAAATTTACAAGATCACCCCACCAACTTACTATATATTAATGAAACACTACTTTCATGCACTCTACCTAAATGTATTAATAAATATCACCATGTGATTTCATGTATTTATCTCATAATGCTTTTGCAAAATTTATGTAAACTTAATTTGAAATATGCATCTTGTTATGCAACAATTATTATTATTTCAACTACTGCAAATCATCTTTCTTATCATAAGAAAATTGTAAATCCTCATTGCATATATAATCTCATGTAACATTGTATCTAAATACTCAAGTTTTTCACTACAACTTATGTAATATATGAACAATAAGATAGCCATGAAAACAATAATCCTTTTCCCCAAATAGGCTCAATTTATATTGTGACACTACAAAATGTCACTATGTCTGCAAAATTTTGAAGATTACTCACATTATGGTAACTGGTACAAACTTGTCACTAGACTAATGAAAAGACTCTTCAAAAATCATAGTGTTAATTTATTTAAGCATTATGATCACAAAATAATTTCAATGCATAATCTTATGTGGATTTTACTAATTACAATTTATGTTCTTACCAGAGGGCACAATAGCTGTTAATTTTATAATTATAACAAAGGCATTTAAGTATGGCTTTAAATATTTATTATACTCATTTTCACTACTAACTACGTTGCCAATTCTCCCTTCATAGTGCTCCAAACTGACTTGATCTAATTTTAAGGTAAAATACCAGTGTAAATTTTTTAACTCAATCATTTTCATTTTAATATGGTCCAATTATTTAATATTTTATATCTTTTTTCCAAGAGAAAATGCGCCGCACAAATCCTATGGATGACAAAAGCCCGAGTTTATTATGGAGACACTGTCCAAATAAATGTGAACATTAAAGCAATTTACTACTATAAGAGTGAGCAGTATTGAGCTCCACTCAAACCCTCTACCTTTCACATTAAATAATTTTATTCTTATCCTAAATGGATCGTGTAAGCTTCTAGTTGTTTGCTTATGATCGTTGATTTTTTACTTTTATGTACTCCTGATTTCAAGATAAGTTTCCAGGTGTTAATTTTTAACTGAACTTCACGTCCAAACTTTGTCTCTAAAGATCAAGCAGTTAAGATTTTGAGAATCTAATCTATACAAATGTTTGATAATAAAAATGAATGAAGCATATACATAATCAAATCAATCAAACTAAATAATATAACACCATATCCCCCTTTTTAATTCAATCAAAGTAACATGATAGATCCCTATTAAAAATCCCACACTCTATTGTTGAAACTTTTAATGTATAATGACCTCAGTTAATGAGGTCTAGGTTGCTAACACGCTAATTAAAATAAAAGTTTGCTTAAGCAACAGTTCATATTTACCCAGTTCAATCAGCTATTTAAATTTTCATTAAGAGGGTATTAGTCCATAACTGCTGATGTGAATCCTTTTTTAGTCCACAGGCACCCAAACATATTCTCAGTTACCTAGCTGGCTTTCATCCTTTCTGTAGTTAGAAATCACTCAGGTGGCTCCAGGTGTACCTGGGAGACATTTTTCCCTGGGAGAGAAGTTCTTGATGTTCTCTAGCCAAAGAACATTTTCATGGTGATGGATAACAACCCTTTTAAAGAAAAAGTTCTGAATTACTAAACAAAAAAAAAACTTCACAATTTACATTTTTCTGCGAACAGGATTCACACTTTGTGATTTATTTTTAACATATAATAACCACATTCCACTCTTTTTACACTTTGAAGCAAAATATATTTATTTATTAATATTACAGTTTCGACTGTTCCTAGCAGTCTTCGTCAGATCTACAAAAATTTTAACATTATATTAATACAACCATATTTCATACATATATCTATTAAATTTTTACAATTTTACCAACTTAATTATTACCATAAGTTTATTCATAAAACTTACTATTATATAACTTTAAAATATACTTTACCCTTTATTTCTATTCTTAGTTATTATTATACTAATATTTATTCAATTTTTTCTTTTGCCATAATTTTATAATTTCAATGTAATATTATTTTATTACTATATTCATAATTTAACCTTATTTTACATATTACTTTATTCACAAATTTAACTTTATTTTACATTTCACCTATTATCCTAATTTTTAATTATTTTATTCCATTCCTTAATTCCATTTTACCCATATTTTATTCCTGCCTCTTCCATTTACTTATCTCTTATAAAATTATTTTAATTATTTAATTCTTATATGTATTTTTATTTTATATCTTACCTTAATATCTACTAAACTCTCACTGCTCTACTCCACCATTTTCTATCCCATAATATACTCTAATTTCTATGTTTATAGCTCTATGTTTATAGGCGTCGTAATAATTTTTCCCTCATCACTTTTAAATAATTCACAATATTTATTTCTCATTTCTTGCTCAATAGCAACTTTATTTATCGCACATATCTCTATTCCCAAAGCATCGAACCATTCCCTACCTATAATAGGATTTAGACCACCTTGTACTATTTTCCTACTAGATAACTATTATCACGCTTAGTGGGACAAACTTCTATTAATACGCTTACTAAAACAAATTACTTTTAATATGCTTACTAACACAAATAAAAAATAAAATAACAGTGAAAACTAATAAGAATTAAATAAGTAGTTTGTATAATAGATAATAGAGGGAGCTGTATATAGATTAAAAGAAATTAGAGTATATTATGGGATAGAAAATGGTGGAGTAGAGCAGTGAGAGTTTAGTAGATATTAAGGTAAGATATAAAATAAAAATACATATAAGAATTAAATAATTAAAATAATTTTATAAGAGATAAGTAAATGGAAGAGGCAGGAATAAAATATGGGTAAAATGGAATTAAGGAATGGAATAAAATAATTAAAAATTAGGATAATAGGTGAAATGTAAAATAAAGTTAAATTTGTGAATAAAGTAATATGTAAAATAAGGTTAAATTATGAATATAGTAATAAAATAATATTACATTGAAATTATAAAATTATGGCAAAAGAAAAAATTGAATAAATATTAGTATAATAATAACTAAGAATAGAAATAAAGGGTAAAGTAGATTTTAAAGTTATATAATAGTAAGTTTTATGAATAAACTTATGGTAATAATTAAGTTGGTAAAATTGTAAAAATTTAATAGATATATGTATGAAATATGGTTGTATTAACATAATGTTAAAATTTTTGTAGATCTGACGAAGACTGCTAGGAACAGTGGAAACTGTAATATTAATAAATAAATATATTTTGCTTCAAAGTGTAAAAAGAGTGGAATGTGGTTATTATATGTTACATATTAGAAAAGCAAAAATAAAGAAGGAAAGAGGAAGAGAAGTTATTGAAGATTATATTATGATTTATTTTTAGCTACATTTTGTCACAATTTCTGTCCTTTATTCCTGTGACATTTTTAATTAATGAAAGTGCAATAGATAGACACTAACAATATTTTTAATTACAAATACATTTTGTATCTCAAGTTTCAACAATAGAGTTAATTGCAATTCTATCTAATTCTCCCCACTCATCCACATTTTTCCAAGAACACACACACAAAAAAAAGCTTTTGAAAAAACTTATATCTCAAGATACTATTTTATCTTGAGTTATAATTGATTTAAATAAATTAATCAAACAAAGAAATCCTGATTTCTTAGCAAAAAAAGTTAAAACTAATTTAAAAGATATATTATTTTAAATCCTTTCTATAAACTATGGACAATTTTATTAAATTAAATATATATATATGAAATGGCAGAAAATACCATATATTAATCTAACACCAAGTTCAACCCCACACCCCAAATATGTTTTCCCTCATACCATCATGTGCTTCCGTGTATTTTTCTCAAGATCCCATTTAAAAATTCTATGTAAACCTAATTTGACATGTATACTGTTAAGTAATGATCATTCTTCTTTCAATTACTATAAGCCATGTGTTTTTTTTTCTATCACAAACCAGATTGTAAACTCTTATTGCATATATAATATCATGTATCAACTTGTATCTAAGACCTCATGTTTTTTCCTATAACTTATGTAATACTTTTTGAGTCCCAATAGTTTACATACATACATCATCATCATAATGACAATGATGATGATTAATTGTTTAGCGGAATATGTGACATTTAAGCATACTAAAGGTAGATTAAGAACGTAACACTTCCATTCAGTTTACTTAAGATATGTTTTTTTTGTTTCTAAGATACTTCACTCATATTGGTACAGGAACTTTCCATCACTCCACAGCTGAGCTAAACTACACAGGGTACTACCAAAAAAAAAATTGGTTTAGCCATAATATTGGCATGAATATTTTCTATATATATATATATACATACATAAAAAAAATTATATTCATAAAAGTTTACCAGTTTATTATATATTACTTTGAAAACTACTTTTTAGTTAAATTTCATTCTTTCTAATAGTACTACTAAAAAATGCATTTTTGAAAAGTATAACTTATTTATGACTCAAACCTTACAACAGTTTAATCAACTTTTTTGATATCAATTGTATTGATACGTATAATAAATATTTCAGAACATCTATTTTTCAACAAGAAAGAAATTGAATTAACAAACAATAATTTCATGTTTTTCAAATTTAATAATATATTCTATTCAAAAGTTTAAATCGTCTTAGGTTTTCATTAAAAATTCATACACTAAAAAACAATGTTTATTTTTTTTGTTTTGAAGGTTTATTTATTTAATAAATTGTGTATAGCACAAATAATATTCAAGTAATTATTTACGCAAAATTAAAGATTTTCACGGGCTTTTATATGTAAATATTAATAATTTTAACAGAAATATCCATGTATTTTGTAGATAAATTTAGCTATAATGTAATCAGGAAAAATATCAATTAGAAATTGACACTGCTGACTGAAATTGGGTCATCTAGTAATATTATTTGTCTATTACTAGATAGCATGATTTCAACTGGCAATATCAATTTCTAATTGCTCCCTTTTTAGTATGGATTAGACAAATACTATTATTAGATGGTAAACACCAATATGTAATTAACATTTTGCCTGGTTTCATCATAGCTAAAATTTATCTATTCCTGTTAACATTATTAATACCATGTTTCCTGAAAATAAGAGTGGGTCTTATATTAATTTTTGCTCCAAAAGACACCATACAGCTTATTTTCAGGGAAGGAATGTCCTATTATTTTCATATACAAAAATCTACATTTATTCAAGTACTTCTCTTTACAGAAAACTTAAGATTCTTATCCTGGCAGTCCTACACAATTTTCTTTTTTGTACTGGCCACTGGAATAGCTATTTTTTCTTGCATTAATCCTATCTGAGGATCAAAATATTATTGTTTAAATTGAAGACATAGTAATAAAAATGATTACAATTAAGAATGATTTGTCCACACATAAGCAACAAAAAAATACAGGCATAAAAATTGAAAAAATGTTTCTGTATTTCATATGTGCACATTAAGTGCATCCATTAACAACACACAGCATATTGAATTATGAAGATCCATATATGACACAAACACATCCAGTCATCATTGTAAACACTTTCCAAAATATTCATAATAGCCCTGCATGGGTATTCTTTTTCAATTTTTTCTTTAGAAGAAAGATTGATGATTTAAGCTAAATTTTGCACTTCTGTTATTAAAGTCTTTTAGGAGGAAAAAATGATTATGAAATCAAAGTGATTTTTCTTTTATCCTGAATATTTAGAAGTTAACATGATGAAACTCTAAAACTAAATCAAGCAATCTAAATTAAAGTATTAAATATATATAAAATATGTAAATGAAATTATAAATTGTCCAATATACTGACTGATTTGTGGTAGATAAAATTGTAAAAGAGGAAATTATTTCACTATACAGATGTTTATTGAAAATGGTCAAAAGTACCATTTAATTTACATTACTATTTATGTAAAGCATTAATGTCAATAATATTGTTTATTTATACCTTCATTATAATTCAATACATCCATCATGTTTCTACAAGCAAACAAAAGCTATCTGGCTGATGATCTTAACTAGGGCTTATATTATGAGCATTCTGAAAAAATCAAACCAGGGCTTATTTTCTGGTTAGATCTTATTTTCAGGGAAACATGGTATTAGCATTAAGATTATAGATAGTATATATATTAAGTGTATGCTCAAAAATGAAAACTCAAATCAATAAAAAAAAATACATAGCTTATATCAACAATTATAAAATGAGTTCTGCTAACAGCTGAACCAATCAATTTCATAATCTGATCAAAACCATAATTACATTATCACAATGTATAAAATACACATTTTAGGCACTCATTTGAGACCTTAATGAGGTCTAATTAGTCTGAGTTTTCAACAATGCTCATGCATCTCAATTTGGCAATAATAAAATAGATCATTCCTATTTAAGACAGTTCTCTACTTGCATAATCCTAAATTTGTCTTAAATAAATCATTTTCACCATGCATAAGATGCAAAAATCCAAATATTGTGAAATTATAAATCAACGTAGCTCACTTCTTGCTTGTCTTATAACTGTACATGCATCTCTTTCAATGCACACCCTGTTTCACAGCTACAACTAAATATCTACATGGAAAAAAATTAATTTATGTAAAATTCGATTTGAGTAAAAAAAAATTGTATACGTGTGAATTCAAAAATGTGTATATACACTTTTAAATTATAAGCACTTTTACAGATAACTTTGGAATTATAACTACATAAGCAACTCTTACTTATTATACAATAATCCCAACAATAAACTTACATAAAAAACATTATAATATAAGGTAAGACTCATAAGACACTAATTTAATGTTAGGACAGATTACTTATGAACATAATTAGTCGAGAATACTGTTTAATAGAGAAAAACACATAATAAAATTTGTTCATATATGTATGCAACTAAAAGTTTCCAGTTGTTAAATTGCAGCTCATCATTATCTGAAAATATTTTCATGCAGTGATACTATTATTTAACTTCATGCAAATAGAAAAAAAAAACATATATAAAAACCAAAGATGATCATTTATTTTGGAAAAAAAATTAAAAAACTGATACATATTTAGCTTTATCTAATTGTTATTTTTTTCTTTTCTTTTTAGATCCATTCCATTTCAGATGAATGTGCAGGGATGCCGTTCTATGTGATAACTATATGGAATCAAAGATATGAAATGTACAGAAATTAAATAAAAGTTTAAATATATATAGTTATAATACCATTCAATTTTAATGTTACTTAGTAAAACATCATCATCATCATAATAGTGCATTGATAGTGTGTTCTTAAATTTTCAACTTAATTATAAATTGTCTTTAAGAATGTGAGGGTTTCACTAAAAATTGACATGTAAAAATAAGACATTTGGCTTGAATAACTGACACTTTGTCCCTTGGGTGGAGGCATCAGTAAATTTTAAAAAATCTTAATCCTGAAATTAAATCTCTCATTAGAAAAATAAAAATTTCAATATTAAATATAGGTGATGTGAACTCAGACTCTCAAGCAATCTTCAACTATCCACACTATCTTATACTACTGATACACATGACCACCCATATGCAGAAAAGATAAATAATCATCAATATACATTTCGTGCTGAACTAGCACTCATCAGTTGGCCCAGATTATCATCTCCCACACATATATATAATCAGTGCTCAGTTTATATTAAGAAAACAAATCTTTATACTTTAATGGACAGACTTCAATCTACTCCAACCTCCAACTCTTCACCCATTCATACCATTGAAAATCTGATGATAGAATGCCCAAATCCCATGCTGATACCAATATTGTTGCTATGCCCATGTTGACCTCGAGTCACTCTGACCCACATGTATAGGACAGTATCCATTTAAATACATAGAAGAGGGATGGGCAGAATGCAGGCTTAATGTGTAAGATTTGAAATACAAGCATTCTTATACCTGGAACATTATAGGGGATTTGAACTCAGATTTTCAAGCAACCTTCAACTATCCACACAATCTCATACTACTGATACACATGACCACACATATGCAGAAAAGATCAATAATCACCAATATATGTATTTTGCTGAACCAGCACTCATCGGTTGGTCCAGATTATCATCTTCCACATATATATATAATCAGTGCTCAGTTAATATTAAGATAATAAATCTTTATACTTTAATGGACAGGCTTTGGTGATTATTTGTCTTTTCTGCATATGTGCGGTCATGTGCATCAGTAATATGACATAGTGTGGATAGTTGAAGGGTTGCTAGAGAGTCTGAGTTCAAAGCCCCTATATTTACAATTAAGTTTCAGGTATAAGAATGTCTGTATTTCAAATTTCAATATTATAAGTGTCCCAGTGATAAAAATGTATTTTTGAAATGGAGAATGATCAATTGTTTAATTTAAAAATATATAATCGAATTAACTGTATTAAATATAAAGAAAATTTATTAGAATTAAAAAAAAAAAAAAAAATATTAGAATTACAGGATACCCATTTACAGAATAGTGAAAGATATATAGTTGATCTATTTAATGAATTGGATTTTTTCCCCCAATATCCTGCTAGTATGCTAGTATCTTTTTTTTTTTTTTATGTTTGGATGTTTAAGACAAGGCAATACAGTCTGGCACTTATTCAATAATGAGAATTTCTTTATTCATCCTGCATAGCTTTGGATAGTCAGATATAAAATGCTAATTCAATTGCCACAACCAAACCCAAGCTCCCTATTCACACATCTAATCAAAGAAATTGAAAAGCGAGATGAGCTCTTCTCCACAATCAAAACTTTCAATGGTACATGGTCTCTCTTTTCAACAAATAATTGACTGCAATAGCAGTTAATACACATGCTATCTCATCCCCTAAACAAATTAAGTTATATTTAAATCACTAAACCCAATAATGCTGCCACCTGATTAAACTTTGATACATCTAACTCATATTATCAAAGCAATCTTGACCACTCTGCATCCTTATACTCTTACAACAATTTAAAGACTTGTAATAGAAGAACATTCATTATTAGCAAATCATGTATAACAACATTAACCTCTTCTCCTTATATCATCTGATTTTATTGTTCTTGTTCAATAATGTAACATACCTTTTGAAATTAAGTTTTGAAATGAATTATATCATTTAACTTATTATTTAAAATATGTCCCTCATGGATTAAATGGCTTAACACCAAAGATTCCAAAAGGTAATAAATCAGTTTATTTTAGTTATTGTTTCCTGCATATTTGAAATTTGATCTTTGAAAAGAGTAATCACACACTTGTGGATAAATATAGACTCGACTCTATTATTTCAATAATTTCTAAATAATTGGAAATAATAATCAAAAATATCATTTTTGAACAAAAATAAAATATTTGATTTATCAGTATGTTTTTAGTTGCTGGGATTGCTTAAATATTTCAAATAGCCACATACATAATTTAGCATCTTCCTTAGATAATAATCTTAAGATATTGGCTACATATCCAGATTAGTCTAAAGTTTTGATTCTATTTCTCATAAAATTTTAATTGAATGTTTTTACTCATATGGTTTTTATTATTCTTATGAAAGAGTTATTTAAAAGATAGAAAGCAGACAACAAACATTTATGGAATATTACTAATAATGTAATTATATTTAATCACTGAATTAGATCTTTTGTTTTTAAAATTAATATTATATCAATGATATATTTTCACTGCAATTGTAATTGAAGATTTAGTTTCACTGCTGACATTATGGTGTCTTACAGTGTTGTTTCTTATAGTTATAGTTGTCTTGAAAAAAAAAAAAACAGCAAATAAAAATATAGGTTTAATTAATAAATGACTGGCATATAATTTCCTATTAGTAAAGACAAGTAAAATAAAAGCAATTTTTTTTCTTCTTAGAATTATAATTCTTTTTCTCTCAACAATTGAAGTAAATTTGTTTTGCATCTTAATAATGTGTGTATTTATGGCAAAGTTTCTTTTGTAAAAAAATATTATTTTGGGATTATTTTGTGAATTAATATTAAATCCAAATTATACTAATTAAATCATATTATATAACTTTGTCCTCATTTACTTAAGTTAAATTATATGTTCTGTTATTTAGCAAAATTTCTTTTTAGTTCAGTTCTTGTTTTTATTTACACTATCTGTTATCAGATCATTTTATGTTACAATATAAGATTTTTTATATTTTATCTTCAATATGTTGTGTTTTACAAAATTATACATAGCATATTATTTTTGGCAGATCTTGATCCTCTTCTATTCAACATATATTTAAAGAACATTATATATTTATATTTCACTTATATCAATATAGGCTCACTCTTGACATTCATTGTAAAAAACTGTATCCTAGGTTTCAATTCTTAATACTCATTTTTGACAAAGATTTCAATTGGCTTTATCAAGTTTTTTTTAAGAAATCTAGTAGAAGCCAATATGCTTATTCTGATCCTAAATTGTTCAATATGTTTATATGTGTCTATTAGATTTGAAAAATATTTCATATGCATTTTTCAAAAAAGTTTACATCATTGCTTATGGAATAAATATTAATATTATTATATACATCTTTTTGTATTATTAATTTTATATTTATATTTGTTTAATTATTGAAAACTATGTATTTTATTCTTGTACTTTGCTATTGGTACTGCTGTATTTTTTTTTTTTTAATTCTTAATTGTTACATTATAGACTCCTTGCACAATATTATTCTTGTTTGGAGCTTTTATCATCATACATTTAACAAAATAAAAAAAAAACCTGAAGAAAGAATTATATGTATCTTAACAAAATAAATATATTTATCTTTGCCTAATAGTTATTGATGTTTATTTTTTCTTTTCAAACTCATGCTATTTTTTAAAAAAAAAAAATTAGTGTGCATCAAAAAATAAGATCTGATTGACCAGGAAAACAATCTACAGCAATGAATCTATCTGATAAATGCAACCCATACACATTAAAAATTCACAAAGGACGACAACACTGATTGTGAGATATCCCAATTTAATTTCATTAAATCCGAGATCTTCTTTAAAAAAAAAAAAAGATGTATAAACAGATCTTTAATATCACATCATAATAGCAAAACAATTCAAAAATATAATTTCTGAAATACTTTGATATATGTCCATGAATGCTGCTGACAATGAAGGTACATATAAATACTAAAATTATTTGATTTACTTAAATTATTTTTTTTTTTAAATGATATAATTTAGATATATATAAAATGTATCTTATTCCACAAAATAAGATAAGCAAAGTTATAATTGAGCGGCAAAAGCAAAAAAAAAACAACAACAAGAATATAGTTAAATAGCACATCGCATTTTGACAACAAAATAAAAATTGGGCAGCAATAGATATAACAGTATTTGCTGAAAAATAAAGTCTTGTGGGGTAAAAATGTTTTAAGTTATATAGAAAATAAGACACCCAATGACTGTTAACTAAATAAGTAAATCAAATTATTATTAGTTTTAACATGCGTACCATCAGCATTTTTATAAACCTTGATAAAATCATTATTCAAGAGTTATTGTCTGAACTATATCCCCAATGTGGTTTTAAAAATCTAGTACACATATTAATTAATGCTGTCCTAACTTTATAAAAAACTTGATATTTAAAGTAAATAGTCCAATAAATCTGTCTATCACATAATATGTTAATGCAGTCTCATAATGCAGTTAGATAATTTGCCTGAAAATTCATCCACAATTTTATACTGAGGAAAAAAAAACTGAATTTAACTGTAGTTTATTGCAATTTCATAGAATGATCACACATAAAATATTTCCTTATGAGATATTTATGACGACCAATATACCAAATTAGGCAAAATCCCAGAATTTCACAATAACTTTTTAAAAATCCAATTAGTTCTAAATATTTACCAATCATTTAAAGTTATATCTATATAAACAAAAACTGCAGACTATAATTATCTTTCAATGTTGTATGTTTGTCATATATTAAAGTAAATATGATTTTTAAAAAATTATTAATTCATTTTCCAACTGAAATTTATGTAAAAGATGTGATGTTTATTAGGCAGTACAAATCAAAATTTATTTCATTAGCCACTAATTTTTTTTTAATGTCCAGATTTAAAATTCATCCTCCTTGCAGGGATACTTATCATATTCAATGCTTTCATGATATCCTTCTTGCTAAAAATTAACAATATAGTAATTTGAGAGTACGAATTGTAAATTTTTTAGCTTATTCTTAAACATATTCTGAATTAAAAGCCTTTTTTTTTTTTCAAGATTATTTTTAAATTGTCAAGTTAATAATTAATGATTATCAGTTCACAAGTAAGGCATATAAAAATAAATTCTTTTTCCTATCTTTTATTAAAACTACAGTTTGCGTTTTCTTTAATTTTTTTTTTATAATTTCATATTTAAAATAAAAAAACATTTTGTTAAACTTTTAAAAATAATATGTCATACAAAGCACATCATATGACAATGAATGAAGAAAAAAAGGAATACAAAAATATTTTAAATGATCCATTAAAAACAAATGAATATTTGGAATTCTGTAAAATATTATGAAAAAGAATGAATGATTATATATATAAAAAAAAAAAATTGACTAGGGTAGCTACAAAAGTGTAAAAAAGTCTTAAAAATTTAAAACAATGTATTGGTACTGGAAGGAAAGTTGTTTCAACAATAAGAAAACGTGGTATAACATTAATAAATCAAAGGATAATATTATGAAATGTGAAGAAGAGTTCTATAAATAAAAAATAAAATAAAAAAACTATTTAGCAATAAAAAAATAAGAAAACAAGATAATTCTTACAAATGAAATATTATTTTGAAATGTTAAGTATTTTAAATGAAGATGAAAGACTGAATCAAATCTATGAAGAAAAGCTCCAAAAAAATGATGGAATTATGATTGAAATTTTAAAAGAAGCAGATGAAAAAATGAAATAGTTGTCAAAACTATATCTCAAATGTCTAACTAATAAAGATGCACCACATGATCTAGAAGAATGCAACAGTGATATTTAAAAAGAGAAAAAGAAGATATTAGAAATTGTAGATTTCTCAGTCTTTCGTCAGTCTTAAACAAAATCTTTATTAAGATCATTACAATTTGTCCACAGAGAAGTTTGAACTCAAATCATTCAAAAAAATACACTTGATTTAAAAGTGATTTAATACGATATATCATACACAAGTATTTAAGAAAGTTATAGAAAAAACTAATAAGTATGAATTGTCATTACGTTTTGGATTTGTAGATTGTAAAAAAACACATTTGATTCTATAAGCATTTTCATGGCAATTAAAGTTTTGGAAGAGCAAAATATAGATCCAAAATACTGTCAAATTTTGAAATGTATTTATCAAAATATCAGAGCATTGTTTAGATAATATGGTATTACCAAGACAATTAACATTAATATGGCTCTGAATTCCATATCTTCAAAACCTTTTACTGAAACTTTATAGAAAATATTTTGTGAATTAAAATATATTTAAGGGAATAAAAATTATAGAAAGAACTAATAGATATAAGGGCCATTATTATTTGGGTTTATAAATTATAAAAAGCATTTGTCCGTATTTCCACAGTGATTAAAGTTTTAGAACAAAAAAATATAAATCCAGGATATTTGGAAAGTATTTATGAAAATTTCACAGCAATGACTAGATTATGTAATGACATTAAGAAAATTAATATAGACAATAATGTACAACAACAGGATTCCATATCTCCAAAAAATTTTACTATAACTTTAGAATATTTTGTGGATTAAAATGATTATTAAATAAATTATTTTCACTGCTAAATATATTATTTTCATGCATTTATAATTTTCAATCACTTATTGATATGAATTCAGTAATAAATACATTTTATTTATTGATTAGTTTTTTCTTTGGTCATTGGTATGAACTATATAATTCTGATTAATAAGCAGATTGTAAGCCACATGATCATAAAAAAATCAATAACACTGCAAATAAAATTTACTTTATAAGACATTTTCACCAAAATTGATTTATATTTTACAAACTTATTTTTATAATAGATCTTAATCCACCTTTAAATCTATTTTTAATTAATTTTAGAATTTGCTATATATTATTAAAATAGTGTTTACAAAACTTCAGTTAATTCTTATAAAATAATGTCCTATAAGATGCTTATCTTATAACGTATGTATTTTTCTCTATACAGTAATTGAAAATTTAAATTTTGAGAAATATTATATTTTAGATATTTATATGTATTTTGTATTATAAATGTGTTTTTTGGGATATTTTGATTTGTTTGTTTGTTTGTTTTTTATGTTCGTGATTCAGATAAATTTCAGAAATATCTCTATAATTTGCACCTTGATAAAGGTTATTTAAATAAATGAAACATTAGTATGTGGTTCTACTATATACAAAAAATGTTCATATTGAATTAGTTCAGAAAAAATAATGCATTTTATAAACTAATCTATTTGAAGCTAAGTTAAATCTGAAAAAAAAAAAAAAAAGACTGAGACAATGTTTTAGAACTTGTATTAAAAAATGAACAGAATAATTCAGATTTTATCACATACTTTTAATAAAATTGATAATCTTGAATAATGTTAAATGAAATCAAAAAATCTATATGAAATAAAAAAATTTTTTTTTTTCCTTCTAATTACTTTTTTTTTTATATATAGAATGTACCCTATAAACTTAAGTGATTCACTTAAGTTTTTTAAACTCTTACCGGCAGGCGAGTGCGTGAAAATTTATAATATTTAAGAAATAGCATGTTATCAGAGACTGACTTCCGTTTGAATAATTTCAAAATTTTCAGCACTTTATAATAATAGATTTACATTTATAAGTCATGTTTGTCTAATCGTAAATGGTTAAAAATGAGACTGTCTTTCTCCAGTGATGGGTTAAATAGATTTGTACAATTGAATATTTGATTATAACATCAGACACACGATAGACTCAAGCCCTGATTTAAGCATGGTCTGTAAGAGTTGGTATATAAAGAATATACACTCTAAACTTAAATGATTCACTTAAGTTTTTCAAACTCTTACTGGCGGGCGAGTGCGTGAAAATTTATATTTAAGAAATAGTGCATTATCGGAAATTGACTTCTGTTTGAATAATTTCAAATTTTTCAGTGCTTTATAATAATAGATTTATCATAGAATAGTTATTTATTTAATTGCAAAGTCATTACACCATATATATAAATATTCATCATTCAATTTTTTTACCAGTATTTAGTCACTGATATTTACATATAGAACT
The DNA here is from genome assembly GCA_028023455.1 of Epiperipatus broadwayi. Taxonomy (NCBI): domain Eukaryota; kingdom Metazoa; phylum Onychophora; class Udeonychophora; order Euonychophora; family Peripatidae; genus Epiperipatus; species Epiperipatus broadwayi. The sequence goes on along the minus strand of JAQFVV010012602.1, from coordinate 1,141,221 downwards.
ATTACCACAAATACTTTATATTTTAATTTGGGATAAAAAGCATTTATACATATAAAAAACTGGAAACATTTCACAGATGATTAAATTATTTGAATTACTTTTAATATAATAAAAACAGAGAACTAACTAAATGATAAATTTTATTAAAATAGTTTGCCCTAATATTCTATGCCTACTTATTTTAGCTTTCTTTAAGGTAAAAAACATTACACAGACAGAAAGAGTCATATATATATATCTTAGATATAAATAATTGCTGGCAAGCAATCATAACCAAGTGCTAAAATTTGTCTATAATTATCTTACAGTCTTAGTACCTGAATTTATTTTTGCTAGAAATGTAGATTATTTCATTTATGCTTTTTTCTTCAAACATGGGATAGCCACCAAACACCCTACTGACATAATAAGCAATAATAACATAACAGTAAATATGAAAGTAAACCATGTATAATATTCAAATAATAATATGAACAATAAATACTTGAGAATTTTATATTTAAATACATATAATATTTATTCTTTGTATTATTTTAATAACATTACATATTTCATTCATTTATTTATCTTTATGTTAGACTAATTAATATAAAAATAAATGTTGCAAAGTAAAAAAAAAAAAACTTTTTAATTAACAAATAGCACAACTTTATTACACTATAATTATAATTTTAAAAAAGTATTAAAATAAAGACAGCAAAAATATAATAATATAATACAACAAAACAAAAAAGTACTTAATTAACAAATTTTATATTTTATTTTACAGTTGTTCCAACAACAAATACATATAATATGGAGTTAAAGGTAATGTCAGCGATATCGGTAAAAAATGGTCCAGATTACTGCTATTCAGCTAACTGCATTTTTTACTATGAAAAAATACAATAAAGTAAATAAAAACATTTTTTTTTAATTAATAATTAGTACATCAAACAAGATAAAAATATTTAATTATAGAATACTATGAACAAGTAGTATGTTTTCTCCTTTTATTTGTTTGTATTGTTTATTAAAAAAATAGAAAAAATAAACCAAGATTTGAGGTTATACTTCTGATAACAAGCAAGGATAAACATGTGAACATTTGTTTGTATTGTTTATTAAAAAAATAGAAAAAATAAACAAACATTTGAGGTTATACTTCTAATAACAAGCAAGGGTAAACATGTGAACAGGTCATGACATCACAAATCTTATTTACTGATAATTTTATTGTTCAAAAACCCCAAAATAAAATATAAAATTCTCATTTATTTTTCAGATTATTTAGTGAAAAAACTGAAAAAATAAACAAAGATCCGAGGTTATGCTTCCATGACCATATTATTTCAATATAATGCATATTTTACTCACATATTAACTATTGTGCATAAGCTGATAAATTTCCCTATTCACTTATTTATTGTTAATATGTATTTGAATATAAAATCCTTATGTATTTATTGTTAGTATTATTTTAATATTATGCATATTTTACTCACGTATTTAATGTTAAGTTTATCGCTTAATATATCAGTAGTGATTCAGTGGCTTTCAGAGGCATGCAACCATAGAATACAATGTGTGTGAGACACACAGGCACCAGGATATTCCAGGTGAGGATGAAAATTTAAATAAAATATTATTTATTAATTATATTAAAATAAATTACATTTTTGTTAAAATATTAGTTATATTTTATAGATTTGTCTTAGCTGAAACACACAGGCTTATTATATACCTGTGTCTATATATGTAATATATAGGGTATATGAGCACAGACTTTCACATGCCCCACCACTCTCCAAACTATCTCATAACACTGACACACTTGAACACATATATGCTTTGAGCATTCCATCATCAGATTTTCAATTGGATGGATAGTTGAAGAGTTGGAGTGTGGAGTAGATTGAAGCCTGTCCAGTGAGGTTTGGCTATCTTAATATATCTGAGCACTTATAGCATATATGTGTAGAGATGATAATCTGGACCAACTGATGATTGCTGGTTCAGCATGAAATACGTATATTGATGATTATTTATCTTTTGACATATATGTGTTCAAGTGTATCAGTGTTATGAGATAGTTTGGAGAGTGGTGGGGCGTATGAAAGTCTATGCTCATATACCCTATATGTTTCAGTTATTACATAGTAGAGATGTCTGCCCATCCGTTGTATATTTATTAAATGGATTATGTCCTGTACATGAGTGGTCAGATTGACCTTAAGTCAACATGGGTGTGACAAGAATCTCGGCCTCGGGGTGGCCTTTGAGCATTCCATCATCACATTTTTAATTGGATGGACAGTTGAAGAGTTGGAGTGTGGAGTAGATTGAAGCCTGTCCATTAAAATGAGGTTTGGCTATTTTAATATATATCTGCGCACTTATAGCATATATGTGTAGAGATGATAATCTGGACCAACTGATAATTGCTGGTTTAGCATGAAATACGTATATTGGTGATTATTTATTTTTCAGCATATATGTGTTCAAGGGTATCAGTGTTATGAGATAGTTTGGAGAGTGGTGGAGCGTGTGAAAGTCTGTGCTCATATACCCTATATATCAGATTTGTCTTAGTCAAATTATAATCAATTATTTGTCATTATTGATTAAGATTTTATTTTATTTTAATCCTACTTCTAATAAGTATGTTAGCATAAACAAATAAAAACTTGGACTTGAGTGGGTTTACTATTTATAGCATGATATACATTTGAATCTTGTTCAAACTTACATTTGTTCTAAACATACATTTGAAAATCTACTGCAGTTTTTAACTTTATTCTGTATTCTGTTGTTACAGTATTCGAACTGTATAACATCACTAATCAAAAATGTATCAATTGAAGTTTTTATATTTAGACATAAGACAGTCAAGTGTAGTGGATCAGTAATAATATAATAACAAGAATTAGAAATAAATTTGAACTAAGATCTAAGGTTAAGTTAATCATTCTTTTCTTGTACATATAACCTATTTTTTATTTTTTTATTTTGTTAAACTATCATGAAAAAATTAAATTTTCACACTTTTAGATATTTCACTAAATAAAATAATATATATTATTAATAATTCGACATCTTTTAATATTAATTTTTATTTAAATTAATAAATTTATCCATGAAATATTCATTTAAAAATTGTGCTTTGAACTAAGTTTTTTTAAATTAATATTATATATATATCTAATTTCTAATTTCAATATAATTGTATATTTTTTCTTTAATTAGAGGTTCCACGAGGAAAAGAGAAATAAACTTTCTGGGTATCAAAATTTAACTGGAAGAAGAGAAGAAATGTTTTCAGAATTACTCAGTATTTCATGACTCTGAGCCAGTTCCCCAATGCAATAAGACTATTTTTTATACACTCAATCAGTTGGAAAAGAATTCCAGTGAAGATAGTGAACATGATGAAGAAAGCTCATCTGGAATCCAAAGATAATTCAGAAGAAATATTAAGTGAAAATATTGAAGACATTTTTGCTAATTCAGAACATGAAGAATCTATTGAAGATACAATAGGTGTGTTTAATTTTGATGATCCTGGACTCTGGCCAGAAATAATTTCTCATAAAACAAGGCAAGCCATTTTAGAAATGAGTTTAAACAAATAAATGATTTTAATTTTATATGTGATTTTTCTGAATCAAAATTTTCACATACATATAATACAAGACATTTAATAAATAGCAAAGAGTACAATAGAAATTGCTTAATTTATTTGGTTTCAAAAAACACAATTTATTGCTTTTGCTACAAACTTCAAATTTTACAATTCTGAACATAAAAAAAATTATTCAAGGAATTAATGACTGGCAACATCTTGCAATGTACTTGAATCGTCATGAGAAAAATTTTAATCATTTGTATAATTACAAAAAATAACAGAATTAATTACAGCCTTAAAAAATAAAACTTATATTGATTACTTGCAACAAACAGTTTTAAATAATGAAAGGAAATTTGATACAAGTTATAGAAAAAATAATACTTGTAGTACAGTTTTAGGTAAACAAAATCTAGCTCTTCATAGTAAAAGTAACAAGCTTTATAATTGTAACAATGACAATTTTTTAAAATGTATTGAGATGTTAAGAAAGATTAATCATTTTATAGCAGAACACATGCAATGTGTACTTAATGATCCTGATTTTAAAATGTCTTTATATTTAGGAGATAAAATTCAAAATGAAGTACTTTATTGTCATCAAATATTAAAAACAATATTAATCCATATCAACACATCAAATATTTTTAATTTTTTTAGATCTTATTCCTGATATACAACATACTGAAAAAATATATGATAATCAGACTTGTTCGTTTCAGTTCAGGACATGAATACTTTTTAGCATTTTATCCAATTTTAAATGCTACAGGGACTTGATGGACAATATTTCTCACTGATTTACTGAAAAAATTAAATTTAGACATAAATAACATAAGAGATCTGGGCTATGATAATGGCTCTAATATGCTCAGCCAAAATAATATGTTTACAAAAAATTTTAGATTTAGATCCCCATGCATTTTATGCCTCATGTTCAAATCACAGTCTAATCTTGATAATTAATGAGGCTTTAATATAAAAAGTTACAAATTTTTTCCTCTTCTGTTTACCAATGGAATATTTTAACTACTCATGCAACTGATTTAACTTTAAAGTTATGAACTGAAATATGGTGGTCAAATAGAACTGATGTTATAAAATCTTTTTATATATGTACATAAAGTGTATGATACTTTATTTAAAATTTGTAATGACTTTTCAAAACTAGATGAACAATCCAAATATTAGGCATAATATCTAAGTGACAAAATCAATACATTTATATTTATTTGTGTATTAGAGTTTGCTATTTTTTAAATAAAGTACATTTTGTGACCATAGTCTTCATTTATTAATCTTCTAAATTACTTTAGATGTAATGAATGATCTGAATTAATTTTTAAATGATTATAGGTCTGATGAAACTGTCAAAAAAAATGTAGAAAACTTAAAATTAATTGCAGCAAAATTTTATGCAGAATTTAATGACATAAAAAGACAACATAATTTGATTATGAACATAAAAATGAAAATATAGTAGATTCTGAAATTTCATTTAAAATAATTTTTTTTCTCTGCCTAATAGATCAAACATTAGAATCTTGACACAAAAGATTTACTTTATTAAAAGAACATATGAATTCATTTCAGTTTTTGCACTTGTTAGGTACTTCACAAAATGAAGAATATTTATTATCTTGTTATCATTCAAACATTGATGCAGACAATTTACAAAGAAATTTTACATTGTCAACTATTTATTTCTAATTTTAAAAATATTATATATCAGACAATTCAGTATATTTATTCAAATGACTTCATCACAGTTATCCAAACTTTACAATTACTCTTCGGATTCTTTTGTTAGTACAGATATTTATAGCATCTGAGGAACAGTCCTTTTCTAAACTTAAAATTATTAAAAACTATTGATACTCCACAATAGTAGTATAAGACAGACTTTCAAATCTTACCATTATATCAAGAGAGTCAGATATTTTGCATTAACTTGATATATATGATATTATTAGAAAATTTTCATTAATAACAATTCATTAAGTGATATTTCTTTCTGTTTAAATATTTCTTTACCTATTTCTTTCCCCAATAATGTTTAATATGTTCCTATTTTATATACTTGTAAGTTTATCTAATTCATATTTATATTTATACAAAATACAAATGACAAGGTAATTTTCTTGCTAATTAAAATATAGTTAGTTTAATTTTTTATAAAAAAATATTTAATATTTTTGTTTTTAACAAAGGCAAAACTCCACATACAGTAGTGCCACTCTGTGCCAAACAGAGTAATCAATGGATGCCAGAAGGCTTGGGCATAAAATCCCTATCTAGTGCCTACTCATCCAATATCCCCAGACTAGTTTCTGGCTTATGGCCATCATCAGTGAGGAGCCTTGGATCTGAGAGCACTGCACCTAGATCTTAGGATCTAATGCAACCCTCCAGCAGCCACCTTTTAACTCTACTTTACTATAAAACTATGAGAATGAAATTGAAAACATTGTTAATATCTTCAATCTAAGCTCAATAGCTTATATAGTCATATGGATCTGAACTCAATTCAGCACCCATACATTTTGGTGTCTTTGGCTCTTAAACAACCATAGCCACCACTGGCAGGATTGGTGTTAAACCCTCAAACATCACATGATCACCATCTCTATACTAGCACATAATTTGTTGTAAACAAAGGCAAAACTCCCCATACAGTAGTGCCACCATGTGCCAAACAGAGTAATCAATGGATGCCAGAAGGCTTGAGCATAAAATAGTTTTGTAGTAAAGTAGAGTTAAAAGGTGGCTGCTGGAGGGTTGCATTAGATCCTAAGATCTAGGTGCAGTGCTCTCAGATCCAAGGCTCCTCACTGATGATGGCCACAAGCCAGAAACTAGTCTGGGGATATTGGATGAGTAGGCACTAGATAGGGATTTTATGCACAAGCCTTCTGGCATCCATTGATTACTCTGTTTGGCACAGGATGGCACTACTGTATGGGGAGTTTTGCCTTTGTTTACAACAAATTATGTGCTAGTATAGAGATGGTGATCATGTGATGTTTGATGGTTATTTTTGTTTTTATAAAATTGTAAGCTTATCTGTTAATATCTGTAAAACTACAAAAGATGCATTTCACAATTGATTTTCTTGCCAAATTATACATATTACTTCATCTTTTTCCATTTTTTTTGTATCTTTCTTGTATGTTCACTTGTTTTTTTATAAACTTTTTTTGTAATTTCTGTTTTTTGTTCAATAAATTTATAATTAATATATTTCATTTTTACCCACTGATATAATTTTATAAAGTGATTTTTTTTATTGGGAGGAAAGATATATAGAAGCACTAACTAAACTTTTGCACACAAACATCATATACTATTGATACACTCTTGGTGATTCCTCCATCTGTCAAAAAAGGGCTCAGAGTGCATACTGAAACAATATCCTCAATTTTTTTTACCCTCTGTTGTAATTATATAAATGAGAACAATCAAAACTTCACATATATATCATTACAATCTTTTTTTTTTTTTTAAATAAAAAATATTGCCTGCTCTATACTCTGAATGCCACAGTCTTCAAGGATATAAACATATGTATTCATTCCACTACAATTAAATCAATCAAAATATAATTTGTATTAAATCTACTAACAATAAATGACTTAATAATTCTTGAATTCATATTCCAACTCCATTTTAAAATTAAAAAAATGTTTAAAGCAATTTGCTTTAAATGTTATAGATTTATATTGTAAAGCAAAAAGTTATCAATCTTTTTTGAGGAAATACATTAAAACTTTTCTAATAGAATAAAAAAAATAGAGAAATTAAAGTTGAAAAAATTATACGAGTTATATATTAATTATAAATTTAACTTTTGCAACACATAATGTGAGGTATCTAAAGTTTAAAAAAAAAAACAAAGAAATAGTTCACGTGCTGACATTTAATATATATTTTAACATTTTGTTGTCTTTTTTACAATAGCTTTAATTTTAAAAAATCATAATGAATTATCAAAAAAATTAATTAATGTATGTAGTTGCATCAATTTGTTAATATTAAACATACCCATTGAGATCATGAGCATTGGTCTATCATTCTTGATTAAATTTTTGATATCATAAGACTATTTTAGAATAACCCTACTATCTAAAATTGATATTATTTTTCTTATATTTTAGAAATCTAATTCTGATAATATAAAATAAAATAATACTAAAATTTTAAAATAAAATAAAAAATTATAATTAAAATTACAGAGATAAAATTTGAATACAATAAATTTCAAACCAATTGTTTTCACTAAGTTGATTAAACATAACTTACTTAAATTCAATTAAAATAACTTTTTTATTTTGTTGTAAGTTTGCTGTCAATTGAAAAGCAGTAATGAAAAACATAAATTAAATGTATTTACTTCATTGGACAAAATATAATAAAATTCTTATAATACGATAACTAGAAGTGAGCAGTTTAATATCAACAAATGTATTTATAAGATGTTCACTAAATCATTTTAAAATAAGTTGCTAAAATAAAATTTGATAAAACAGTTTCAATAATAATCAAGCAGTACTCTATCCGCTTCAAACACAGAACATAACATACAACATGCATTTCAAAGCAAGTTATAAAAGTAAACCATGTTCTAAAAAATTTTATGAAAATTTTTGACTAAATTTTTCTTTAAATTTGCTTTATATGTGTAGATATAATTATGCAGAGAATACTAACAATCCCAACCAAATCTTTTTGATATTAGAATCCAAGCAGCAGCAGACCATAGTTAAGAACTTATTTTTTTAGTTTTTATTAAAATTTAGTTGATACTTTGAATTTTTATAAAATATATTATAAAAAGAAATTATTTCACACTCAGCTGCCTACTATATATATACAATTTTAATGCACAAATCAGTGCATAACAGCAGAGCTTCTTCAAATTAAATCACAATTTATTATAAACTTAATATAAATTATAATACATAATAAATAATGCCCAAGCGCTTTCAAGAGAACTTAGCTCTCATAATCATGGGTAACAAAGAGTAAGCGTAACAAGGTTGCTATGTGTAAATATATGCAGATATATGTAAATTAATTGAACTATATGCGTAAATCTAATTTCTAAGAAATGGGTTAATTAGATTTACGCATATAGTTCAATTAATTTACATATATCTGCATATATTTACACATAGCAACCTTGTTACGCTTACTCTTTGTTACCCATGATTATGAGAGCTAAGTTCTCTTGAAAGCGCTCGGGCATTATTTATTATGTATTATAATTTATATTAAGTTTATAATAAATTGTGATTTAATTTGAAGAAGCTCTGCTGTTATGCGCTGATTTGTGCATTAAAATTGTATAAAATATATTATAAAAATTTAATTAAAAAAAACTATTTTTATTAAAATGAATTGATGTTTTTCTTCCATTATTACACAAAATACATAAGCAAGTTTTTTCAAATATTTTTATCTATTTAATATTTAGGTAATATTAATACTAACTTTTATTTTAACTGACACTATTTTTATGATTTCATTAAAAAACATTTTAAGTGAATTATCAGAAAATATAATTGAAAATAAAAATTAGTTTCAAGTTATTACAATATTTAAATTATAAATCCATTTTAAACTAACAAGCAAATTTAAGATATATATATTAGCTTGTTTTTAGAAGCTAAATCTTCAAAAGAATCCTAACATTTTATCTTGAAATTTTCCCTATTTTCAAACATTATATCAAAATGTAATAATCTTTGAAATAGGAACTACTTTATTAATTCTAATTATGTAAAAAAAAAAAAAAACTGCAATTATACAAAATCTGTACATTATTAAATTATGTAATTAATCAAACACAAAATCTGTAAATTATTAAATTATATAATGAATCAAAAATATATATAAAATCAATTAAAAGAATATATATTCTGAATGTAAATGGTCACATATATGTGAGAATCTTCCCAAAACAAAACCATATATTTGAAATTTTTAAGTCAAAACATTGAAAATTCACTAAATATCTCAAAATAGTTGTACAAAAAAAAAAAAATCTTTCTGAAATTAACATCAGAACATTTCTTTAATTATTTCATTTTTCAAGTAAATTGACTAACCAATTACATTGTCATTAAATCCAAGACAGATTCATTTTGCACTTGATTGGTTCAATTGCTTATATTTAAAACAGTAGGGAAATAAATTACCCTCCCCCACCCTCAGTGATTTTTATTTTATTTTATTATTTTCAGAAATCATAAACATATCAACTAAAACTTTGAAAAAAAAAAAATTGAAACTAACAAAATCTCAAACATGATTATTTCTCTCCACAAGGTGTTAAAAGTGGATAGAAACCAGTACCTACTGAGAATGATGTAGTAAAAATTACACTACAGAAATATTATTCATTATTTAAAAAAATCTCAATAAGTTCCTACTTTATTTTCTTTAATAGCAATAGCCGAATAAAGCCAGTTTGTCTTTTGTTTTTATTTATATAAAAATATGCAATTCTTTACAAGAATGTTCATTATTCAAAGATGCTTACATATTTTTAATAGATAATTAGAATAAAAATTTCAAACATAAATATAAAATCTACAAATTAATAAAATACAAAATGTTAAAATATAGTACTATTCTCAAAGTCTCATTGTAACAATTAAGGCAGTTTTTTATAGTAAAAAAAATTATTTCTCATATATAAATAGACAAAAAAAAAATTACATTTAAGTAATTTAACAAAAAAAAATCTAATTCATTTTTTTTTTTTCCAAACTATAAATCAGTTTGAAAAAATTATGTAGAAAAATTATTCACTTAAGTCCCCCTCCCCTAGTTTAATTTTAGGGAAAAAAAAATATCATTATAATTTTAATTCTTTTGAATTGAATTTCAATATATATATATGTTTAACATCTTTTAAAATTCATGATTGTTTCTAAACCAATTTTTAAATTATGTTTTGAGGAGATTAAAAATCTTAATTAAAAAGTAAAAGGTCAATATCTTTTTGAAAGTGGATATCAAAATTAAATAATTATATTTAATAACTTATTACAAAAGTTATATAGAATGATCTTGAAATTATGGATGGAAAGTCAATGTTAGATTATAAAACATCTTTTGGCAGATCATAAAATTTCAAAATAATTATATTTATTAAGAAAAGTAAACAAAATTAAGCATAAAAAATATCATAGATACATATTTCTGAAACAAAAACTTTTAAAAATTACATCTAATTACATAATAATTATATAATCTATATGATGACTTGAGTATTTTATGTTGAAAATAAATCAAAAATATTTAATTTCATTCCATTCAAAATATACACTTTGAGCATATTTGCATCTCAGTTTAAAAAATAATCAATCAAACATGAAATTTTATATTTAAAATGGGGTTTTATCTTAGACATGTTTGAAGATTATTAGCAGTTTAAAATTGTCAAATAGTTTTTCAAATTTAAAAGAATCATGTTTTTAATTATTTATATAAAATTTATATCATGTGTTTCAATTATTTTCTTTTCTTCTGTGTGTATATTGTAGTAATATGTACTGAACATATCAAAGACAATAATATTTCACTTTTAATGTAAAAAGCAGTTACTTTATAATAATTATAAACCTGCTACCAATACTGTAATTAATTTAGACACTCCTTTAAAATATAAAAAAGAAAAATTTGATGGCATTTGGAAAAATTATAAAGACTGAATAAATTGTACTGTCTAATGTGTATTCAATAATAATTATGATTATAATTTGACTATTTTTTAGAAACATACAAGTAATTTAATAATTATTTCTAATTTTAAAAAAAATCCATGAAGACAACATTGCATGCATCAAGAAATGTAAAGAGCTATATGCAGATGATTATAAAATCATTGCTCCAACTGCTCTGTAATCTTGGATACAATCAAATAAATAATTACAACATTGATACAATATGCATAAAATATATAAATATTATCTTATTATAACCGATAAATGTATCCAAAATATCAAAATATACAAAGATGCCTTTTTTTTTTTTTTGAAAGTTTATGCTAAACTTTAGCTCTATATATTATTTCAATAAAAAATACATCAATAGAGTGTAAAAATTTTGGCAAAATAGGATTGCTTCATTGTTTAATCTTATTAATGTAAGTAAATATATTAAATTAAAGATAATAAGATAAAATTTTCAATGTTCAATGGATTGGTGTGCATCTAAACAATTTATAATCAAAATGTGAATAATAAAAGTTCTTAACAATGTATTGTATCTTTAAAGATGATAATTTAATACAAATAGCAAAATATATAAAACAAAACATGGCTCTAGAAACTTGCCATATTTATTTCATATACAGAGGTACTTGGAGGGAGAAAAAAATTTTTAATCACATTAATGATGTCTTTACTATTGAGAAAGTAAAATGTAAACAGATTCTTTATACAATTAAATAGTAAATCAGTCATTTTAAATAAACCAAAAGGAATGAAAACAATGTGCTCTATTCATTTTTTGGACTTGATATACAAAGTTGATGCCTGTATAGATTACAAAATATATGCTAAATCTTTGTCATCATATTAAATCTCAAACTGGTGTTTAATTAAGACATAAACTGGCAAGACTTTAGAACATTTTCATTCCAAAATTACTATATATATATATAAACTTATTGATGACAAAATTATGAATCTCCAAAATTATATCTATGAATTATAGAGCATGAGATATCACAGACGCATTTTAAACATTATTTATCCCTATAATTATATATCTGCTAAAATTCATATTAACCCAAAATTTCAGATTTCTATTCAATTTGGCGTATAAAGAATCTCTCAACGATATTACTGTGAATAGTATCTAAATATTTTTAGAGCAATGAATAAATTTATTGTAAAGATTCATGAGTGACAATGTCCATAAAACTTATGTATTCAAGAACACAGCCACTGGTATTAGAAAGACCTGTTTAAGGAAGAACAGAGCAGATACCCTAAATAATGACTGTTACAACCATATCAATACTTTAACTCCATGCACAAACGTGTTTATTTTATGCTGGGGAAATAATGAATGTTACAACCATATCAATACTTTAAGTCCATGCACAAACTTGCCAAAATGATTTTCATTTGATAATGTGTCTATTTTATGCTAGGAGAAAAAACACAAACTAAAGAACATTAATAAATTCATTAAATAACAAAAGGTCTATGAAAATATTTGCTAAACACAGAGAGTTATATGATTTTATTTCTACTTACTAATTTATTATTATGATAAAATATATTGTTCATGAGTTTGGAGGCAGCAGTTAAAAACAATTAATTCTAATAGCCAAATATTAGTTATTGCTTTAATCAAGGTTATACCAATAATTCTAATAATTACTTACTTTATAAATCTTTGTTTATTCAGTCCCTTTTTTTTTCACATTTTATTTGATGCTGTAGATAAAATTAAACATATACTTCCATCAATTAAAGCCTACTCTGAACAACACCCATTCCTTTATTTAAATATTTCAGAACACTATGACTTTAAATTTGAGTAAAAAAATAAACATTTTGATTAGGCTCATTACTAAAATTACAATAACTACAAACTGTAAAATAAATTGCAATAAACTGATTTTATAATTAGTCAAAAATATAATTAGTAGGCTTATACTATAATAAACTTGCTATTTGAAGATCATAATTCTCATCATGATATAATCTATTTACCATGAAGAATCTGTAATAGTTTACAATTAACTTTTGTGTTGAAGTTTTTCAATAACAATCATATTTGATAGAATTTAAAGAAAAATGCTAATATTATATCTAATATTGTATATACTAGATGGCTCTTGAAATTTTATGAAACATTTTTTTTATAATTCATGATTTTTTTTTTCATTGAATATTGTTACATTTTCTTCAAAACAATCATTATATGATAATTGTTTTGTTTTTTTATATTTTTTTTCTTAATATGCTTGTGGTAATATCCTACAGTGAAAAATCATAGCTATGGCAAGCAATGATTAATTACCAAGCTAATGATTAGTAATAGTAGTTTTAAAACATGTGAGAAGATCATTATTCCAAAAATATTGATTTTTGGGTTTTCCTCAACAATTTTTTTTGAATTTTAAAAAAAAAATCATTCAAATAATAGTAATAATAAAAAGGGGAAATGTTTTAAAAGTACTCCTGAACTCATTTCTTTATAAAAATTAAACAAAATTTATTAGTGATGAATATTATTTTTAAAAAATGGTTAACTGAAGCAAAAATAAATTTAAATTTGTTACTGTATTTATTTGATTATGAAGAATTTTGTTTATTCACTATTTTGGCAAACATTTCATCAACTCAAAGTTGCTTCATGTGTTTGATATTTTTTGTGATAGAATTTTTCTTGCATTAAATGAAAGTCCGTCAATTCTTGTTCCATGACAAAAATACACCTATCTCATTCTTTCATTAAATTATCCAACAATTCATATGGTATTACTTAAAAGTATCTGGAAAGAGAAGCTTTTGCTGTCATGATTTTTCTATTGCCATCTTATTCCTTAAGTTAAATCTGCTTCAAAAACAAATGCTTCTTTTCTAATATATTTCATCACCTGGGGCATGCTTCCAAGCATATTTAACCAAATGCTACCTTAAAAATATTATGCTATACATATATTTTAAGCAGAATTCACATAAATAGACAAGAAATTTTTTTCAGGATAGGGTGAAAAACACCACACATCAATTTCATAATTACCCATTTTGATAATCTAATTCCATTTTCATCACATTGTTCTATTAATTTTTTTTTAAATTCTTCATAAGCTGTGCTTTTCTAAATTAACAGTTCAAGACTAAAGCCAAAAGTGACAGTCTTGTTTTGTTATATAACTAATGCTTTTTTGTTTGTTTGTTTGTTTGTTTATTTGTTTCTGCTGAATTTCTGTAAGTTCTGTTTTATTTTTTCTTACCTCTCTAATTTAATTTCATCTATTCCAGCATTCTAATCTGCCTCCATACTATAATTATTATTTGTTGTAATACTAAGATCTTTCATCATAAATTATCTTTTTACATACATATATAGCTGGAAATTAATACAGTATTTCTTAGCATATAGATAATCAGATCTGATTTTTTAATAATATAACTTTTTTCACACAAACCACCACTCTCCACTCTATCTCATAACACTGATACACTTGAACACATATATATAGAAAAGATAAATAATCACCAATATACGTATTTTTGGATTATGTCTTATACATGAGGGGTCAGATTGACTTTAGGTCAATATGGGTGTGGCAAGATCTCAGCCTCAGGGTGACCTTTGAGTGTTCCATCATCAGATTTTCAATTGGATGGACAGTTGAAGAGTTGGAGTGTGGAGTAGATTGAAGCCTGTGCATTAAAGTATGAAGATTGGCTATCTTAATATCTGAGCACTTATTGCATATATGTGTAGAGATAATAATCTAAACCAACTGATGATTGCTGGTTTAGCATGAAATAAGTATATTGGTGATTATTTATCTTTTCAATATATATGTGTTCAAGTGTATCAGTGTTATGAGATAGAGTGGAGAGTGGTGGGTTGTGTGAAACTCTGTGCTCATATACCCTATATATTACATATATTGATACAGGTATATAATAAGCCTGTTTTCAGTTATAGCTTTTTTGTAAAAAAAAAAAAGTGCTACAAAAAGTATAGACTGTGCACAAGCTTGCTATATTATGATGCTGACATAAAACTACCTGAGCATTAGAAACTTTCACCTTATTCGACACAATTACATTTTCCTTTTATGTTATTAACCATTAAGAATTAAAATATATTTCACATATTCTCATAGTATACTGATAAATATAACACATTTTGATCAAATTTTTTAATAATTCAATCTTTTTATCAATAAGTGCACTATAAAAATTGGAGTCTAAGTGTATGTTTTACTTACTACATAATAGTTGGCCTAAAAGTGTCTGAATATTAAAAGTTACTGAATTTGTGAAATACCAAAAAAAAAACAATTTTTTAATATACTGTACTCGATTAAAAAGTTCTAAATCAAATATACCAAAATTATAATACTGATATAAAAAATATTTTTATTTTTTAGCTAAGTTACAAAGATTAACCCCCATCCCTTTTATAAATAATCTGAACCTATCTAACTGCACGATAATGAGTGTTTAAATGTGTGTTTATATATATTCATGAAAACATTTAAAGATGTAATATATATATATATAATAATTACTTTATTATTTTTCATGATAAAAATATCTTTAGTATAATTTATTTAATACCTACCTCTATTATCTAATCTCTAAATTACTAAAATTAAATGTTTTTACCTTAAATTGCTTTATATTTAGGATAGCTCCTTTTTTTATATAATCATAATACCTTTAAAACAATTAAGTCTAATGAACTATCAATTATGGCTATTTGATCAATCAAAGGTAGAAATAGAAAATAGATTCATAAAATATATTCATTATTAAACTACCTAAATTATTAATATCCTTATTTCTAATGATTATATAGCTTTCGGCTTCATTTTAGGCTCTATTTTTTCATATAGATGCTATTTAAAAAAAAAAAAAAAAGTATTTGACTCCAATTCATTAAAATATGATACAAAAAATAATAAATTTTAAAGTACTAAAAATAAAATAAAATACACATCTTGAGTAAAGGCGAATTACAATAGAGCTAAAATATTAGTCAAATAATGTTGTGTTTGTTTTTATACATAAACACACATATTTTACCTATTAAGCTTAAATCCTGATTTTTTTTTTCTACCTCTTTAATTGATCTCACCTTTGAATCTTATACTTATCTATTTTTTATTCTCTGACCTTTTTTTTTTGTTTGTTTTTTTGTTTTAATGCACCCAGTTACTTTGTAACGCTTTCTTCAAATTTTTGCATTTTTTTAAATATATATCAGGAGTGGGCAAGTTCTTCGATAAGAATCATACTTTTCATATATTTTTTAACATGCAAGAGCAACAGTTCTTTTAAAATAAAAACCTATAATACTTTGCATATATTTTTACATGTTCAAGGCTCGCAAAAAATATTTTAAAATTCTAATTATAAATAAGAAAAATATAACTGCGATATACCATTAAATGTTGAAACATTTTTTATCAACCAAATACAATAATAAAATTCATATTAACAACTTTTTTGACTAGTACCATTAAAAGCTAAAAATTTAAAGTTTCAAAATGTTTGTTTTTTATTTATCTTTAACACATGTACAGAAATAAAATAGTCTAATATTTATAAATACTAACTACTACAGATCATTACCATAAAATTTTAGAAAAAAATGACAATAAAAACCAATATTCGAAAGCCATAAAGAATAGCTTTGGAAGTCGCATATGTCTCACAAGCCACAGTTTAACCACCATTGATGTATATCATTCAACTCCATTTCATAATTTTTTTAATTCATTAAACACACATTATTATATTCAAATTCCCAATTTAATTCTTCTTCATACTCAATTGTAGAAATTTCATACATTTTATATACAGACAGACAAATAGATAAATATTTGGCATTTGGTATAGTGAAAAGCAAAGTTTATTTAAAATTTGTACTTAATTATTTATTATAGTGACATAGGGATTTTTTTTTAACTTGCTTAAATATTAACCAAATGTCATAAAAATCTGGTAGAAATTCCAATCAAACTCCTTAAATCTGCCACTATTGACCTCGATTTGACAGTTATTAATTATGTGTTTCATAGTTTACCTTTGTTCAAATTATCAACATAATGATCATGGATTGTCCTGAATTTATTGATGACCATCCAGTTGCTTTTAGAAAGATCAAATTCAATAAGCTAAATTTATTGGTGGATCTGGAAAAAACACATTTATTTGACACCTAATAAAAAATACTAATTATTTATATAGTTTCTTAGTCAAACAACCAAAAAAATAATTTTGATTTGAGATTAGCTTTAAAAGATGAAACTATATCTTAGATAATTGCCAAATCCAGTTTGCTTAACAGCTTTTTATACATTTTCTGTAAGTTGACTTCTTCACTGGAATCTGACGAGGAATATGTGAAAGAATAGTAAGCTATTAAATGTGAATGGGCAAGTAATATTTCTTATGGTAATATTTGACTGAATATCAAAAAGTTTAGTATGGAGACTTTTTCTCTGAAGTGGGACATAGTTTTCACCAGTAACTGACCATAATGTATTTGCATCACAACCTCAAGTGAGGCCAGCTTGCTCTCCAGGGAGAATAATTTTAGAAATTAATTTTAACCTAATCTTAAATAAATGAAGCAAATAATTTAGGCTATGATCTAAGAAAAGATTGTTCCTAGATAGTATGAGGTAGAATTGTATTTTATTATTCAAAGGATTATATTCAGATTGTGAGATTTTTTTTTTTGACAACACAATATTTTTTTCAAAATATTAAGACATCATTGTTATAACATAAAAAAATAAATAAAACAAAACAAAAATAAGAAATTTAGATTAACTAAAATCTAACAATTCAATCCAATACAAAAAAAGAGAAAAAATATTCTGTAAATGAAGTACAACTAAAACTGGCAATTATATATATATATAATGTATTACAATTTTTGTTCTGAAAAATTACTAGCCAGTTAAATTGTCTGAAAAATAATAAAATAATGACAGAGGGTGCATAAGATAATTCATTAATATATATTCACATACAGGATTAAGAGGTTTTAAATAACTAAAATTAATATTACATCTAGTGGAGCAGCAATCTACACTATATTTTATTCCAAGCCCCCTTGTGTACAAACATATATAGAGTATAATCTTTTATTGATAAACATTGATTAGAATACGTATTTTTTATTGAATTGCAATGGTAGAATACTTTTCAACATGTAGATATATAACCAATTTTTATATACATAGTATGCACATGTAAATTATAATTAAAATATAAACAATATTTAAAATATAATAATATAATTATTAATCATAAATTAAGGGGACACATTTACATACATTTTTTAATCACTGAAAATATAACAATAAAAAAAACTTACTATATTTTTATTTTTTAAATAAAATAATCAACAAAATGTCTGACTTACATCACAATTAAAGATATTGAGATCAATATTCTTTTTATTTTCAACAACTTTTTTTTTGACATAAAAACATAATAGATTAATCTCTTTATCAAAAAACTATTTGTTTTTATGTTTTTAAATCAGTATTTTGAAGTATGTTCTAAAATTATGTTCTAAAATTTTGTAAAATGTTTAGCATTACACTTAGAAAATACTTTATTACACAGAATACTGTATATCAAATTCAAAAAAAATAATAAAAGAATAAAATGTATACACTTGCAATATAAACCAAAGAAATTTTACTAATGAAAATGATTGTTTAGAGCATCCCAAAATGAAAATATGGCTATTGATGTATTTTAAAATTTATTTACAAATTTTATTTTGTTTTTTTTTAAACATGATCAAGTACAGTGCTCAGAAGTAAAAAATGGCTTGAGGTCGTAAAATGTATTAAATTTGTGAATTTTAATCTTTTTTTGTTTGTTTATATTTTTGTTGGATAAGATAATTGAAGTCATATACTTTGATACAGCATGATTGGCGGTGCCACTGTAATTACTATTACTTTATATTATATAAAAATATAAATTTTAATTAATATCTCATAAATTAAATAATGTTGGAATATGTTTTGATGATAAGTACCCCTTCAAGTTAATTAAATATTCCCTTTCTAGTAATTTAACTACTTCTTGATTCTCATATTTATTTAAAGTTAATTGCTAAAACACTTCTATAAATACTATTTTTTTTGTCCTTTTTTGTGTGTAAATAATTTATAATATTTATTTATTAATTTTTTTTATAAGTTTTTTTTTCCAGTGAAATTTTTTAAAAAATAGATTTCCCATAAAAAGTTTTTTTTCTTCCCAGAAAATTGCTATACAGTATAGTCTATCTGAAGCAATTATTCACTTTAAAAAAGATTTATATTAATTTGTTTTTAATAAATAGCAGACAGATGAAAATGAAGATGAATAAAAGCCTGTTGAAGTTATAAACTAGTTGTAACTTTACACATGACAATATAAAATGTGTAATAATCACTTGTAGATATTTATTAAGAATAATTATAATAAGTAATATATATATATATATAACAGCTATATAAATATATATATTAATAATTATACATAAAAAGCCTTTTTCAGAACATGGTTTTATGCTCTTCTCAAATGTTAAGATCTATTTTAACATTAATCAATTATTGCAGATAGAACTATATCTAATGTTCTAGAGTGAAAATAAAATAAAACATGAATAAAACAGAATAAAATTATGATAGAGATTCAATAAAAATTGAAAGAATTGATTATATAATATAACAATATACACATAAATAAAAACATACCCTATATAATTTTATATATACTAGTTTATTATCTGATTTTTCAATCATTGTTAATTGACCAGTTATAACAAAATTTATTGAAGTTTTATAAATATTCATACAATTATTTAAGTTATGCTTAATATAATATGCTTCATATATTTGTCTTCTTTTTGGATCTTTACTGTAATTTGTATTTTTGTAGCATCTATTATACATCCATATGTTAAACAGAGAGTGTATAAAGCAGACTTCTTATTTCACCTATTAATTGCATTATATTCTTTAGCACTTACATATAATTGTTTCTCTGTATGATCATAGTAACTCATATAGCATTGCTCACAATTAATTTTATATCATCTCTTATTTTATAATTATCTAATAATTTTTCTAGACTTTTACTATTTGATCATCTTTTGTACCCATGCTTGTTGTGAATCTATAGGAATAATTTTAATTAATTTATTCTTCTTTCACAAAATATTTTAATATAATTTTGTTATCATTATCTATGTGAATTTGATGATAAAAACTAAATATTTAAATTATGGATATAATCCTAAAAATATTAAAATATATACTTTTTATTGTAAATAATCTATATTAAATAATAATATTTCTGTGCAAAATGATTATAATGATGGCAGTAACAATAGTTCAAATAAAAAATGAATCAAACTTTCATATTATCCCATAATTTATAATACATTGATAATATATATATATATTGATAATCATATAAATATTGGATAGTCAAATAGTAAAAGTCTAAAAAAATTAACAGATAATTATAAAATAAGAGATGATATAATATACTAAAAGGTTTCATATATAAAATTAATTGTGACCACTGCAATGTGATTTACTATGATCATACAGGGAAACAGATAAAAGAGCCAAAGAAGATAACACAATTAACAGGTGAGATGATAAATTGCTTTATACATTCACTACTTATCATAGAGACATAAAATAGATGCCACAAAAAATATTAAACCTTTAAATTACATTAAAGATCAAAAAAGACAAATATATAAAGCATATTATATTAAATATAATTTCCTTAATAACTGGCAATTAAAAATGAATGAAAAATTATATAATAAGGTGGTATATATAAAGTATAGTTTGTTTTTATTATTCTCTATATAGTCAATTCTTTCAACTTTTATTGAATCTCTGTATCACAATTTTATTCTGTTTTATTCATGTTTTATTTTGCTATTGTTGTTATTTTATTTCTATTATAGAATACTAGACAGCATTCTATCTGCAAAAATTGGTCAGTTAAAATAAATGCTTAATATTTCAAAAAATCACAAACCATGTGCTGATGATAAAGGTTATTTATGTATAATTATTAATATAATTATATAACTATTATATATATTTTTGTTATAATTTATATATATAAAAAATAGAATAATGGACTTGATTAATTTCTATTTTTGATGCTAAGAATAATTAATATTATACCTTCCCCCCCTACTAGAAAAAATTTATTAAATAAAATTGTACTGGATTAAAAAATATAAAAAAAAAAAATGTGAAATTGTTTCTGATTTGCTAATATTAATATTATTATATTGATTATTAATCATTTCTATTAGTAATATATAAAAATGGTAGACTGTTAAGCATGAATTTTTAATTTCACAGAATAAATTTATTCACTGAAATTTCTTAAGAACATTTCTCAGCCTTTCCAGAATTGCTATAAAGTGATCTATTACTTATCCCATTTTTAAATAATAAATATTTACATGTGATTTCATCATTCACTATTTTTAAAAATATAAAATTTGCATGCATTTACATATGCCAGGGAACCCCAAAATAACCAGAATTGTTCTCTGGTTTGCATGCCTATTGTAGTATATGCCTCTGCCGCAAAAATATTTTTGCAGAGACCTTTCTGCATCCGTCTGTAAAATGATGTCATAGTGTGAAATCATGGTGCCATATAACAATTTTTTTTATAAAGTGCATTTTGCAGATTTGTCAATTTTTATTATGGTTGAAAAGTTTGAACAACATGCAATTGTGAAATTCTATTTTCTGTTAGGAAAAACAGCAGGGAAAACTGTTATAATGCTTGAAAAAACTTACAAAAAAGCTGCACTGGGGGAAACATGAGTTTATAAATGGTTTTCCTGCTTTAATAATAGCAAATTATCATCAGCAGACAAACACCATTCAGGATGATCCTCAACCTCTCAAATTAATAAAAACATCATGAGAATGTGAACTGATTTTGGAAGACTATCACTTGTTATCTGGTATATCCTGGAGTTCCTGCCAACAAATTTTAAGCAATGAATTATGAATGAAAAGAATTGCAGTAAAATTTGTACCTCACATGCTCACAACTGATCAAAAGCAATTGTGAATGGATGCATGGCATGAATTAAAAAAGCACTTGAAAATTGACCCTGACCTTTTTTCAAAGATTATTACAGGTGATAAAATCTGGTGCTATGCTTGCAACTCTGAGATGAAGCAGCAGTCGAGCAAATGGAATACTTCAAATTTGCCATGTTCCAATAAAGCACAGTGAACAAAGTCCAAAGTCAAGACAATGCTAATTTCTTTTTTAATGTAAATGGCATTGGTCATTCAGAATTTGCTTCTAGCAGTCAAACTGTTAACCAGGCATATTACTTAAAAGTTATGAAATGTTTGTGTCTCGCAGTGAGAAGGAGATATCATGATTTGTGGCGAAGGAATGGTGACTCCACTATGACACACCACATGTGAAGCAATTTTTAACTAAAAATAACATGAACCAGCGTATCTATCCACTGTATTCACTTGATCTTGCTCCATGCCATTTCTTTCTATTCCCTCGAATTAAAAAATGCCTCAAAGGAAAATATTTTGCAGTCTTGAAAGTGAAAAAAAAATGATAGAAGTGTTAAAATGCATCATTTTGCAAGAGTTTAAGAACTTTGAAAAGTGGAAACCACATTTAGATCAGTGCAATGCATCAGATGGAGAGTATTTTGGAGATTCACTTTACAATGCTTAAAAATAAATTAACCAATTTTTTATTACAGAATTCCAATTTTTTTTGTGTATCCCCTTGTATAGAGAAAAAATCTGCAGAAAGAAGTTTATTGTTAAATGAAAGAAGATCCTTTGATTCTTTTTTGAGACCTTAAAGGAACCAAGTATGGCAAAGTCCTAATGTCAACTCCATGTTATCATTGCAGTTGTTATTACTATGTCATTACTCAAATGATAAAATAAACATAGAACGTGCATTGGCTTTTTACCTCTAAAGATCCAAAAACATCATGGTCTTTAGTTCTTATTTGCCTGGGAGTTCTTGGTTAAATATCAACTGAGTTTTCTTGAAAGCTGTATAAATATGTGAGTGAATGAACTTTTTTTTTTCTTACAGATATTTATAATAATGACAGATAAATTTAAATTATAGTCATTATTCACTAGCTAAGACAGGGGCTGGTAACCAAAGCCAGGAGATGAGAATTCCCCGATTTTAGGCTTAAGCTGCTATTTGATGATGGACTTTTACTTAAAAATCTACAACTACATATCATATGAATTGGAAGAAAAACTACTATCTAATATTAAATGGACATTGTTTGACTTGGTGAAAATAAAAGAAAATCTGAGGAGACAATTGTTAGAAAAAGTGTACTTTGTTCTAAATGCATAAAAATTGGAAGAACAAGTGGTGTGGGGGTTTCATTATAAATAAAAAGTGAAAAAACAACAATGAGGAGATCAATTATATATCAGACAAAATGGCAAGACTAGTTGTTCAAATTAATGGAAGATAAAAAAGAAAATAATTCAAATTTATATCCCACCAGCTTCTCAATTGTGATCAAGATTTTTATATGGATATATGAAATGCTTTTGATCTGATCAAATAAAACTTTAAAATTGTCATGGGAGATTATAATAGTAGACTTTATAAAATAATAAAGAAAATGAAAGTTCTATGGGTAAATTTGATTATAATGTTAGACATAAAGGGAGTGACAAACAAGTGGGATTCACAGAAAAAGGACACTGAATGTTATAAATTCTGTCTCTTGAAAAAGAATGCTGGGTAAAAATGGATCTAGCCGCATGCAAATGAAGGAATAGCAGAATTGCATTATATTTCGACATAAGAAAATATGTATTTTAAGATTGCAATGCTCTTAATAGATTCAACAGAGGAAGTGATCATCAGAATAGTGAAATAAAAATAAATATTAACTCAAAACTAGAGATAAAAATTATTAAGAAAGCAACATTAACAGTTGATATTTCTAACTTTCAAAAATACTCCAATGAATTTAAATTAAAACTTTTAAATCATTTTAAAATATTAGCAGACTTTGCAGATGATACAGACTTGGCTTATATCAATAAGAAAATAATTAATATTCTATTAACAATGGCAAGAAAAAAATAGTACAAACAACCAATAAGTTACCAATAAATTTTCTATTGAGACAAGAGAATATAATAAAAAATGAAGAAATACTAACTTTTTTTAATGAATTATTTAAATAGAATTTAGTACAAAAAAAAGTTAATAATGATATAAGCAATGTTAAACATCTTGGTATTAGCAATAAAAAGATGGAACTATTATTAAAGAAAAAGAGGATATCATAAAATGAATAAAAGAATTTTATTTTTAAAAAAAGTGTCATCTACAATGATTAATGATATTATTATTGATATTTTAAAAGAACCAGGTGAGGAAATAGAAAAAATGTTAGCAAAACTATATATCAAATGGCTAAATGATAAAAGCATACCAGATAATTGGAAAATATGTGTAGTAATATTGATATTTAAAAAAATGCAAATCTACTAATCTTCAATTTTTGGAATTTAACTAATCTTTGTTTAAACAAATTGGATTTAAAAATAAATATATCTCAGTGATCACGTATTGAATGATGTAAAAATGACCAGATTATGAAAAGGCGTTTGATTCTCCTCTCTTATTTTTGTTTAAATATTTAAGAAATTAGTGCTATTATTTTCTAGCAAAATTTTTAAGTTTTAGAAATTCATATTTTGACAATGTAATTCCTAAAATATTAATAAAATTTTTATATTAAAAAAAATCATAATTAAAATTTGATTAATTAGTAAAATACATCAACAGGGACAAACTAGGTAAAAAATTAAACGCAAATATGCTATAATATAGGCTCTACTGCCATTGAAAAAAACTATAAAACTTTTATATTATTGCCTTACCCATTCAAGGATGTAAATATAAAATTAATACATTAATTAAAAACACATTACATTAGTATATATTTTAATAAATTATGATTTTTGCTCATTTTATTTATAATTGCTTCATTTTCTATTCTATAAATGTATTTTCTGATGACATAAGATTAATTGCTTTTATTTAATACAAATAACTTAAATTATTACACAGACTGTCTTAATTAAATTATATTTATATATTCAAAAATGATTTTGCAAAAGATATCAGAGTTAATATAGTTAAAATGAATGAATATGTTAAAAATATACTAGCAAAAATATACAAAGTGATCTGCATACATTATAAATGTATTTCCTCAAACAAGTATTTTATAAAATAGTTGTTCTATATAAAATGCTACCAAGCAATTTCAAAATAATGCAACAATGTAATTTTCAAGAGGCAAAAGTGATATTCTTGCTATAAAAATAATTTCCAAAAAAATTATAACAACTAATTTTCAGATAATGAGAAAACTGCAAGTGGCTGAGTAAATATCAGTTGGGGCAAGAACCTGAACTCTTAAATTTAATTTTATTACAAACAAGGGATAGAGTTTAGGGAAAGTAAAATTAAATACAGCATCTCTCATATTAGGCTATTTTTATGACATATAAATAGAAATACATATAGAAATTTTGGCTTTATCAGTGAAAACTTTCCAAATTACTAGCATTTATTTTTTAAAAAGTTTTTGAATCATTTCTGAGTATTAGATACATAATTTAAACTTAAAGATGTGCACTTGGAAAAGCATTAATTAATTAAGGCATAACAAATCAAGAAAAACCTTTTTCTTGAAAGCATGGAGCAAAATGATAACTGTTGTTATAACATTAACATCAAGATTCAATTTGAAATTCAGAAGATAAAAATTTTTTTAAAGTGTCAGATTGCTTCACTATTTATTAAAATTATACCTAAGAAATTTCCTTAATAGTCTTTTTTTTTCTAATACTTTGGATGAAAGAAGTTTGTTAACATTGCAAAAATTATTTTAAACAATGATAAAATTAACATTGAATTGCCTTTATCACTAATGTTGACATAAGCCCTTTAGAAAACATTAATGAATATATAATTAGTTATTGCATTGTCACTTTTGAATATCACCTATGGACATAAATTACTGGTAAACTAACTAAATAGATGTTGAAAAGAAATAGGATTAATTATTCAAGCGAAATACAACTTATTGGAGATAGTTAATAACAAATATGACTATTTTATTCTCTTCTATAAATATTTTGAATTTAATCATTAGTATGTAATAATAGCTAAGTTCTTCCAATAGCTTTTGAATACTAAATGTAAATGAATTTAAGTAATCAGGAAAATGTCATTTCAAAGACTAGTGGAATCATTACTACAACAATATTTTCTAAATTTGAATTTAAAATCATTTAAATTAAGTGCATTTAATTTTTTTAAAAAATAAAATGACAATTAATTTGGAGATGGACTTGTTAGTATATATATTTGTGTGTTTGTGTATATATACTCATGTTTATTTTTTTCTACAAATTGTTACTTATACAATTTTTATTTTGTATTGATAACTTAATATAGTTGTTAATTTATTATATTTTAATATGAACTTAAACTGCATTATATTTTACACTATGATGTGTATATTTATTATTTATAATGAATGTAATAATAAATTATCATAACTTAAATATAAGCAATTGAAACAGAGGTAACTGTAAAAAAACATCAATAACTACTACCATGTCAATTATTTATAATGAATAAATGTTTTTAAAAGAAAACTAAACAAATAAATAAATAGAATTATATGTATAGCCATTTTGGCTTCTACCAATGAAAGCTTTTCATTTTATTGAATTACATTCTTATATTAGATGCATAATTTTATATACAATAATGTCTATTTGTAAAAATATCAAAATTTTAAATAATTTCAAATTAAGAAAAGACTGACATTTCTTATATTTAATATTTAGGATTCATTCATTTTATTTGATAGTTTTATATCAGTAATCAGCTATTCATTTACCTCTTTTATACTGCTCTTACATTTACTATATTTTGTCATTCTTTCTGGGACATCTCTATAAAAACACTAACTATATACATTTAACTTTCAATTAATGTTATCACATTCTCATTATTGTTTTTAATGAAAAATAAATAATAAATTTACAAGTTATTAATAGTTAGATGAATGCTTTTCAATAAATTTCCTCTTTCATAGAAGGACTGAAGCCCTGCAATAGTATAAAATTAACCATACATATGAGAATATATATATATATTTAACAAATATTTTGTTTTGCCATTGCAAATAATGTTAATATTTGGAAGTCAAGCATAACATAAAAAATAGTCTTTATATAATAATTACATTTTATCTAGATTCAATTACATTATGAATAGATAGAGAGCTAATTAAAATAATCTGAACTTCTAGTAAAATATATTCATTTTAAATGTTTGTCGTAAGACACTGGCTTTGCATATAATTCTTTTTTACTTTATTCATTTTGGTTTCTTGAATTATATTAAATACATACAATACTTTCTTATGCCATATCAAAATTAGGACGATGGTAGTACACTTCTGAAAAAATATATCTTTGGTAAGTACTCTTAAAGAAGTTGAGCAACTTATATTTGCTCTCTCTCAATTTTCAACAAACCCAAATAATAATTCTTATAAAATTATTTTAGCAAAAATTAATTTTTGCAAAAATGATGTAAATAATCTGTTGTTAACATTAATCAAATCAGATGCTCATCTCTGTAATTTAAATTAATCAGTGTTTTATTATAATGCTTACTTATACTTTGCTTTTTCTTAAAATCAAATTTCATTAGTATTGTTAAATAAGAAAAAATACCATTGAACACATTTATTACATTAAAATATATGTAATATCTCTATAAGTAATGATGATAATGATTTTTTAAATACAAATGATTCAGCCATCATTTCAATATTGTATAGATATCTTTATTCTAGTTAATGAGGTTCTGACAATATGTCTCAAAAAAAATCTCTCAAATGAAAAACTGACATTTAAAAGATTGCCACAGATTCAAAATATTCTGTAAACTTTAACTACCTGATTTTAGAAAAAGTATAAATTTAAAAATTAGTGATAATAATCAAACATTTTATTAAGCATATTATTGATAAAAAAAATCATCTGATTATAGTGCATAAATTATCATGACATTTAACTTGAAAGTCCTATGTAATATAAACTTTGTAGATGATAGCTACTTCCAAACAAAGATTTTCAAATGTTTTCTGAACTAATTATAGGTAGATAGATAGCCATACTGAAATGTTGTCAAGATTAACATTCCATTGAATCATGAATTTATTAAAATATAAAGCAAGCAAAAATATAATGGAATTTATATACATTTTAAAAATTTATATATAGATGTACTTTATGTATTATGCGATCAATGTTTGTTTTTTATTCTTTATACTTACATAACTTCATATATATATATATTGCTTATAATACTTCTTTCCTATTCACTTCATTGCAAACAAATTTTCTTAACAACTTCTTTGTTTCCCTTACAGTTTCGACTGTCCAGCAGTCTTCATCAGAGCTCTAATCTTCTCTGCATTAATTAAAATTAATCTTCTCTGCTTTAATTAAAAATAAATTACTTTTAATTAAAGAAGAGAAGATAAAAGCTCTGATGAAGATTGCTGGACAGTCAAAACTGTAAGGAAAATAGAGAAGTTTTTAAGAAAATTTGTTTGCATTGAAGTGTATAGGAAAGAAGTGTTATAAGCAATATATATATGATTATATGAAGATATGCAAAGAAAGTGAAAGAGAAGAATAAGAGTTACATAACTTATGAAATTCAATTTTTTTTTTGCTGTGAATTGAAAAGTGCACTTCATCTAACACAGTAGCTATTTTATTTATATAAGATATTCTCTTATAATTATGAAAATACAATTAAGTAAAAATGTAATTATTGAAAATGGTATAATGAACAGTGTATGTATTTCAAATTACTTTTTGTGCCAATATCATTATATAATATCAAAGTTGTTGGTTTTTTTTTAAATTATGTTGTGAATCCAGCTATTTTTAATTTTTATTTTATGGTGAGAATCTTTATATTTATAATATGATATTTTGCCTTAAATATGTAGCAATCCTTTTGTTATGAAGTTATTAAATAAAAATTATATAATTAAATCAAATTTGAGCTAATGTAATGTACAGAGTATATTAAAAAAAAAATAATTGATGCAATTTATTATTTACATGATAATTTTTAATATATATATAATTGATGGGAATGTTTTGCTAAAGATATTTTGTCTTAAATGATATTACAGTTTTATTATTTTGAAGTTGTTACATAAACATTAAGTACAGAAATTGTATTTTATTTAACATACTGTACATTTTTTTGATGCAGTTTCTTATTATTTGAGATAAAAGTTTTTTAAAATTACATAATGAATAAAACTTCTCTTTTTTTTTAACATTTATCTCACATTTTATTGTATGAGGAATACTCATTGCTGATTCCATCACATTATGAAATGGTTGATGTTACAAAAAAAAAAAAGAATATTTTTGAATAATTGTTTGTTTATTTAAGTAGTGGATTATCTATATGATGTCCTATTTATTAAAATCTATTCTCACAAATAATTTTGATTATTCCATAGTCTTCATCAGACCTTTTCTATATTTATTTGAAGATTGTGGATTATTTGAAACTATTAGTGAAATAAAATAAAAGATTATAAAAAGTAACATATTCAAATGTATAGAAGTGAATTTTTAAAATGTTTTTTGAAATAGTGGATACAAATTGAATATGGCAAATGATTGTATGAATTGCACTTATATGAGGGAATAAGGTCGTACATATTTGAATGAGTTAATTTATAATTAGTATTATAAAATTTGAAAATAATGTTATGCCAATATATATTGTGCCAAGGTCAAATTGGCACATGTATATAAAATAATTTTGTCTAAAAAAAAAAATTATTTATTATTAAAATCTTTCGTAAAAGAGTTTGAAAAAAAAATAGAAATTAATTGATTAAAAGGGGAGAGGGGGAGTTTTGTTTAGAAAAGATAAAACTAAGAGTTCATAAAAGTTAAAGAGTGTTATTATTATAAATTAAAAGCTTCAAAATACAAATCTCTTTTCATTCGAATTGAATAAAAAAAAAATAGTATTAAAACTAGTTTTGATGTGTAGAGTAAAATTATATATGTGCGTGTGAATGTAAAATAAATGTATCAGTATTAAATATTATAAATAAATAAAAAATATATTTAAAAAAAAAACACAGCGGTACGCTACTAATTAAAGATATGAAAACAACACGTTTTGAAATAGCTACTACTAATTAAACAATCAATCAAAAAACACGTCATAGTTTTAGTTATCAATGAAATTTCGACAACACTCATTTGCCAGAGGATATTAAAACAAAAACACTATGCAGATATAAATAGCTAGATTTTTATCGGAGTTCAGTTTTATTCAGTCTAGTTTGCAGTGACAGTCTTGTGCAATTTCTATTATGTATCAAGAAACAAAAATGCATTGTTGAGCAGCTTTTGGAAATATATGCTTGTACTTCAGCCTTTTTAGTCCAACAAGATCATCAAAACCTGCCTGAGAAATAATGTTTGCATAACAACTCAGAAATCCTCCGTCAAACGTTCAACTGTCTTCAACAATAAGACCAATGGATTCGCACAAAATCTCTTCAAGAAACGTCCAAATCTAACCGGTTAGATAAAATCCATCAGAAGCAGCAGTAGCAGCCAACAACAAGCAATATCCACATTCCAAAAATCCTAGGTAAACATTTATTTATTATCATTTATACGTAGTAGCCACCGCTGTAATTTGTAAATATTCAAGATTCAAATTATATGAACTCTATCATACATAAAATGAACTATTGATATGTGTGTTTAAGTTTCAAATGCTGTTAATGCTTTATTATTATATTTGTGAATGCTATATGAGTTAATATGTGCGTGATCATTATATCAGTGTTATTAGTTAAATTAGATAAATACCAGTGTTCTACTATTAAAATCTACAAGAATATTTAAACTAGTTTAGAAATGTTACTTTAAAAATGTGCATGTGTTAAATCAGATTTATAAAGATGTTTAAATTTAGTCAATTAATGTTTGGTAATAAATTATCTTTAAACTTAATTAATGTTAATTAAAATAAAATGTCTTCAAACTTAAACTTTATTTGTCGGTCAATTCTTTTTACCAACCTTTTATTAATTCTTTCCACCACTAATTTTGTATAATTTTGTTATTGAATTAAAATTAGACTGAGCTAGTTTTAGGGAATGTTTCGAGCGCTGGATTATGAGCCTACTGCTCGAATACGTTAGTCCTTGGACTAGCTGGCGCCCCGGGGTTTACTCCGAAACAAATAAAGTATTTGGATAGTAGGGGTTTGAATCTAGCAGTCAAGGTGGGCCATTGTTGATAGTTAAAGCTATCAATAAGATCTCCCATTTTGCTCGAACATGCCGGCTCGTTCACGTAACATTTATAAGATTATAAATGTATTATGAAGGAGTTTGAAACCGGTCAAAACTTATATATTCGTATAAGTAAGTGGTTTCAGCGGTTCGACCCGGTACAATATATTTAATAAATTTTTTATCTATAGCTGAATAGAAAAGTGTCAAATAATGTGTACCTGCTAAATCTTTATATTTTAATAATGCTAGGCTTTGAACTATCCATTTGATTATAAATAATATTTTTTTTCTAAATTGATTTTTAATGTGCTTGAAGAAATTAAAATATTAGTTATTGGTTTGATTGTACCATTTGCTCACTAATTTTTCTTAAAAGTTATATGAAAATTTTTAATCAGATCCCATCTATTTGTTACAAATATGGTGAATTTAAATTTATCTTTTATATAATATAAGGATAAATGAATTAGAAGTTAGTTCATAATAATTGTGATTTACTTATTTAATTTTTTTTTTTTTGATTTGAGGATTTTGCTAGTTTTGGAATAATTTTTGTTTGCTGTATATCTCTATTATAATGTATTTTGTTGGCTTTGACTTTTTGTTTTTATTGTTGGAAAGCAGTAGTAATACTCCATTAATAATTGCTAAATAATCTTGTTTTAGCATTTATATTCAGTTTTAGAAAACTTAAATTGTGTATTTTTATAGAATTTAATAAAATAATTTTTAAAAAAATTCAATGACATAATAAATACTATTCATTTTAAAATAAAACAAAATTGATTACCTTTTTTATAAAAAAAAAAAAATCAAACCCATTTTAAAAATGTAAATATATCTAATCAGAATAATAAATTTAATAAACTGTAAATTTTAATATGTACTTTTAATAATATGAATAAATTATACAAGTATTTTTTTAAAACTTCAAAACTAAAATTAATGATCATTTTCTATTTTGCTTGATCTGATAAGCATCAGCTTATTCAAATTCTGAAATATATGGAAAAAGTAATACATTTTAAAAAAAGTTAGCACAATATTTTAATGAATGGGAAACCATTTAAATAATTATATTCAGAAATTTAAATTGTAAGTATTAATATTAAAAGCTTTCAAAATGATTTAAAACATTTTAAATAACCAAAAATTCAGATATCTTTCATATTTAAAGAATTGAAATATTTTGTTAGAAAAATAAGTTCAAATTTTTAAAAATTAATAATCAAGTAAAAAAAAAATCTATTTCTCTTTCATTTTCTGTTTATATATCTATTCTATATATATAATAACTGAAATGGAAATAAAAAACAAATGGCATAGTTTAATTAAATATCCTTCAATTTGGCCACCCTTATAAAAAGTAACTAACTGTTGTTAGAAAAATCTTACAGAAACAGAGCATCTGTAGTAAAAAAAAAAATACAGTATTCTTAATGATTATTTATATTTAACAATAAACTTGCTCTGGCCCAATTCAATATATATTAAAGAAAAAAGAATGAAATTGCATTTTATGAAATAATTTTAATGCAGACTTAATGTTGTAAATAATTTTAGTTTCTTTTAAAATCTAAAAATGTAAGCAAAGTTTTTTTGTTTTTTTAAATTCTTTAAATTAAATGTTCTTCTAGAGGTTTTATGCAGACAATTGAAATGACGATTTTATGTAACACATTAGATTGTGGTTAAAAAGTTGGGAAAGCTTAACATATTTGAATCTTTCAGCAACTTTTTTTTTTTTGTCTTTGGGAGAAAATAATTTGTGTTTCAATAATATACTTTATTATACGAATTAGATTACATGAATTTGTTGTTAACCAAAGTTATATTGTTGAAAATACATGGTTTAAAACTATATAGCTTTAGAGCAAACAGAAAGAATAATTAAAGAAAGGGATATGTTTAAAAAAAAAAAAAAAAAAATAGTTGTTCTTGTTACAGAAAAGTCATAATTTGTTTTTTAGGTTATGTTTTGTTTCAAGTTTTTAATAGTGACCATGTAGCAGCAAATATATCTGGGTGTGCAATTTTGCCATCTCTGGCCTTTAATTGTTCGAGCTTCTTTGAGAATGTGGCTGGGTGCTTTGTGGTATTGTCTCCAAGGCAGAAAGTACATCTGGTGCACCAGAAACTATATAAACAAAAAGTTGTTGCACGAGCTGCTGGTATTGAGCCTTTACGGAGTATCTCTAATAGGTTATCAAGTGTGATGTTATTTTGTCTATATGTGTTAATCATAATTTCTCGGGTATTTGTTAGGCCTATGCAGGTGTGAAATAGGTGCTATTGTGTTTCTTCTTCCCTGTGGCACAGGGAACAAACAGCATCAATTTTGTTGTAAAATCTGCGGTATTTAAGGAAGTAGGAGGTAGGTAGAGCATGAAGATTTACCTTTAGAAGAAAGTCAAAAAATTTGGGTTCCATTGACCACTTTTTAAATTGCTGCATCAAAAGACTATTGTTCATATTTAGCATGGGTGAGTGAGAATATGTTGTTATGTCTGGGTATAGCATATTATAAATAGTCCAATAGGTGTATCTACCAACACCCAAAAAAGACACCTGATTATAAATGGAAGTTGGTTTAAGAGCAAAGACAAATATCCGTGTGAAGGTGGTGGTCGGTCTGTGGGTGTTATTTGAAGAATGCATTCAAGGGCTGGAAAACTTCTTATCAGTGCAGCTAGGAGATTAATACTTTTTTGTTCGTGAAAAATTTGTATGAAGTGAAGACCTAATCCATTTCTAGTTGTTGGAAGACTAAGTTGTTTTACAGAGATGGAGACTATTTTTTTGCGCCATAATAGCTTGCTGCAGAGTGAGTAAAAGGACGATGTGAAAGATTTAGTGAAATTTACGATTGGTAATAGGTTATTTTTGTAGTTACAAGCTGATTAAATAGACATACTTTTGCATATAGTGAAAGGTAGGTTTTGGAGAGAGAAGTGGTTGTACGTTCAGCATCATCTTTCAGTTTTTTTTTGTATGTTTTGTCTCATTGCAGAGGGCCCTAGGTAGAAAGGAAAACCAAGGAAATTAGCTGGTTTCCCATGATAAACTTGTGTGTTTATCTTGCCAGTGTAAAGAGACCAAGCTGATGTTTTGTTAATATTGATTTTGAGTTTATATTTGAGGGTGTATTCATTAAGTATTTTTTCCAGAGTAGGTAGTTGTTTTTTGGATGTAAGAAAAACAGTAAAATCATCCATGTATGCAATACACGGTACATATTATCCAGTGTGTGGAATTTGGATTCCTTGTAATTTTTGTTGTATTTTTGAAAGCATTGATAATGAACTCTTTGTTATTGCATTCTTTCAATTCTTTCTTTGGCTACAAATAAACTACTTTCAGAAATAGAACTTACAAAATATACATCTATCCTAAGAAGATTTGTGAAGAAATCATAAATGATTTTATGTATGCTTTAAATTGTGGGCCTACATATATGTATTTGGTATCATTCTTTATTAATTTTATCCAATTTTAATGTAATATTATTGGAATTTGTATAGAAAAAAGTGTTAGGATGTGAGTGAGCAGAGTGAACTCCAGAAATTTGGGATGAAAAGCAAGAGAGAGCTGTGCCCCTGTAGCATTTGTGTGTGTGTGTATATATATGTACCAATGTTAAAATTTAGATCTAAAATTAGTGATTATCACACATATTTGTTATTAAATTATCGAAACATCTTAATATTATTTTTCCAAGGTTATAGATTATTTTGATTATTATTGATTAAAGTAACCAGGTTGTTTTTGGATCTTTATATTATTTTTCTCATTAGTTTTTCAATACAAGAAATAAGTAAAACATTTTTCACCATTTAAGAAATCAAGAGTGAAGTGAATGCTATAAATGTTAACTATATATTTGTAAATCATAAATTATGGCCTTTTTAAACTTATTTTTCTATTTAATTATGAAGTGTTTATAGAATCTGACATTCATAAGAAATATGCCAAATTACTTTACAAAAGTTGAATAAAATTAGAAAAGAATGGCACCCAATATATATAGGATTTAAAAGTTTTTGAAATAATTGTACAGAAGATAATAATCTTTATAAAATCCATCTGTATTTACATAAAACTACTTTTAATGAGCCAACTGCAAGATAAAGACCTTTTAACCCCCATTTCCTTCAGTTGAACAGTGAAGGATAAAGCATAACTTATCAAGCTTGTAATCGGTGAATGGTAAATGTTTTTGTTTTATTCAAACAAAAAAAAAAAGATCGCATACTTGCATACTTATTATAGAGCAGTTAGTTAGGTTGGCTGGTCAGTCTATCTGAAAGAATTATTCTAAAGCTGATTCTAAAGCTGATTTGAACTCCAAGTTATAGATATAGTAAAAAAAATATGCTACCATTATAACAGATTGTTACATATTAAAGAATATTCTAAATATGAAATAAAATAACTTTATATAATATTAATGGAATGCTGTTTTTTTTTAAAATTTGGAATATCATTTGTTCAACATCCAAATTTATTATGAGTACTAACATAATCATAACTAACCTGGGAGTTTTCCATTAGTGTATTTTTCCTCTTTTGTCTTTTTTAAAAAATTGTATCACTCTATATTGATATTTATCAATGATTCTCAACTTTTTTCAGGCTACCACTTATTTTTCAGTCTCAAAGCATATTTAACAGTTACATTTTATTATAAAACCAATTTAGTCCTGCCTGCCATTTGATGAAATATACTAAAAAATGGGTTTTTCTAAAACCTATTGGGGTTTTTTTTTTGGAAGATTATTTACAATTAAAATTAGAAAAAGTACCTGTTTTTAATTAATAAATTTAAAAGAAAGTTGAATGTCAAAGATAACTTTAGAACATAGCTCATTGTTCTGTATTAATGATTTTTTCCTTGATATACTAATGGCATTTTTTAATTTTTTATGCAAAGTTTGAGCTTGATGAAGAGTTACTGAGTTATTAATGTCACTTTTATTACCCATAAACACAAATTGTAAATTTCAATCATCAGTTTGCATGTGAATTCTTAGTTTCACTAAAATTTGCAATGTAACTTTAGAAATACATTTGACTAAATATGTTGTTGGAAAAAATATTAGGAACTTTTTAACAATAGCTAATTATACATAATAATGTTCTGAAATTTTCTTTGTAACCAAAACTCTCTTAAGAATTATTAACTTTGGTTTTGATTTACTATCATTTTATAGTTGAATAGTTAACTCTTAGATAAATGCTGGCTTTGAGTTGGTATTTTTAGATCTAGTGTCTGAAAGTACCCTAGCACCTCTCTGAGGAGTGCCAAAGTACGAAACCATTGGTCAGGGTTTTGGGTGTGGTTTTCTGGTAGAGATATATTAAATACTTTCTCTGGCTAAGCATTTATCACAAATCTTGTTGGCAATTAGCAAAACTCTTAGTTTATATTTTACAAGTTTAAAAGAAATGGGGTCGTGTGATATATAACTATTTTTTAATATGAGTGTGTTTCGTATTTCAACCCATGAAGAAAAAACATACTAACATCAAAATTTGATTTAAATTGGGACTGCTATAGAAATGTTTCAAATTATGTATGACAGTGAAGCCATGAGTTTCAAAAATGTTTTGAAATAGTTTGCAAGATTTCATGACAGCAAGGAGAGCATGAAAAATGATCTATGAAGTATGAAACACAATCACATTTTTATATCATAACAAGTTATGTAGACATTCTAGCACTTATTAAATTTTTGAGGTGAATAGGTAAACCCAATCATTACATAACATATGTTGATTTAGAGATAGCACTACAGCTAATTTGGATATAAAATCAATAACTTTTTTTACTGGGACTCATTATGTATGTATATATGATTAAAAATTAGGACCCATTTAGGCCACATTTTATTGCTTTTTCTTTTTGTAAAAAAAGTGTGATTACACTATTAGCACTGAATAAAATTATCTTACATTTTGAAAACTTTTATGCTTAATATGCTAATTAAAATCAATTTTTTGCATGAAAATTAATAGAACTACAAAACATTTATACTAAAAATAATTTTGCATTTCAGTGACAATGAGAACTAAAAATCTTAGCTCAATATTGTAATCAATTGTGATTAAATAACACAAAATCTAAATATCAAAATTTAGATTCTTCAGGAAAAATTAGATTTTTAAATGCACATTAGTATATATATTCTGTTTCATATTGAAAACATTTTGCAAAAAAGTAGTAGATTAAATATTAGAAAAAAAAAATTGTTGGATATAATTGTAATTGAGCTGCACAAACAAAAATAAAATACAGCAATAGAAAGCAAGATGAGTAAGGACAGTATTTTTAAAAGTGGAGTTATTTTTAAAAGTGAAGGCAGCAAATCAGAAGAATAATCATAATATTGTTCATATAAACAACAAAGAATGACAATGGAAATGGAATAATGATCTAAAAAAAACTGAAAGATAAAAAAAAAAGGATTACTGGATGGGCAATAGAATCTTAATTTAATTTTAACATATTAATAGTTATAATCTATATTACAAATCTAAATTATTGTATCAGTATAAATTATCATAAATTAGAATTCTAAAATTATCCATTATGCCATATAATTGTAAAATTAAGATTAAAATAATAACAATAACATTAGAACCCCATTAAATCATATGACAATCACAAATCTGAAGTTAGATGACCAAAACCTGACCTTACGAAAGATGAGAGAAAATGGGTATGTTGATCATTTTTTTAAAAATGCAGCCAATGAACATAAAATTGAATAAGATCTACTTATATAATTGTACTTATCATAATTGTAATTGAATTTTTATAAAATAAAAAACAATTTCCTTCAAGCTGAAAATGATTTTACTAAAATTTAAAACTAATAATAATATATTATTAAAGGATGGAGAACTGTTTTAATATGATTTTTTTTTAAAAATAAAAATAAAAACGGCTTCTGATTGTCAATTCAATTCAATTTATAAAGCATGTAACAACAGATTAGTAACAATTTAATTATAGTATAGCATTTAGAAATCAAGTATTTTATTATTTATATTTATAAAATAAAATCATGAAATTTCACTTTGAATATATCAACATTTAAAAATATCTTAATATATATATATATCATAGATATTCGAATCATGATTAAATTTTTATAACATTTACAACTATATCTTTTAAAATAAATCAATACATCCATTAAAAATTTTATAAATTACATTATCAATAAGTTCAATTACATATATTTTACTCTAAAATAATTTGTCTTAAGATATATTATTCAACATCCTTCTTTTTACAAAATAAATTTCATTATCAGATAATAACTGTATAGCTGTATACCTAAAAAAAATTTTTTTCATGTTTTGCATCCTAGTATCCTGATATTTTTTAATCTCAATTCCAACAGAACAATAATTAATTGCTGGAACAAATACTATATAAAACAAATGATTGAATATTAGTATAAAACTTTCTTCAATTTTCCAATAATACTAAGGCATTTATAAAAAAAAAAATTAATGTGTGTTGAAAACTATTATTACTAAACCAGATTCCCAATGTCTTTTATTCAATCTATTCTAGAAATAAAAGTATTATTACAAGAATAATAAAAGAAAGCTAACTTTTCTTACTGTACAATGAATATTTTCTCAACATTAACAATCATGTGACTTTTTTTTTTTTTTTGCTATTTTTAATCAATATATTCCTCGTCTCAACTCTACCATATTGCAATTATCCATCAGCAGAGAAGCTCATGCCATATTCTTTCACTATGCATGCATTTTGTGAAATACACTAATAAAAACAAAACAAAAAAAGTGTTTTTTTAATAATCATTTAATTTGTTTTGCATCAAATCGTAAATGTATTTATAAATTTTTATAATCTTAAATGGTCAGATAAATTTTCAATCCTAAGAAATAATTTTATATCATCAGCAAAGTGCAATATATTGCAACTGTTAACAATATGATCTATATTATTAGCATATAAAGAAAAGATAGTCCTATGAATGATTCCTTGATGGACTTCATTTTTATAATTGTAGATCTGTTCTTTAGAACTATATAAATAAATAAAAAACCAATTTTAATGTTCAGTTATGTAGGATTTAAAGTTGAAAGGAAAAATCTAAACAATCAAATATAATTAGTAAAATTTTATGATTCATCATGACAAAAGCTCTATTGAAATCAAAATATATAGTTAGATAACCTTAATCATTTACAGCATTAGCAATGCAATCATACATTCTAATAAAAATTGTCTTCATTGATTTTATTGGACAAAATCCATGCTGAAACTTAGTATGCATCTTCTGAATTGAAATATAGAGAATTGTATATATAACTTTCAAAAAAATTTAATACACTATCTAACAATATCAACCTGTAATTTTCTTGGTCATTTTTGCAGCTATTCTTCCAAATTGGAATAACTTTAGATATTTGATATATTTCAGGAAAAACAAGTTTGTGTAAAGATAGTATAAATATATGAAATAATACAACAGTAATAAACTCTGCACACCTAGTTTTAATAAAAATACGAATATAGCTATTAAAAAGATTTTTTTAATTTTTAATGACTTTAATAGGACCAATTACTTCATAATTTAATATTTCAATTAGCTGAAGAGTAACAGTAAATCCATAATGACTAATAACAGAAGAAACTATATCATCATCATTTATAACTGAAAAATTATCAATTTGAATATAAGAAACCTATTTTTTAAAGTCTTCTGCATTTAATAAATTTGAAGCATTACTCATTAAATTTAATAATAGTAAATCCCTTAATATATGACCACTTTAGATTACGCCTAATATTTATTCTCAGCAAACTATCAATGGATAAATGATGATAAACTTTTTAGAGTAATATAAATATGTTACAAATATTAAATGTTAGCAACATTAACCTTTTAACATGTGGCAGTTTCTTGGATCATTCTTTTAAAATCTCAAAAATAATAAGATTGATCTTTAAAAAAGTGAATATTTTTTATTATAATTAAAACCTTATTTATAACAAATATTTATCCAAACTGACAATAAAGTTCTGATTTAGTCAAAACAATAATAAACATAATAAAACTGAGAGAGTGCAAATTTCTCAAGCACTTATGACTAACAACAGCCAATCAGATCTTAAGCACTGGGACAGAGAATTTAACAAGAAAAGAGTGGTTCCCACTCTCTTCTTTACTTGTCTTTCTATATATCCAAGCCAGTCCAAAGTGCTTATATCTGAAAGCGTGAATCTTAAATATCATCACACTTAATTAACCGAGTTCAAATTATAAACATACAGCGTAAAATCTTTCAATTTACTACGCAGTAGTTTTTCGATGTTATAACTTTGCAGCAATATATGTAAGTAATATTATTTTATAAAGCGCAGACGGTATTGAAATTAAAGTGAGAGAGTGCAAATTTCTCAAGCGCTTATGACTACCAACAGCCAATCAGATCTTAAGCACTGGGTCAGTGATAGTCTTTTTTTTTTTCAATGACTTTTTTGTAAAACTTTTAGCATTATGCTTTGAAAATATTTTATTAAGTGGAATACTACACATCAAAATCGATAAGGATAATAAATGGAGAATAAAATGTATTTGTTTTCAACATAAACTAAAGAAATTTTATTAAAAAACATGAATGTGCTCCATGATTAAAAAAAAAATAGCTGCTAATATATTGAAAAATTTATAGGTTTTTGTTTTTTTTGTGAATATGATCATACGAAGGCCCTCGTAGAAGAGAAAATAACTATTTGCATATTGTAAAATATATTAAATTTATAAATTTTAATGGTTTTTTTTTTTTGTTTGTTTACATCTTTTATTGGATAGCATATAATTGAAGTCATGTATATTGATACAGTATAGTTCATACCTTCACTTATTTAGAAATGAATAAAAGGGTAACATTTTTATCATGCACAATTTTGATATAATCAAAATCAATAAAAAGAGGAATGTTTTAAAAGCACTATATCAAAATAATTGGAATAATCAAATGAAATGATTTATTTTATTTATAAATAAATAATAACAGATTTTTTAATCATGTAATAGGTTAAAAAAATCTAAAATATACATTTGCATCAAGAAAATAAATTCATATCTTCTCTAAATAAATATTTAATTTTCTAAAACCAGTTAGTAGGCACAGCTATATTTATAAGATTAAGAACATTTTTCTAAATATCATGAATCTAAAACTTCTAATAATTGAACATTTTTAGCTAAGTTATTTTGAAAATGTACAGATACCACAATTTCCATAGTGCATTTATTTATGGAAAAGCTGAATTATTAAAAAATAAGGTCAAAACATGTTTAGACTATATGACTAAACTGTTAAGTTTGCAATTCTATGCAAAACATTTATATTCTCAAAAAGTCAATGTAATAACAAAGATAGTGATTTGTCAAATATCTGGTCACATTTAGAATGTTACCATATTGCAACAAATATGTGAACAAATTACAATTTACATAGACAAAGTCATTTATGGAAAAATTGAACTGTTAAAAATCAGGTTAGTTTATCTATTATTGATTCTCAACTAAGCATGAAATATAAAAAAAATGTTTGCAATTTTATGTCAAACATTTATCTTTAAAAATATTAACAGAAAAAATAATAGTGAATTATCTAATTTATGTCAGCATATATGCTCAAAGATCACAATTTGTGAAATAGCAAACAAAAAGATAACAACTATAATCATCATAATTCCTGTTACATATGTAATGCAAAATTTCTTGGTAATAAAACAATTGTATATAATGAATTTTAATTTAATTATTTTTTAACATTTTAAAACATTATTAATAATAAATTATATTTAACAAATTAAGTTATTAAATTACATTTACATTACAATTAAAATAATCAATCTTAAACAAAATTGAACATTATATTAATAAACATTATACTAATAAATTACATTTAATTTTGTTCAATTTGTGCTATTTAATTTTCTTTAATTAATAATTTTTTTAACCAATTAGTTGCAAAAGATCCTACATTGAATACTGTTTCTGTATTTGGCTGATACAATTTTCACAATAACTTCTGTTTACAAAATATTAAAATTAAAATATTATATGTTCCATAAAGATAATATTTCATTAAAAATGAATAAAACTGAAAAGTATAATTATCATAAAATGAAAAATTTAAGCATTTTAGAATTATTAATTTTGAATTTATCCATCAATTGCTTATTTTAATATATAAGTTTTGTAAAATTTTGATTAAAATAATATATAATACTAATTACCAATGGGATCTCTTTCTTGCTTTTTCTGTTATAAGACTTTTTTTTTTTTTACTTTCATTTTTAATTCTAGATTGATATGTTAAAATCTATATTTAAGGGAGTCTTTTTTTAAAAAACAAAATAATATACACCTTTACTCTGCTTAACGATTGGCTACTTAGCAATATTTCACAATAGCGATCATCATCAATTTGTATCCACTACTTTGATTTACAATCGATTTTTCACTATAACGATCGGGAAAAAATTTTTAAAAAAATTTCTTTGGCAGCCATCTTGAATTTTGCGTCACTGATGACGTCAGAGAATAGGTATTTTAAATTCATTTTACCCAAAAGCAAAAGTATATTATTGTAATACATATACAGGTAATGACTTTGCTGCAATTGTCTAGCACATACAATATTTTATTCATAAAACACAATGTTAGTGCTGCATTCAGTATTTTGAATAAAGAATGTATAAACTTAAAATATCTATAATTACTGAATCTATAATACTATATACATATAAGTGTTGAATGTCTTTAGAAAAATTAAACTTTATTTAAATATAATGTATAGTTCTTGGATTATTTAAATAAAGTTTAATTTTTCTAGACATTCAACGCTTATATTAGATGATGAAAACAGTACAACTAAAATATTATCATCACAAACTTGTTCCTTAATTACATACACCCAAGTGGTTTCAAATCAAAAGAAAAACATTTAAAAAAAAAAAGTTTAAAAAGAAAAACAGATTGCATTTAAAATAAGTGTTAACGAATGAATAATCTTTCTACATGAACAGGGGGGGGAGCACTATTACATTACTAAAAATATACAGTAAAAAAAATAAACTTAGCATACGTTTTAGAAAAATAACAGATTTTTTTTAAAAAAGTAAGTTGAATTTTTTTTCTTCTAAAGTTGACTGATTTACAACACGCAATAAGCCTTTTGTTATTCTGGAGTACAGCAATAAGTCTTTATATTCAATTAATGTTTTTTAATTTGAATAATTTCACATAAGTAATAAACATAAATGTACAGTAATATGTACCGCAATACAAATTTTAAAAAATGCACTTCAGTATGGATTTTTTTTTTCATTACGATGAAAAACTTCTGTGAAAAAATATAAAAACTCTTAAATTCAAATTTAGTTTCACTTTCTCTTTCTTTTTGCTGTTCTGTACTTTTTAAACAGTGAAAATATGCATTTTTTTTCCTAGTGATATAAAACTTTTCTTTTTAGATACCGTATTTAGTCATCATTACAATGAAATCATCAAGAAAATCTTTTGAGTTTGGAAACCAATGTGGATATTTTACATCGAGAGGAACCAACCAATTTTTTCCCCATAGACCGCCATTATAAATACGTATTCTGTATACGATATTCTTGCTTAACGATGAGTTTTGGAGGACCAATTGCCATTGCTAAGCGGGATAAAGGTGTATTAAATAATGTTTTCAAATGTTTATTTAATAACAATTTTGATAAATTATGAGTAATATAGATATGCATTAGTAATTGAATTGGACAATTTACACATGTATACATACATATATTGAAGGAGTCAATCTTAGCCCAAGATTGAGCTTCATGGTTCTATCTACTAACCTATATTCAAACTCTACACCCTATCCCGCTTCTCTATGTATGTGTATTTCATGTATATATATATCTGGGAAGCGCGCCTAAAAATTACAAATTGTAGCTTTTCAATATTTTTATTATTATTATTAATTTTCTTCTTCACATTAACCTTTTAACCGCTAATTATATTATTGGTTGTATGAGGTAAAAATCAAATCTTTTAATTGGCCAACTCACAAACTGAAGACAAAGCCTATTGTTAAAACATATTCGCCTATAATATTAAATTCA
This sequence comes from Epiperipatus broadwayi, assembly GCA_028023455.1. Taxonomy (NCBI): domain Eukaryota; kingdom Metazoa; phylum Onychophora; class Udeonychophora; order Euonychophora; family Peripatidae; genus Epiperipatus; species Epiperipatus broadwayi. The sequence goes on along the minus strand of JAQFVV010012602.1, from coordinate 1,096,222 downwards.
ACTCAGATACGTTTATAAAAAGTATATTACTATTTATTTATTCTAAAATATTCAATTTCGACAACATAAAAGCTATAATATAAACAAAAAGGTCGACTTTTACGTTATAGAAAAGTAAATATTTCTTTTTATTAAATCTTTTAATATTTTTACTAAAATCTTCAATATTTTTCGAAAATAATTTTGTTTTTTTAGTATATTTTTTAAAAAACTAATTTAATTTCTGAAATTATATTTTTTTAATACTTAAAATTGCATTCGAAATGAAAATCTCAGCGTTTTTCTTTATTTTCTTTGATCAGGCGGTTTCTTTGTTCTTTCCAGCCAATCAGAATGTCTTTTTCGGCTGAGAGCTCACTAACAACCAATTACAACCGATGTTCTTTCTTTGTTTAGGTTTAAATGCGTTTTTTTTTTATTTTTTACTTGTAAAATAATTTGGAAGAGGGCACCATCTTACAGAACTTTTAAAAACCTATTCAAAACCTATCAAACGAATTTTTTAGCATAAGAACTGGCAGAGTTAGAGTGACATCAGATGTCTACGAGGAGCTTCGTAAAAGGCGGGAAAAGGGTTAAAATACATAGGTGCAGCTCAGATATATATATATTACAAGAGCGGACATACTAACAAAATATTGATTTTATAAATATTTTATTATACGTCATTTATAAAACTTTTTCATTTTAAATTATTTTTTTAATTAATATGTATATTTTTGTAAAATCCAAGATGGAAGATGCAACCATTAATTATCCAAAAATAATTAAAGGGATGGAAATATAATATTGGTTTAGTCTTGGAAAGGAATTTTAATTAAAGTTTTACTAGAAATAAAACGGGAAATAAAAACTAATGGATTTTACTTTTGCCATAAATATTTTTGTCAAATCTATTTCCAATCTGGAAATAGTTTTGAATATATTTTTGGAACATTATCTAATGATTGCATCTTCAAGAACAATGGATAAAGAAAATGTAAGATTTTGTTAGATCAAAGATTAGAGTTTGGGCTAGAAGTAAAAAATTAAAAGCATTCCACAAATATCTGAGCGGGATACAAAATGGGCTGATTTTAAATACCAAAGGTGAACTACTAGTGAAAAAATTGGTATTATTAATATAATCCAAGCTTCTTTGACATTTAAAAATGATTGAGTAGAAAGCCCATCACCTTTCCCGACCTGTGGAGGTTGTCTTCCACTGCCGTACTACCCTGCTGCCTAAGAATGAAGTAAAATCCTGACCTAAAACTATGGAATGCTGATCAGAAGCTTGCTGTTACCTAAGAACTCACATGGATCCTGGACCTGCCGTGCATGAGCCAGACTTTTTAAAATGGACTCTAAGAAATGTGCAAGATAAATCAGTATTTCATGCAGCAACCTAAAAGTAAAGCTAGTCTAACTAATCTCGAATCCTACCAAGATTTCTCATAATGTATTATTTAATTTTATCTCTTTCTAATATGTAAATGTAAATTGCTCTCAAATGACTTTTTTTTAGTCTAATCCTATCTCATATGCTCTAACTTTAACTTTGGTGTGGTCAATTATTTATATGTAGTTATTACTTAATTTTATGTTTGCTTTTGTTATTATTAATATGCCAATCTCAAGCAATCTGACGAGCTGAATTTCTTAAAATCTTTCCTCCTTTTAATTAAAACTGCATGAATTAATGTTAATAACATCACCTCAAATCAGAATGTATGATTAATTAAGATGCTCACCAGATTGTTTTTACGAGATAACATGTTATGTTGTGTTTTTGTTATAAAAATTGTTATTTGTTCAACTCCAAATAGAATGAAGCAATTCTACAGGGGTAAATCCACCACTCAAGCTAATTAACGCTTTGAAATCTTTTAAAATGTTATTTATTTAAATTCTGAAAGAGTGACCTATTAGTTGTTTTCTCTATAACTGCCAATTTTACTTTTTTCATACTCTTAAAATATCAACTGCTTAAATGTTCTGTTATTATCAAAATCCACAAAGATGGGAATGAATTATTTTAAATAGCAGGAGGTGGGGGTAAAATCTAAACGTATATTTTGTTAAATGAAATCCTCTATATATTGCGACGGTCAGATGATGTATGTTGGCTTAACCCAGTTCGAATACTAGGCGAAGGTACCTCGGGGCCACTCATACGCGAGATATTAAATCAAGAATATTATGACCCCTGCCCTCTTCGTATATTTTCGAGACTAACCCACGAACCAACAACACTATCTGAGACACGCATAGATATTTTCTTCCCGAGCCACGAGCTTAGCATCAGCGGGATACATGGACAAAACCACCTGCGGAGCTTAAATAGTTAAATTGCAAAAATACTTAGAAATGTGTTCTGCGTGCCTGGATCATTTGAAAGTAAAACAAAGCATTAAAAGATAACTAGCAAACGCAAGCTTTTAGTGAAATAAATATCTTTAATAAATGACATTTGAAATATTATTAATAAATTTAATGGCCTTCACTATTCCCCGAAATTTCTGAATAACTAATGAGACAATGAAACCCGATTAATCTGCTTGCGGTCTAAATCTTTCCTTCCCAGTTTGATTAAACATTGTCACTCGAATCTGCTCGACAAAGTGCTATAATACGAATCTTTCGCAAAGCAGTTTCTAATTGCTTTGCACTAAAACAGAGTTTAAAATCATTTAAGATGTATATCACTAAATCTGACATACGTAAGAAGCTAATGGCGGATAAAATAAGCGTTATCGAGGAGATCAAATTGGCAAACAAAAAAAGAAAAAAAAACTTACTCGTACTAAATTTTACAAGTATGAATAAAACTGGTAAGGGATTTTTATATGAACAATTAACTAATAAACTTAACCGCAATGAAATTAAATATTTACACATGGGGAGTAATGAAGAATAGCGAAGGAAAGGGGTTAACTATCTAAGTAGATGATCACATATACATATCTCTAACTAGTCTAATAAAAATAGTTACATTATAAATATCATTAAGCAAACATTTCATAAATATTCAATAAAGCAATTATAAAAAGTATGGACAAAAAAGGTAGCATAATGAATAGTTCATGAGGAGAGATATGATTACCGTCCTTATTCCTTGGTCAGGTTCCATCGACGGGCGTAGCTTGATCCGTCTGATGAGATGTGTTCGACCGGACAAGGAAAGTGGAAATCAGTAGCATGGTTTCACAAAAAGTCCTCCAGACACGGCACAGAGTTCAGATGATGATTGAGTAAATACTACGGCATTTTTCTGGTATTGAGGAACCCGGCGATAGGCAAAGCTATTTATTTGCCTAGCCAAGCATATTAGAATCCATCATACTTATACGATTTTTAGCTTGAGCAGGTTCAAACTTCTTCATGATTTGTAGACGATAATTGTAGACTTTTTGGAATAAAATCACAAACAAAATCTGACAAAGTTCTCCTAAGAGAAATCTGAATGCACCTTGCAATAGCAGATCTGACTGAAACTTGCAATAGCAAAATCTGAATGCCTTGCAATCGCAAAATCTGATATCACTCTTCCAATAGCAAAATCTGAATGAATCTCCTCTTTTGTTCTCTCCCTTTTATAACTTTTTTTCTTAGCTACCTTCTATTGTTTGTATGATCTGAGATCTTGATAAGCCTCCCCATGCTCCTTTGTTTCAAAGCAACATTTTCTAAAAATAACTTTTACTTTTTTACTCTAAATTTCTTTCCTTAAAGTTTGAATTCTATTAACTAAAAAGAAAGAAAGAGAAGGCCATCTTTAATTAGACTTGAATGGCTCACTAATTAAAAATATACATTCTTTTAGAAATGTTGGCGGGCTTATCTCAAAATCAAATCATACTAAATATTTTAACAAAATTTTAACAACAATATATTATTATTTTTTTATAGTAGAATAAGCATTTTATTTCAGCAGAATTTTGCATTAACTCATATATATATATACGCTAGATGTATATATATGTTTGACTAATAGGTTAAGCAATTTTTATTAATAGAATGAAATTTATTTAAAACAAAATATTTAAATGTAAAACACATTTGATAAGCATAATTATTTTTAACTCTAATGCAAAACCCTGCTGATATTGAACTATAAACTTAATTCAGGTCTACAATACTAATTAAGTTTATAGGAAGATGTGAAGCATGGATCGGGCTTCAGATCCATTGCTTCAATATATATTATAGCGGCATAGCGTATTATTTGTATAAATTATAGCATTAAAAGAAGGGGTCATTTATTTTAGAGCAGTAAATCCTATTCAATGTTGTTAGTGACATTTATCCATACTGAGTTACTGACATTCAACTTATCTTCATGAATATATTTATGTGCTTCTAATCTAGGGGTTGCGACAGAATTCAACCTATGGATTTCTCTTTATGTCCTGTCCCATGGATAGTCGAGCTTCCTGGGACCTTCTCCATATAAAAGACCTGCGCGTAGGTGATTTCAGGACACCTGACCCATGCTATGCCTAACCACTTTCTCAAAGCACTGCCCTAAGGGGGTTTTAGACTTTGTTTTTCATCCAGAAGAATGATCATATCTTGATTTCTTCGCCATTATATCAGTACCATCACTTCTAAGATTATTTCTATTGCTTTATGACCTAATTTTGGTGCTGTAATATTAAAAATTGCGCTCTATTCAAAAATATATGTAAATGCTGAATATTACTAATTTTATTAATTTATAATGTTGTTTCAATCTTATTATACAATTCTGCTGTCATAATCTATTATTTCTGTATTTAAGAGTATATGCCTTGGGGAAATATCAAGCGTTCTGTCTCCTAAATTTTAATTAAAAGAATTTTCAAGAAATAATTTGCTAAATAATGTATTTTACTCATTTTCACGACTGACATGGTATGAGAATAGTTTTTCTTATATATGTAATGAATATTGGAATGCTCCCCGAAATAATGTGTTAGTCATTGTGTTTCAAAACCGTAAACCAAAGCGTTAATAGTAATATTATGTAATCTTTCTAATACATGATTGGCATCTTAATACCGTATCTACCAAAGATGTATGTTAATGTATATATACTATTTAGTTGATAAAAGAGCATAGGAGAATCATCAGTGTGAATCCAAATATGTAATTATCTACTGTTTAACAGACTGCTCATTCACGCACACATTATTGTATATAATTAATTCATCATATTAAACTATTTTTTATTGTCTAACTTATTTGAGTCGTTATGTCTCATTGTCTTCTTCACTCTGTTGGTGGGCTGGACTTAAGAATAAATTATTGTGTGTCCTTATCATATGTTATTCATTAGGTGTTTGATATGGAGCTTAGGGAATGGGTTCGAATCCAGGTTGGTTTCTGACCTAAATCTCAGGCTTGTCAGGGTTTGAAGTACATTTTTTCAAGTTCCAGCCCATGTTAGATAGATCAACATGTTTTGACCGGTACAATATATATATAATCAAAATTATCCCAAATTTACAACTCAACCAGACTAGCCAAAAAAATAAACTCTAAAACACTACTAATGGTTTCACTGCTACAAGCAGACTTCTCAAGTGTAAAGAACTACAAAATAAGAACATATTTAACTAAACATTATCATCCACAATTCCACTTACTTCCCATACATCTTTAATATTAAAAGAACTTTTAAATAAGTTAATTGCTTCAGAATCATACATTTTTAATAATAAAGATTCTGCTTCATCAAAATTAATTGTATGGCCTGTATCTTTTTCATAGATATATACACACACTGGCAAAAGTTTATATGCAATTGCTTCTATAAACTGCTAACATACTTTTAATTTTTATATATATAATAACAAGAAGATATTTTAAATAATTTATTAAAAAATTCCATTATAACATAAATTTTAATATTAAGAAATATATAATAAAAAAAACTATAATCTACAAATGTCCATCAATTTCTTTTACATTATCCAGTTCACATAAATTGTCCACAATTTCATTTTTCTATATATATGTTTAACAAAAAAAATTCATAAAAAAAAAAAACTATCATGATTTATGAATATACAGCTTTTGCTATCTTGACAGGAAATAAATTTTCTATGAGATAATGTGTTATATGCATGTGTAATACAAATTGTTTTTTTTTTCTTTTCCTATGTTTAAAGAAAGGCAAATATTATTAAAATGATATATATATGCAGCACAAAGTGCATTCAACAAATTAAAGCAACATAGTAATAGATTTTTATACCTTGTTCAAATACATAATATTCTCTAACCTGAAAAGAGTTAAAAAACCAAGCATTTTGGAAAAAACTCAATGTTAGAATTTGAAGACAAATCAATTAACGATAATTAACTACAAAATGATTCAAGGTGAGTATCCTGAAAAAAATGTTCACTAGTCTTGCGTTGTTAGCCGAGAGGTATCGCAGCCGCCATACAAGCAAGTAGTTGGTTGCAGACGGGTGTGGGTTCGCGTCCCGGCAGATGCTATGACATAGGGAAAAAAAAAATCGTTCACAATTAATTATCTTATATTTTAATTATTTTGTTCAATTGATAGTAAATAAGTTTTAACTTATATATATTAAATAAGTTCTAATTTATTAATATTAAATAAGTTCTAACTTATTAATAAAACAATAACAGGATAATTTAGAAACTATCCTATTCAAACATTGAAAGTGAATGTCACTCAAAATATTTTAAAAAACTAATGACTATTTATAATAAATATATATCAATATTTTTTAACTAGTCTTTTCTTGATAATAAAAACTGTTTAATTTAAAGATGCTTAAATTATTTGAGTGCCATTTATTAATACATATATAAATGCAAAACAAAGTAATATGCATTAAGAGATAATATAATCTAAGTAAACTGGCAAGAGCAAATGTAAAATTACATTAAGCTTATGATTTTTGATTTACTTATATTAAGGTGATTAGTACTTATTTCATATTATTTTTTATGGATTTACTGATTCTTATTTTTATTTTTTAAATTTAATGTATATATGAGAATATATATATAATACACAAGCTTATATAAATCACAAAATCGTTTTCTTTTTATAAAATAAAATTTAAATTAGAATAAGTTTATTAATAGAAAGTAAATTTGTTTATAAAATTTTTATGGCTTTATAGTAATTGTGAGCTCATTTTTATAACTAGCTATTGATTTTTGTTAATAGTGTACATTGACATTTTATTATGACTTCACTTTTCAAAATGAAAATAGAAAAAAAAATTACAAAAGAAAATATAGTATTTGAATAAAATCCTCACAACACCACTATGTCATATTATTATTGGCTTTTATTTCTAAATGAATAGTAACAACACAATATTACTATTATTTAAATAAACAGAACTAAAATTAATAAAATAAAAGTTTTAATATTGCAATTAACTTGACAAATGTTTAAATAATTCTACAACAAATTACTTCCCAACTCATTTATTATTTCAGCATTCATTTCAGAAATTCTGATTGTCTCTTTTTTTAAAAAAAAAAAAAACTATAAAATATAAAGAGCATTATTGATTGAGTATAATTAATGATTTACCTTTAAGAAATTTTTTTCATTATTTTTATCTTATTTATTAGTTTTTAAAAGGTCTTTACACAAAGGTTACTGATATAATAACTAAAATGAATTAACTATTTGTATAGCAAATTTTGCAATTTTTCAGCAAATGTTAATCAATAAAAATGATATTGAAAACACTCCTCTAAAACTGAGCTGTTCATTTTGATTTTTTTACAAATACAAATATTATCAATAAGTGATTTTACTTTTTTTTTAATTAAAATTAATGCAAAATAGTTTCAAAGATAGATATCTATTATGCCAAAAAAACTTCATAATTATTAAACTAAAACTGTCATAATTATAATAAAATAATAACTAATTTCAACTGTGCATATAATTGTTATTTTAACTTTCTTGAACCATACTCAGATTAGACTTCTTTTTTTTTTATTGATATCCAAGAATCAAAATCAATATTTAATAAATAAATTATAATAAATAACATAACTATGTAAAAAGGTTTAATTTAAGAGTTTATCTTTTTAAATATATATATATATTGCTTTAAAATATAATTATGACTGTTTAGCCTTAGAATTAAAGCGTAAAAGTAGATATACACAATGTTAGAATTATAAAGGCTGAAAAAGATTAGATATGATTGAACTGTAAGATAAAAGTGATATAAAACATTATTAGTATAAATATTAAGTTCAACAATAGTTTTATAAGTAATGCATTTGTAAATAATAGGTGGTTCTACTTAAAAGGTGATCCAAGGAATCTGGTGATCATTGGAATACATAATGACATGCAAAAAACATCAAAAATTTGAAGTATAAATATTATTTTAAGTTCAACAGTAGCACATTTGTAAATAATAGGTGGTTAGACTTAAAAGCTGATCCAAGGAATCTGGTGATCATTTGAATACATAATGACATGCAAAAAACATCAAAAATTTGAAATATAGATTGATCCACTCTAATCTTGATCCTCTACTAATATGCCAAGAATTATTTATTCATAGCTGAGGGAGATTTGTTTATTTATCTTAATTTTATAAAGAAACTAAACATAAATCAAAAATTGGTGCGTAATAATAATACGATATTATAATGTTGCATTACTTTTAAGAAAGGAATGGTAAAGTAAAATAGGAGATTATGTTAAGAGTGATTGGTAGGTTTTTTTTTTATTAAAAATAATAATAATCATGATTGCATGATAATAATGACAATATCAGTGAAAAATCCTAAAAGAATTTATACTGAATAAAATCCAAATAATAATAGATTTCAATTGAAGTATTTTGTAAAGAGTGAATTTAGAATAAGGATTAAAAGTAAATACATGCATCCTAATAATAATTGATTTTGATTATAATGTAGATTTTATTTGATATACTAAAAAAAATTATATTAAGAGAATAATAAGTAATGCTAAATTATCACTGATAATGGGCTAATAACAATTATATGTATGAGCAGTTTATATAACACATTTGAGATATTGGTATAATTTGGTAATATGATCAAGCTAATGCTATACATATGCATATATATATATATACTGTATATTAATTGATTTCTGTATATTTATCAAATTTCCAATGTTTGATTTCTAAAATGCTTAAATAATCTGAGATTCCTATATTAATTCTAATTTCAAAATCTTCCAATAAATTTTAAAATGAAGAATATGTCCCTGACTTTATCAATGCTTAAAATATTACTATGTCTATGCTCAACTTTTTTTTTCCTATGTCATAGCATCGGCCTGGAAGCAAACCCACAACCGTCTGCAACCAGCTAATTGCTTGCAAGGTGGCTGCAATGACCTGTCAGCTAAAACTAGCTTTGAAATGGCAATTTAATTTTGCTTGTGAAGCTCATGACAAATAGTTTGGGAGAAATTGTAGTTTTTTGGCAAAGATTAATTTCTACAAAAATTATTTTTATTGTTGTTTGGCTAAGATCTTTATAATTATTAGCCCCTTCTAATAAATCCTGATTTATGACCAGTTATTCTAAAAGTCTTCACAGTGCCATCTTTCATGAATGCAATCATCAAGATTAACAGTCTCGAAGATTAAAAAATTAATTAATTTCAAACACTCATGCTCCAGCTATAAAATACCAATAATATGATATCTTTAAAACTCAAATAGGTCAGACATTCCTTGTCACAGGCTTATAAAACTGATGTCAGTATCCTATCCTACACTCCTTATTAATTTCTTAGGATTCAGATTTTGGTATATTATTTTAGTAAATGTGTTTTATCCATATTGCTCAACTTTTATAAAACTTAAAAAAAATAATAACATGCATCTTAATTATAAATTAAAAATATTTTTATATAGTTTGGAGTTTCATTTTACAATTAAGTCAAAAGACTGGTCATAAATTAATAATAAGTAATTTTAAAAAACCAAAAAGTTTGAAATATTGCAAACATTTTTTTGTTTAAATTATTATAAAACAATTAATTTTTTCAGAATGTAATGAATAGTCTATATTAAAAAAAATAAAAATTGTTTATAATCAACAAATATTAAAAATGGTCTCCCACAAATCTAACATCATAGAGAAAAAAAGCCACACCATGCCCATCAACTGCAATTTTTAATGTATCTTTGAAACAATATAAATGTATGTTAAGTTCTTTACCCAAATGCAGGTTGAGAATGATATGAGACGGTACTGGCAATAGGTATTTTGTCAATTTATCTCATAGCTTGTATAAAATATAAAAAAAGCTTCATTTTAAACTGAATAATGCCATTCTAAGCATTTTATTGTGATGCAGGTTATTCAAAAAATTACATTGGTCAGAAGCAGCTTAGTTTCTGTGGTAATTAAAGTTTACATAGATACTATGTGTAAGCCTTAAAAATGCAAAGAATGCTATATAATAATAAAAAATAGTGACCATTATTGTCATCAGTTGATCTAAATAATTCACTATGTAATTTATAACACAGGAAACCTGTTTTCTTAAATATTGCAATAAAGTTTGCTAATATAATTATGTCTATGAATGGAGATTACATTACAATGATTTGATATTCACTGATTATTCAAGCTCACACTAAATGGTACTGCAATAGAAAAAATAAATGCTCTTATTTACTATAATAAGCTGAAAGAATCAAGTAGTGTAATATTTGTACAATTATGTGCTATTGGTTTGCAGTCTAGAAGCAAAATGTTAAATTTTACAGCAGTTTTTTTTTACTTCAATTTTCTACGAAATTAGTTGGATTTATTCTTCTTTATATATTTTTATAGGTCATAATCTAAAAATATATATTAACAGTTTATTGTTGAATTTATGAAACCCCTTGTAATTAGATATGTAGAACATATACATATTACAACCATAATTTTACAGATTAATTCTAAAAAAATTAAATATTTACATTTAAGTGATTATAAATTTATATATTACTATTAAAATATTTTTTTCTAATTTTATTTTATAACCATGCATCTATATTTTTCCATTTATGCACAGATACACCCATATATATGAAATGTAAAATTATATTTCAAGAGTGAGTGAACTTGCATGTTTAATAACAATTAATTATTACATGCTAATATTTAAAACTATTTATTTAGTAGGGCTTTTGATGCAGAGCATCTTTTATCAAAGTTGGACTAAAATTTATTATAGTAAGCCATTTCATATATATATACTCATTATAAATTAAAATATCACTTTTTTGTTATGTGGAATGTTAATAGCTTTTACATATTTCTTTTCAGATCTTTCCAGATAAATAATTTTGGTATCAACTGGTTCAAACAAATGATTTTTTTTTTCCATACTCAAAAAATACAAAGGTGAATGTACTATCGAAAGGACTATAAAATAAATGTGTTGTGCTATTCTTGATTTTAAATTATTTATGCATGCCTTCCAATAATGTCTAGCTTGCAAAACCTGGCAATCCTTAGTATACATCAATTATGCATTATCATTTTTTCTTAAATTTGCTTTTAAAATTATTAATGGATCTATTTAATGTCAAGGAACATTCGAAATCTACATTAAATTTTTTACTCATAAGAGACTTTATTTTTCTGTTTAAATTAATTACAAAGGATATTTTGGCACCTAGTTTCTTAATAGAAGTTAGATCTTTTTCATGTTTATATGTGAAGCTTTTATTTGTTTAAACAAACATGTTTTAATGTAGAGTACATAACTCTAATCAAATCATTTTTAAAAGTGATCACTACATGGTAGTAAAAAAACATAAAAAGATTAGTCATTAGAAAGAAAGAATAAAGTAGGTAAAATCATTAAAAAAATAAAAGTTAACAAATAAATAACAATAAGATTTGTTTAAAATATAATTTAATGTTTACATAATTATAAAATTAATAATATATATATATTGTAACGCTACAGGGAAATACAGGGTCGTACCCGGGGTGATGGTCACCAATACTATCTTAAATTGGTTAGTCATTTGTAACTCTACAGAAAATTGGGGTTTAAACCATGAGGGATCTGAGGAATTGCATTTTTATCCTCGAGTTAAAAAAAAATTAATCTCAAAAGGGATGAGCATAATAGATCACTCTGAGAGATCAGCACAGCTAACTATAAGTTCTCCAGCACTATCCAAAAGTATAAGGAATACTCAAAAGAAATAACCATCCATCATTATGAATGATTAGAAATCAAAAATAAATCAACATTCAATCTTGTGACTGGATTTGAAATAGGTTTCCTGTAGACCAGGCTAACTATTGAGCCTTTGCCTGATTGGCAATTTTTTAAACCATAGTTTCGATGCACAAACTAAGTGTAATCTATCAGAATACATAACCAGAAAAATATAATGCTGGGATATTAAAACATGCTGATCATCATCAATGCTCTGGACATTTAGTATCATTAAGGCACTGGCCAACTATAAACTTAATTTCTAATAAGACTAAAGTAAAATAAAATTTAGTGCAGGAGCTTTGAAGAATATAATCCTCACACCAAACCAGGACAATGTCATACTGGCTGTCCCTAAAGCACTAAATATATCCCCATTTATATATTCAGCCCATTATACACAAATCTAATTCAGAAGAACACAAGCTCTATTACTGTTATGGTGACAAGATGATGCAATACAATTTTTAACAATTAAATACAAATTTATTAACAACAAAAGAAACCATGTTAAGGTCTCTAAAATGTGGCTATATACATAAGTCTTCTGATTTTGATTAACATACAATAAAAAAAGAATTATCATGTTGTGATTTACATATATGTGATTTACAAAATTTAAGTTATTACCCTGATTTACATATATGTTCCAATAGGTTTATTTAAAACCAGACAGCACACAGACATGTGGCTTAATATAAAATGAACATTTTTGAATTGACATTTAATAATAAAAAAATGATTAAAATTTTACATATGTCTATTTGACACATATTGGTATTTACAACACAACTGACAGATATACGCACATATACATGTGTGTGCATATAATTTCTGAGCAAATTTAAATTGTCCTACAATAATACATGATTAAACTTTAACTTATATTTTTTAATAATACAATTACTTTATGCTAAGTTTACTTAAACAGCATATATATATATTCACATATCAGTGGAATATATTAATTTATTTACCTAACACATATGAATTTATCAAAATAGAATTACATTAATTTTTACCTAAATGTGTCTATCTGACATGCATTTGATATATATATATGTTACAGTGTGTAGTATATTTGATAACTATATTTCAGTTATCATAAAATAATAAATTATTAAAAATGTAAGTTGCTACATTTTAATGATACAGATATCTATTAACATATATGTGTCCATATTTAATTGCAGGCACACTCTGACTTCTATATCATATATTTCATTTTGTCAAAATAAAATTATTAATTTTATAATACATAATTATTTCTTGATTTAATATATATGTTGTGTATGTATATGAACACATTGATATTTACAAATTTCAATCTGACAAAAAAGTTATTCAAAATGTACTTTCCCTAATTAATTCCTTGATTAATATTAAGAGTATGTAAAATTCACATATGCATGTGTAATATATAAAATATAATTTGAATAAGCTATTAAACTTTATTACAGCTTTGTCTTTTTCTTTTTTAAAAAAGTCAATTTTTGACAGAATTATATTCTTTTTTTTTTTCTTTTTTATAAGGAAATAGTCACTTTTGTGACAGATCACTTTTTGATTATTGATTAATTATCAATGCTTTTAGAATATTCTAGTTTTTACTTTTTGATTTTTAATTCAAACAAAATTGTGTTTGCATTTTAAGTTAAATACATTTTTTTAATATCATTTTTTAATAAAAAAATATCAAAACAATTTCTTTAAATATATATATATATCAAACCGTTTAAACAAATTATTTATTGTTTTACTTTGTTATAAATTTAAGACAGTTTAAAAATTTTAAACTAACTTATCAGCTATATATACATTTATCTGTGCTTCTCTGCATATAGATACATCAACATATATATAATTACTTCTTCAGTGACTGGTGGGGTTCTCTTGGTAAGCTATTTTTGGTCCAGGTAAGTTATTCCACAGTTGATTCCACTTAGACTAGGACTTGGTAAGCTTCAGAACAAACTATTTTCTCATACACATTTGTAGCTATGAATATCATCACAAAGAAAGGGGTCATTTTCCTCCATGTGAACTCAAACTACATCACTGAACTGTAGAGAAGCTGCTTCCTTCCATTCTTACATCCTCATGGTAGCTCTGTATAACTCTGGAAACCAGCTCTGCAGCTAGCTATTCTGCTACAGCTACCAACTACTGCAGCTAACTATTCACAAAATATTTTAGCCAACTTTGCAGCTAGCTATTAGCCAGCTGCTTCTCAAAAATAAAAACCAGATTGTTCATTTCAAAAATTACTATCAAGACTGTTCTAATCTTTTTATCCACATCTTTTATACTCTTGATGAGGTAATAAAAACACTAAATTTAAAAAGTGTTTTTTTTTCTTATCTCTCTAGATTGGAAACAATTTTAATCCCTCCAAAAGCACTTTTAATTAAAAAGCTACATTTGGAAATTCTTATCAAATATTTTTAAAAATAGATAAAAATGTATACAAGCATTAATTAAACGATTTCAAAAATAATGTACTTGTTTTAAATTTCAAAATCAGAATAATAATAATACAATATTAATATTTATTTGACCTTTTTAAATGTTTTAATTCATAATAAAATTGTTTTAAAGTCAGAGTTATTTAACCCTTTATTTACTATTTTTATTCTAGGAAATATAGAAAAATATCTACAAAATTTGTCTGTGTTTATTTCTACTTTTCCTTTATTATATATATATGCACACACACAACTATGTTGCTGTGTACCATGTAACCCGAGCAGTTACAATATATAATATAAAGCACATGCTAATAGCTCTAAACAAGCTTATTTTACTTTTTTTCTGATAAATGAGCAAGAGAACACATTCAAAACCTCTATATACACTTATCCCATCCCCAAACCAGTTTCGAGCTAATGGCTCTTGTCAGTAAAAAACTAGGATTGAAGACATAAATGTCTGAAAATTTCAGATTTTCTACTTACATTTGTAAATACAAGCTAAATAAGTCATGTGATGTATGACTTTATTTCATTAATATTAGATTCGCTGTTAAGGCTTTGGCTATATTAGATTGCTAAGGCTATTAATATGTGGTGTAACTGAATTTACTTCAGTCCTATATGTCTATTTGAGTTGGAGAGCTGGATTTAATGAAAATTTCAGATTTTTTATTTAATAGTTAAGTATTAGCTAAATGCCGGACTTGAGGTTGTATTTTGGATCTGGTGTTTGGATGTCCTAGCACCTCACTGATGAGAGCCATTAGTTCAAACCAGTTGGGGAATGGGGGCATCTAGATAGAGATTTTGAATGCATTCTCTTCCTTCATTTATCCGTAAAAAATAAATAAATAAAATAAGCTTATTTAGAGCTATTATCACACTCTTTATATAATATTTGTAAATACATGCTAAATAAGTGACATGATGTACGACTTGATTTCATTAATATTATAGTTTGGCTGTTAAGGTTTGGCTATAATAGATTGCTAAGGCTATTAATATATGGTGTATCTTAATTTAATTGTCCCATATGGCTATTTGAGTTGGAGAGCTGAAATTGAAGACATAAATGTCTGAAAATTTCAGAGTTTCTACTTAATAGTTGAGTATTAGATAATCACTGAGCTTTGTATTTTGAATCTGGTATCTGGATGTCCTAGTTACTCACTGATGAGAGCCATTAGCTCAAAATCGTTTTGGGAGTGGGGATAAGTCTAGATAGAGATTTTGAATGTGTTCTCTTGCTGCATTTATTGGTAAAAAAAAATAATAATAATAAGCTTGTTTAGAGCTACTATCACACTCATTATATTCCTTTTGTAAATACAAGCTAAATAAGTCAAATGATATATGACTTGATTTCATTAATATATA